>CM031234.1:275524592-275924592 GCA_018340775.1 Taxus wallichiana var. yunnanensis
TACGTATTGCAAGAACTCAATGTTTCATTCGAGAACAAAACACATTCAAATTAGGTATCACTTCATACCTAAGGTATTCGAGGATGACAATGCAACTGAAAAAAATTCATATGAGCAATAACCCTATGGATATGCTAACAAAGCCATTAGAAAAGGAGAAGTTGGAGCTACACTCCACTTATGTTGGTCTTGGAAGTTTGAGACTTGAAGATAAAGACACAAAGCTAAGGAAGGATCCAAGAATGATGTTGTACAAGTATGGTGCGGTAATTAATCTCCAAGTGGGAGATTGTTGAGTTATGGAGCTCAATTACTTTAGTTTAGCATGCAATGGAAACTTGTTGGAAAATACAGAACTATCATCAAGCTTATGGGGGAACCAAGATCGGTCAGCAAGGGAGGAACCGGTAGCAGTAGCTAATTCTAACTAGCATCATTTACCTATGCAAGGATGTTTTAATTAACTCTCGTGAATTAGATCTATTTTTAGCATTAAAGTATTTCTATTAATTGTAATTGCATGGATAAGTGCCCTAAGTCTATAAATGACTATATAAGCATAAAGTTAGGGTTTAGATGTAAGAAATTAACAAGAATTAGAAAGAACTTGCAAAAAGTTGGTGAGAGAGAGAATTCTTGGTGATGAATCAAAAGCTTGAAGAAATAATGTATCAGTACATCTAAGAGGTGCGAGAAGATTGTAAATCTTCATTGTATATCATGTCACAAGCTTTGAATAATAGATTGGCTTGTTTCTTGGTGTACGTAGCCCATATTATGTGAACCACTTTAAATCGCAGTGTTGATTTATGTCTCTTGGTTATATATTTCTTCTAGTAGAATATCTGTTTTTATTTGCATGTATGCTTAGATCTCGATATATTGTCTCAGTATAACCAAAGGTGCTAACCCCAACACATGTGACTGTATTTTAGTTCATAATCCTTCAACATCTAGATGAAGAAAGCCACTAGTTCTTCCAACCCTTGTTCATTTTCTCGTGTTAGAACAAAGAACACTTGCATCAACGCCATAAGCATAAAGGATGAAATTCTTTGAGTAATCCAAGTTTGATGAGTGTTGGTGTGCATGTAATTTCTTGCTTGATCTTGTTGAAGCTTTCTTTTCCTTTTGTTTCGGCCCATCTGAAATTTGTGTCCTTCTTGAGCATCAAGGTGATGGGCCGAACTATTCCTAGAAAGTTAGGGATAAACTCCTAACAAAATTGATCTTTCCAATGAAGGACTGTAAGGCCTTTTGTGCACTCTGCAAGGAAAGAGCTAGATGGCTAATAGACGTGCTCAGATCAATAGAGATGCCATCATTTGAAACTATATGGCCTAAAATATTTCCCCGCACCACTGTAAAATTACACTTCTTGGGGTTAAGAGATACCCCAAACTCTCTGCATCTCTCAAAGACTTTATCTAGGTGTGTTATATGATCTACGCTTTGCTTTGAGAAGACCCTTATATCATCAAGGTAAACCAAGATGAACTCATTTATGTAACCATTCAAGGCAATATCCATGGCACACTAAAAAAGTGGTGCCTTCCATTGACAAACCAAAGGGAATCTTCTTATATGCATATGTTCCCACTTGGTTCTAAACGTTGTCTTGAATTGATCCTCTCTCTTGACTAAGTGATATGATCAAAACCCGAATACCCATATAGCATTGAGAATATTTGCGCTGTGAAGCCATAGTCTATAGAATCTACTCCATAGAAGAAAAAGGATAATGATCCTTTAGAGACACCTTATTCAAATCTCTAAAATCAACACAGAGTCCTGATTTCACCATTCTTCTTACGCACTAGAACCAAATTCACGAACCCGTAGAGTACTTCATGGGAAAATAATCTTTTGCCTTAATGACTTTGGATAATTCCTTTCTCATGAAGGGCTCTATCTTGGATTTCATCGGTCGATGCTTCTGCCCTGACGAGCCTTGATACTAGGATCAAGGTCAATGGAGTGTTGAGCAATACTTGGATCAAAACCTTTGAGGTCTTCATACTCCCACAAGAATATATTGATGTATTTTTGACAGAGAGAGATGAAGGCCTTCTTTTCTTCATGCGCACAAGCTTTATTGAGTATTATTTCCTTTCCGTGTGCATAATAGTGATTCGGGAGCATTCTTCTTCGCAGGATGGTGCACATGTACTTTTCTTCACCCTTGAACTCATCATTAGGGATAAAAATTTTCTCTAAGGTGACCAATCCTTTAGGAAACTTATTTGTCTTTAATTGAATCATTTGGCCACCATAGCTATCATGCAATTCATCTTGCATGCTTGATGAGAATTCAGCTTCATTTTGAATGAATTAGATGATCTACGCATCATTGTCAAAGACTTTCCTACATTGTTATTGTCTGGAATGGATGGTATGATCACCATCTTAATGTGCTGAGTGTTCACCTTAACAAAGTCCTCGAGTAGGAGAGAACTGTGAACCAAGTGTGGCCATTTTGTCAGCCTTCCTTATTCATTTCAGTATGGCAACACCTACATGCATTTAGAGCATCAAAGCTCTCAAGGATGTCCCAAAATCCTTATAAGATTTTTGAATCTTATTCTTTGTCTAGGTACTTGTTGGTAACCTCGGTGGATAACCAATTCATTATCCCCAAAGATCTGGCAAAGTGCTTTCCATTCTTCTTCTTTCGCAATGAGAATACCATGCACCAACGCCTCATATTCGCCACATTGTTAGAGCATATGAATCCGCCTCGTACGTGAAGAATAATTTCTCATCCTTAGGGGGAGATGAGAATGACTCTGCTCCCACCATTTCTACTTCTCCGGATCCATCAAAGTATAACTTCTACATAGACTAGTTTCAACTTTATCTTCTTGAGCATACATGTGGGCATAGCTTCTTTCTGAGAATGGAGTAAGTACTAAGCCCAGTTTCATAAGCTTCCAGCTCTTTAGCATATGGATCAAATCTATGGTGTATCTCACCCATTCATCAAGTACTAGGTCCTGGAACAGAGGGTGGAAGAAGTTTCTTCAAGAGCTAAAGCTTGTTCTTGGATTAAATAGTTGGTTTGGAGAGGGGATGGGACATATGACTCTATATGATAGGAAAATATAGGTTCATTCTTGTATGGTAAACCGGGGTACCATACCTTTTCTTGAGTAACATATGAGACCAATCAGGAAGACAAGTAACCACCCACTTTAGGTAGTAAATTCTCTGATGTATACACATAGGGGAAAAAAAAAGGAAGTCAATGATAGACACATCTTGAGTTATTATCAAACTTAGACACGCATGGAGGGTTAACTCAAGATCCTTGATGATCTCCTAAGGTGGTGTAATTGAGCCATCAAGTTATAAGACTCCTTTAGATAAGGGATATTTAAGACCTAAGGACATCAGCTATCTTTTTAGGCATAATAAGAACTAGTGCCCGAGTTAATCATGCAAATTATGCACTAGGTGTTTTCCTATAATCAAGGACATATAGAAGGGTGGGGTTTTCAAAAATTTACTTACTTACTTCTCCTATTCTTTGCAGATATTTGATAGAAGTGGCTTCAGCTTCTATAAGTTGGATCAACGTGTACATGGAAGTTGGGAAAGTGCTTCATGTAACAGATCTCATTGAGATGGAATGGTCAAGGCATCCCACATTATGACATTTATGTTTGTTCTCTTCATCTAGTCCACAATGCTAAATGGAAGACCCACCGATCTTGTGCATTTGGGGAACAACATCCCTTCTTGACTGTTTAGGCAAAGTAAGAACTTTAGTTGGCATAGAGGCTTAACCTACCAAAGGAGGGAGTGTGGCACTGTTGGAAGGAGCTAACTTTACTTGGGCCTCTTATCAAGTAGGTATTTGAGTGCTTTTACTACATTGGATGCCTTAGTTGATTCTTTCTTCTTGGCGAGATTTTCTTGTGTTGCATCTGGAATTATGACTCAGCGCTACCGACTCTAACATTCTCTTCTTATATCTGTGTTGTCCTCCATAACTTAGGCACGTGGATCTATTTGTATCATCTTATGCAGTCAAGCTTGTTGATTACATAAGTCCTCAGTGCAAAGAACATCAAATTTACTCGAGGAACTTTTGGTCCTTTCCCTTGGTTATCTGCTTCAGGGGCACTTGTTGAAGGCTCACAGGACTTGAAGCATTCTGGATCATGAAGGCTTGGTGCACGCATACATTGGCACAATGATATTGACTATGAGGCATGTTGCAAGGGAAGCACCATTCTAACTCTTGTGCCAAATTGTTCTGAACTGGAACAAGTGCTCCGACTCACATCGGGTATCTAAAAGAGAAGGTGTGGGAGGATAACTTGCAAGGGCAGATGTGTATTAGGCATACCATCTATCATTTTCGCTATTTGGGCACATATCTCTTATTTCCATATTGATTATGCCAAGGCTGATTGCTTTCCATGCACCTAATTAGAATTACCTCTATAGGCTTGCTGCTGCTAGTTTTCTAATGATATGACCTTAGTTTGATAAATTTCTAATCAAGACCTTCACCCTTCATCTCTCTTTCTACACATGGAGAATAGGATGTTGATGCAACTCAGTTGCGCACCTTTCTCTGTGGAATAGGAATAGGGGCCCCAAAAGGTTGGGGCACTTGTAACATTTTAGGAACAAGGGCATAGGTGGTCTGGGAGCTAATCTTTCCCACCCAATGAGACTATTTTCACCCTTAGTGGGCATTATGTAATACTATAAGTGGTAGTATCAGTAAAGTCCTACCTCCCATGGATTGATCATGACTAAGATATCATTATTGAGTGCCTTAAATAATACATAAAAGCATGTTGGGGTGTAGGTCTTACCACAAGAGGGATTATGTCCCAAGTCTTCTCAAAAATTTGATGTTGAAATCAATCATTTTCATGTTGGGTGCCCTCCTTTCATTGTTCATTGGCGCATGCTCCACCAAAGATAGGTGATCTAAATTATCTTCAAAATAATTACATAGAGTTGTTCCCATCTCATCCTAAGTGTAATAGATCCAAGTCTCAAGCCCTGGTACCATCGAAGTGATTTACCTTTGAAATAGGCTCAAAGTATACTTAATCGCTACATCATCATGTGTGATCATAATAGCAGTGAGCACACATTGCTACACATCCTAGATATGCTCTTGAGGGGTGACTTGATTCTCACCAAAGTAAAGTATGGAATAATTTTGAGTGCGTCATTTGGCATGTCATGTTGCATACATCCAGAAGTAGGGACTCCTCCATCAAAGTTTAGCAAATTTCTAAGTGGAGGAGGTGGATGATGTGCCATCAGAGGGCACGAAGTGTCATTTTTGAGGAGTTGAATGGGGCGCCACATGTGGTTGGAGATAGAGATGCACATGAGCTTTCTGGAGTGAACTCTCCTCGGGGGATAACTGGAGGTAATCAAAATAATCTTCAACTACTGCACTTTTTCTTATGTGCACTCTTCTCATGAAAGGCACTCGAGGACTACAAAACATAGATCTTAAATGTTGAGAGTCACCAGATGTGTTTGAAATGAGCCTCAAAGGCTTGAAACACTAAGTCCACACAATGTAACTTAAGAGATAATGAAATTTAAGCTTTCAATGCTAGTCCCACCGAGCATGATGCCGTAAACTATTGCTTGCATTCAAACCTATGCACCCACGTCTTGGATCCGAAGGATAGAGGTGTTTGAGACAACAATGGAACCATCCCCAAGTTGTGGGACCTTGTGAGCTTGGGACAGATCTCTGAGAAGGTCGGTTCCTCTATCTATTTCTACTACTACTGCTACTCCTAGTGCTAGAAAGGGGAAACTAAGCTAATAATGCCAAGGGACCAGGGATAGAAGGATAACATGAAAGGAAAACTACACTAAAAGGTGATAGCACCAAAAAGAGGGGATGAAAACTATCTTTTCTAATGAGAAAATGAGAGGAATGTGTGAAAGAAGGCTAGGCATGTAACAAAGACTTAAACACATGTATTCACCGCATTGTTTCATGAACACAACTAAGTATGGAACTCTAGGGACTTAAAATGGCACACCCAACACACAATACAAAAGAAAAGCAAGAAAAGGAATGCAAACATGTTAGACAGAGAATAGTCACAAATGATGCTTTTATTACTTCTAAAATGCACATAATCATCATATAATGATGAAGGAGGCCGATATCCACATGCAAGAGTCCAATCTAGAGGTCTAACTCAAAATACATAAAATATGGAGTCCTTAGAAATGCGAAAGGATCCAAAGTGTCCAACATAAAAATGAGCCTAGCTCTTACATTTATAGATGAAATCCATGGAGGAAGAAGGAAAAAGGAGGAAAAAGATCAAATTTGAAACACAACACCAACAAGAAGCATTCAATGCCTATAAATCTCCTAAAACTATCATATCTGCACTTCAATTACTTTTGGCATGTCAAGGAGGAAGAACGATGGATCATTCGAATCTGGTGGTTTTGGGTAAATAGATTCTACTATCAATGCTCTAAGAAGATGTTTTTCATTTTCTCCCCACATAACCTCTCCACCAAAATTTAAAGTTTGAAGACCCTCCAATATGAGAGGAGGACACATAGGATAACTCACACTAACACCCCCTTCATCGAAGTTGGGGTAATGGGCTATGATGAGTCGACTGAAAAGAAGACACTCCTAAACAACTAAGAAAGATGTGTCAATGGGGCCCTAACAACTAAAGGCCTGATAAGGTGCCCATATACAAACACAATCTTCCTAGAAGAAGAAGAAAAAAGAAGGACTACATAGCCCAAAGAAGATGAGTAGCTGTAGAAGACCTCACCCCAAGAAGAGACCGTAAGTGAAGAAACTTCATCTCAGTGAAGGGCTTGGTAAATAAATCTGCAATCTGATCAGCTGTCTGAATGTACTGAATGTCGATGATACCATCATGAATAAGCTCCCGTATGAAGTGCATATGGATCTCAATGTGCTTCATCACTGATGCTGAACTAGATTTCTACAAATAGAGATAGTGCTCATGTTATCACAGTAGATAATGGTAGGCCACCAAAGTGGATGCCAAACTCTATTAGAATACCCTGTAGCCAAATAGCTTATGTGGCAGCGTTAACTACTCCTCTGTATTCTACTCTGTAGATGATATCGCAATTGCATTCTGCTTCTTGCTAGACCAACTAATAGACCCAAACCAAGAGAGAAACTGTAGCCAAAAGTAGATTTTGATGATCTAAGTCACCGCCCAATCAGAATCTGTGAACCCAATCAAGTCAATATCTACCCCTCCATGATAGTGAATGCCATCAACATAAGTGCCACGAACATAATGAAGGATCCATTTAGCTGCTTTCCAATGCAGCTCATGTGGCTCCTACATGAATCTAGACATGATCCCAACAACATACGATAAATCCGGTCGAGTGTGAGTCAAGTAAATCAAGCTCCCCACCAACTATCGATAAAGAGTACCATCAACCAAGGGAGTAGAGCAATCTGAAACCAACTTAACCCCGGAAAGAAAAGGAGTAGGAGAAGACTTGCAATCAGACATCTAAAAATGAGCTAGCAAATCAAGAGCATACTTAGGTTGTGAAATCAAGATTCCCGAGTCAGATTGTGAAATCTGGATCCCAAGGAAGTAATGAAGCAGACCTAAGTCAGTCATGGAAAACTTGTTGGCCAAGGTGATCTTCACATAATCAATAATAGAGGAAGAGCTACCTGTGATCAACAAGTCATCAACATATAGAACAAGAATGAGTATGGAGTCATCTTGCCATAGAATATAAACATTTGGATCAGAATGACACCTAATAAACCCTGATGTAAGTAAAAAGGAGTCCATCTTGGCATACCAAGCCCGAGGGGCTTGTTTAAGGCCATAAAGAGACTTCTTTAACTTACAAACGAGGGAGGGATCTTGGACATAACCCGAGGTTGTTCCATATAGATCTCTTCCTCTAGGTCACCATGAAGGAAGGCACTCTTAACGTCCATTTGATGGACTTTCCATCTGTTCTCGCGTGGCAATGGCTAGGGTCAGTCGAATAGAAGTCATCTTCACAACCGGAGCAAAGGTT
The DNA here is from genome assembly GCA_018340775.1 of Taxus wallichiana var. yunnanensis. Taxonomy (NCBI): domain Eukaryota; kingdom Viridiplantae; phylum Streptophyta; class Pinopsida; order Cupressales; family Taxaceae; genus Taxus; species Taxus wallichiana. Next base: position 275,532,651 of record CM031234.1, read on the forward strand.
TCAAGTATAATCAACCCCAACTATCTGGGAGAAACCCTTAGCTACTAATCATGCTTTAAACTTTTGACGTCTCCATCTACTCCATACTTTGTTCGGAACACCCACTTACACCAAACGATTTTTCTTCCTTTCGAAGAGGGTGAGATCCCAAGTATCATTCTTCATGAGAGAGGAATACTCCTCATCCATGGTAGAATCCCACTCAGAATACCAGAAGCCTCCCATAAAGACTGTGGATCAGAAGCAGAGGTGAAGAAAGAGTGGGGTCCAATGAAATCTGAGTGAGTACGTCTCATATCCGAAGTATCTCCAACTAAATCTCCAACACTTTGCAAAGTTTTCCTAGCCCAAAGAGGACCAGGAGGATCAGGCTCAGAGTCAGAAGATTCTTCACTTGAGTGAGAAGGGACATAGTCCTCATCATCACTACTATCAATCGTCGAATCAGAAGACTCAAAGGTCTGATGGTGGGAGGATCAGAAGAGGAGCACGCTCAACAACATCATCATCCGATGAGTCGAATCGAATCAAATGAGTCAAGAACCTCAATAGGTGGAGAAGTAGAAGTCAAAGAAGACTCATCAAACTTAACACTTCTCTCAATATACAACTCATGAGAAGTAGGATTCATCAATCGATATCCCTTCACGCCATCAGGATACCCTACAAAGATACAAGGTTTGGATTGTGGTTCCAAGGCCTTACATTTCTTCTTGGGAATCTGAGCCATAGCCTTGGATCCAAAGACTCAAAAGTGCTCAACATCAAGCTTGCATCCAAACCAGGCTTCAAAGGGTGTCATCCCTCTTACTACCTTGTGTGGAACATGGTTCTGAATGTAATTTGCACAATTCACTACTTCGGCCCAATACTATGGAGGAAGAGACTTTGAGTGAATCATACAAGTGGCCATCTCCTTAAGAGTATGGTTCTTTCTTTTTATGACTCCATTCTGTGAAGGGCTATAAGCAACTGTATGCTGCAAAGAGATCCCTTCAAAAGTATAGAAATCCATGAACCTATTGTTTACATATTCACCTCCATTGTCGGTTCAAGAACCTGATAGACTGCTCCACCTATTTTCAAAGAAGAGCCTTAAAGTCCTGAAAATGTTCAAAGACTTTCAGACTTAAGCTTAAGAAAATATACCCAAGTATATCGTGAATAGTCATCAATGAAGGTTAGCACATAAAGAGCTCTAGTAAATGAAGGAGAAGGAAATGGACCTAAACATCATCGTGAACAAGATCCAAAGGACGAGTGGCTCTCCAGATTTTCCTTTTGTCAAAGTTCTTTTCAGGATGCTTTCCAAGGGTACAACCTCACAAAGACCCTTAGAAAACTTGACGACGTGAGGCAACCCATTGACCATTTCATTTTGGCTCAATTGTTCAAGGTAGATAATTTAGATGTCCAAAATGCTCATGCCATAGCTTACTAACCTCATTTGCATGAGTGAGCAAGGCAAAGGGGTGTAGAATAGAAGTAAAGTGGGAAAAGGTATATAACCATGAATGGTGATCAGCCTTTCCTCAGCCACTGTAGTGTCATTGTTAAGCTCACGAATAATCACCGAGTTAGGACCAAATTCCACTCGCATTCCTTCACCAAGGTGAGTAATTTGGTAAACCGATAAGAGATTGGTAGAGAGATCAGGAACACTCAACACTTGGTTAAATGTTCCCCCATCCATCTCTACCGATCCACTACCAGAAACCGACACTATCGTGTCATTACCCATCGTGATTTGGGACATTCCACAAGGTTCGATGTTGGAAAACTCAACATGTGAAGAACCCATGTGGTGCGAGGCACCAAAATCTATAATCCATGTCGATGAAGGAGCAACTCGCTACAAGGGCCTTTCCTTTTTCTTCTTATCATTTTTAGAACCTTTGCAGTAAAGAAGACTCAGCCTTCTGAGCACTTTGTTTTATGGATTCAGAACACTTATTTTATTCTTCTCAAGTAAATGAGATAAGTGATCAATCTATTTTCAAAAAAATAGTGTTCTCGTCGTGACTGACTTCTTGTAATAGAACACAAAACTTGCTTTTCTGTGCCTTAGGCTTAAAGTCGAAGTGTTTGTGTCATTTTTAGGTTTGGTCTTGGTTTCTTTCTTAGGTTGATCCTTTGTTTCTTTCTTCTTTTAGTCTTCTTTCCTTCGCTAGTACTTGCTACAAGGGCATGTGACTTGGACTGAGAGACCCCATTTGAATGAGTTTGTCCTGTTCTCGAATGAGTGGGATGAAAAATAGTCAAAGGAGGGCATAGTCCAAGTATCACCCAAAACAAGCTTTTCAGTAGCGTAGAAAGTCGACACGAAGAGAATATTCGGGACCTAGCTTAGAGAGAATCGACAAGATCAGTTGAGAATATTTCTTCTCTACTTGACATCCTTTAACAACAATCTAATGTGGACAAATTTTGAGAAGAAAGCTTATAGGTTTTCAAAGTCACTAGGATTTAACCCTAGTAGTTCATTTTCCAACTCATGCGCTCTCATGTCATCTAGTTGTCCAAACATCACATCCAACATTTTCCATGTAGATTTAGGTGTTTCAGATGCCTCAATGTGGAAGAGCAAGTCAGGAGAAACAGACATGCAAAGAAGACCTAAAGCTTCATCACTACGGTTTAACCACTTAGATTTTTAGGTTCGCTCATCCGGTTCAGCCTCTAGCCTCCCATGGTGATGATGGAAATAACCCTTTACCCCTTAGTTTCATTATTATTTTCGATCTCCATTCAAAATTTGAATGAATGGCGTAAGCAAAGGAATCAAAGTGCATCCATAGTGAGAGAGAGAGAGAAAGAAAAATGTAAAAGAAACACAACCACCAGACAATAAATAACAACCCCCTACTTTCAGACACTTTATAGTTTAGTGCGTTGATTACAATCGGGTCCGTGTGTGGTTTGAAACACTTGGTAACTCATCTTGCAATCAACGTAATAACGCGCAAGAGAGGAGACCACAACAGTGTTTCGTGGAGCGCAAAAAATAGGACACCGTAAACAAGCACAAGCAAAAAAACAAGGAAGGAGGTGAAAGCCAATCCTGGTTGTGAGAAAAATGTCTCACGTCGCAAAGAAACCCCCCCTCCGCAGATCATGGCGACGCGCTCACTAGTCGCAAGCAATAATAAGGGTAAAATACAATGTTTTTAAATGAACTCAAGGAGTTCGATGATCTTCGTAAGCCGAAAAAATGCTCTAAGGGACAAAAGGTGCTCAAAGTGTCACTGCACACTTGAGCGCACGATTAGACAAAAAAATCGACAATAACGCCTAAAAAATTACCATTTGGAAACGTCCATTTAGCTAATTTTTAGAGCTTTTGAGAGTTTTTAAAAAAAATGATAAAAAACGTTAATTTAATGACTATTTTAAATTTTACTAATCTAACTAATCGAATAAAAAAAATTAATAAATTAATTAATTAATTAATTATTAATTAAATTAAATTAATTAAAGATTAAAAAAATTAAATTAAAAAAATTAAAAAATCTAAAAAATATTAAAAAATAAAAATTAATTAAATTTTTAAAAAAATTAATTTTAAATTATTAATTTTAAAAAATCTTTTAAAAAAAAAAACTTATTTTTAAAAAATTTAAAAAAAAAAAAATTTTTTAAAAAAAAAGAGAACTTTTTTAAAAGCTTTTTTAAAAATTTTACTTTAAAAAAAAACTTTTTTAAAAAAAAGAAATAAAAAAAATTTTATTTTAAATTTTTAAAACTTTTTTAAAAAAGAAAAACTTTAAAAACTTACTAAAAAAAAACTTAAAAAAAAACTTAAATTTTAAAATCTTTTATTGGAAAACAAAAGTTTTTTTTTTTTTTGAAAGGAAATTACCAAAAAGGGAAGGTTGCCAAATGGCAGAGGAAGAGAAGCAGGAAGAGGATGGGAAGGAGAGGGGCAGCAAGTGGGAAGGCAAAAAGGAAGGACCATTTGGGGAGAGGTCGAGGATGTCACTGCAAGAGGAGCAAGGGCAAGGGTCCACGGCAGAAAAAATGAAAGATCGAGCAAACACAAGGGATAGTGGGCAAAAACACAGCCAACCAAATGGCACTAGCACAAGCCAAAAGGAGCAAAACAGGCAAGGCCAAAGCTAGAAAACCACAACCAAGAATAAAAATATAAGCCACAAATAGGCCAAAAAAAAATGGCCTGCAACCGTAAAAGAAAACAACCTCACAAAAAAAATCACAAGCAAAAAAAAAAGCTTAAAAAAAAGCTAAAGAACAAAAAAAAAAAATTCAAAAAAAAAATGCAAAAAATCGAACAAAAAAAAAAACAGAGATTTAAAAATTTTATTAAAAATAATTTAAAAATTAAAAACTAAAATAAAGAACTCTATTTTAAAAAAAACCTCAAATTTAGTCTACAACTAGCTAAATGTATCATGAAAAATCCCCGAAAGCTCAAAATGAGAAAATCTGCACATGCATGCAAAAACACAAAAAAAACAAAACTTTCCAAAGAAAAACTTGTTAAAGAGATTAGCAAAAAAACCTAAATAATAATGATAAAAAACTTGCACGAGGATTAAAAAAAAAAACCAAGAGTAATCACAACTCAAAAAAATGAGTGCACGTTTACCCGATCTCACTCTCGATACCATGAAAAGAGTTTGTGAGAATCAATCAAAACGATGCACCATGAAGAAGTCAGCACTCCAATGGAATCGTGATAGCTCCAACGTAATCGCAAGAAGAATCGATCAATAATGGAAGAACTTGCTAACAGTAAACAAAGCTTCACACATAGAGGAAAGACAATGAGTGTCTGATCCTTCCTAAAACATGATTAGGCCTTAATCATAGGTAAAACGATTCATTAATGATAGTGAATCTTTTGGTTATTTATTCCGGTTATTTTATTTTAATCGGTTTGGTCGTCTTATGTTTTGTTCGACTTTTGCAATGACCGTGATGAATATTGCCTCTGTTTTATTTGACAATGCTATATCAAACCAACTTTATGAGAATATTCGAATTATTATTATTTACGGACTTGGTGATTTTTCATTTGTTTGAATATTTTATATGGAACATGGGAATTCGAATAATTATTACGATAACATATTGTTGGCAATATGTGGACTTATATTATGATGATTAATTTTACCATTAAAGTTAGGTATCAATTAAATTAAAATTTAAAAAAATGCATTATTAATTTGTGAAATTATATATTTAAATCCTAAAAGGATTTGGCATGTAAATCAAAAGTTAAAAAGAATAATAATAATAATATTTTAATATTTAAAATCTGAGAGTTTTGAAAGGGACACGCCTTCATCTGACACCAAGTATGTGGCATCACGACATGCATTGACGCATGAAGCAACATTTGGAAGCCCGAAAATTCTCCATTATAGTATAGTTTCTTCATTATTTTCTTTTATTTCTCCTTTGTTTGTTTTCATTCTTCTCTTCTGGAATACCTGCGTGAGTTTTGGAGGAAAGAAGGATTCAACTTGTTGGAGCGGGAAGAGTAAGAGGTTGTTGATTTTGGGTTTACTTGTGCATGAATATCTTCTCCCTTCTCTGCAACATTATTTGTAAATAATGAGGAAATACACATTCTATTTTAAATGGCAATTAAATGAATTTGTGGACAACTTTTGATTTAATTGCTTGGAAATGAAATCTAAAAAGGAAATTGATGGATTCTGTATTCTCTTAAGTTTCCTTTGTGTGGTTTTAGCTAAACCTAGAAAAAAAACAGATGGGTGTTCCTAATCAATTTTTATTTTATTTTATTTTCTATTTAAATTTGATTTCTGGAAACCCAAATCGATTTCTGCCTCTGGGTTTTATTATAGTCAAACAATAATTTATTTGTATGAGCAAAGTGATTTCTGGGTAGTGTGAAAAATGTTTTTACTAGGTATTTCATCATTTTGCCTGATATATTTGCTTCCGGATTCTAATAATTTCTAAATAGAAAAGAAATTAATGCTAGAATGAACTGATTTGGATATGTACAAGTTGATTTTCCTGTAGGTATAATTTTATTACCTGATTGAAAAATAAATTAGTGTTAATAGTCTATGTAAGATGACTTAGTTTTTCTTAAAGGATTTCATTACTGGAAGTGTTAGAAACTTATTGTTGTTATTCTATGCAAATAGACTTCAAAATTATCATCATGTGGTATGTGGGTCAAATTTGTTTTGTTGATTGTTCGGTTACCTGAAAGAACATGTTAAAATGATTTAATAGAGGTGTTTTTACACGTTTGTTTTTAGTTGGATATTATATATATATATAATATATATATATATATATATATATATATATATATATATGTATTTTGATTGTTTGAAATAAAGTTATTGTGCATTTTATAGAGCTGCTCATTACCTAGAGGGAATATGTCTAATTGGTATTTGGAAATGATGATTTCAGATAGTTTTGTTAAGTTGTTTGTTGATTGGAAGGTAAGAAAAATAATAGTTGAATATGTACCATGTGAAGCATGATTTGCTTGTGGTTTAATCAGAATTGGATGTTGAATGATTATGGTTTGATTATGTCTTGATCCTTGTGATTAGAGTGAAACATGATTGCTGAAATAGAAATTGGTTGTTCTATTTGTGTACATTCATAGTTATATCTTGATGTAAAACATGTAATAATACATTCTCCGTTGTATTACCATGCATTTGTTGATAAAATAACATGTATATCATTTCATATTTTATTAAATAATTGCATCAGAAAATGGAGTTAATATTCATGCCAGTTCATTTTGAACTGACAACATACCACTACTCCAGTCTTGCAGGACAATTAGTCACATTCGGATATGCGGAAACTCATGTCTTGTGAAGTTTTATCGTAGCATGGATCTAAATGAGATACTTGGATTTCAATTTGTAGAAGGATGATATCCAGAATTTTGACTAAATTTATTGGGATCTTGGACCCATTGTTAATATTCAAACCTCACTATGTGAGAGTTACCATAATAGTTATATATTTCACCTTAACGACATATGTAATTTATGATTTTAATAAAGAGATGATTACCTTGTATGTAATAATATCTCAATATGAGCAAATGATAAATATTAGAAGTGAGAAATCTTACTTATCATAAATTGATATATTTATTTATTTGATATTTGTCAATGTATGAAGCCAATAATTGGGCAATTATTGTAACAATCAATTGTCTTTAATTTCTAAATTAAATAAGCTATTTAGTGGCATAGCTAATCAAAGGAATAATTAAATATACATGTTTTAATATATATTTAATTCGGCTTTTTGGTAAACTTGGTATTAATATGATAAGATTGTAAATCTATGTTGTATAGAGAATGGAAGAGTATCGTTGTAAAAGGTAATTTAAGGTTAAAAACCAAGCATCAAGAAAAGAGAAACTAAATGGGAAGATAAATAGATGAAAAGATCCATTAGGCATATTAAGGGATAAGTACATAAAATGAAATAGAAACATTTCCATTATGTACTTATCTCATGATGATCCTAGTTGGCCTTTGGCATTTATCTCGATATAAACTCTTGCAAGATAGGTTAAATTGGAAATAAAGTAAATACAAACTATAAGATCTAGATAACTGTGAAAGGGATAGTTGTGAGGTGGTGGAAGACTTAAACTCATAAGACTAGTGTGTTGTCTTGAGTTTAGCCGTATAACCTGCATGGCGGAAAACTTTGGCCAAAGTAATGCATTGATGGTTGTGCATTTTCTGATCACCTAGTCCTCCAATTAAATTAAAATTGCCAATAACCTGATCATGGGAAGTTGAACACTGAACATGAGGTAGGCAATGGTCGGATACAGAATACGAAGTCAGAAAACTAGCTTCGTGGTAGACCCAAGGACTTTCACATGGTTCCCATGACTTAAAAAAAAAAAAGGTTGAGCCAAAATGCTAGTAAGCATCACACTCAAGTAGTGGCGAAGGGAGATCGTGGAGATCTGGATACACCCTTCTCAGCCGCACATGGCTTACATGGATGTTATCAGATAGATCAAAAGAACAAATTTGATTTAAAGAATTTGATTAAATAAATCTGTATGATCAGCAATTATGTAATCATTTTTATGTATGTTTAAAAAAAAATATCCTCATTTTCCAGTTCTAGTAATTTTGAGCGTTACATTTTGGTATCAGAGCTAGAGGCTCAGACACTTGGACATTAATGGGACACACGTTCTAATAAAAAGTATCCTCTTTTATAAAAACAGGAAACTTTGGCTAGGCCGGCAACAAGAGCTAATATGGTGAGTGACAGTGGGGTAAATAATGATGACGTGCCGGATAATACAACTGCTAAGTTAGAAGAAATCCTCAACCTTTTGAATGACACCAAACCAAGTTGTTGCCATAGAACAACAAGGTCAGGGTGGTGAAGAAGATGAGGATCATAGGGATGATGAGCAACATGATGATCAACCCGAGCACCTGAATGAAAGGGAAAATAAGAAAGCAAGGTTGGCTGCTGAGTTAGTGAGGGACATTAAAAGAATATCCCCACCTAAATTTGATGGTACAACTCTTGGGGATGGTGCTGAAAATTGGCTATCCGAAATGGAAAAGTATTTTGAGATTAGGGACTTTTCAGAGGAGACAAAAGTAGTATGGGGAGCCTACCAATTGTCCCGTGAAGCATCTTCCTGGTGGGATAACCGAAAATGGAACTAGGAATTGATTCTTGTATGATCACGTGGGAGCAAGTTTAAGGCCTACTTCCATCAAAGATGGCTACCTCAGCTATACTTTGACCAAAAGATGGTAGAATTCCAAAATATGACTCAAGGAAAGTACTCAGTTATAGAATATTGGGAACGTTTCACTCGATTGTTGAAATATGTTCCTATGTATCAAAAGGATGAGAAGTTTAGAGTGAGAAAATTTATAATGGGATTGAATCCTAGCATTGGTGGTGAGGTAGATGTTCATGGACCTACTCGATGGAAACAGTGTTTGAAAAAGCTATCAAGCAAGAACAAAAGTTGTGAAGTATTTATGCCTCTAAAGAGGAAAATAGAAGGAAAATAGCAGTTTTCAAACACCAACCGCAAGTAAACCAACATGGAAAAAGGGAAACAACAAGTTCAGGCTTATCAATAAAAGAGGAATAGTGGGTAGAACTATTGTGAATAATAAAAATAATGGGCAACAAGGAACAAGTTTCAGCCAGAATAAGATTGAGAGAAAAGGACCTCTGGGTGGATGTTTTAAGTGTGGTGGTGATCATTTCGCTAACAACTATCCACAAAGAGGACAATGGAATAACCAAGCAGAAGGGATCTACTATGTAGTAAATAAAGAGGGGCAACAACATAAGATTTATGTTGCAGTCCATAATAAGCAAGCAGAAAAGCAAGCGACTCCCATTGAAACCTCAGGTAAGCTTTTTGGAGAACCTGTTTCTATTTTATTTGATTCCGGTTCAACAAAATGTTTTGTTTCATCTAAAGTAGTTGATAAACTCAAAATAAGAGTTGGGTACATGGAACACACTTGGACTGTACAATATGGAAATAATGTTGTACATAGAGTGAAGCAGTGTTTGTTTGAGGCACCACTAGAATTACCTGAGTTCACAACAAGATTAAACTTGTATGTGGCACCTCTTGGATCCTATGATGTTGTCATAGGTATAAATTGGTTAAGTCAACATAATGCAACCTTGGATTGCTTAGGAAAATGTGTAACCTGCTGCGATGATCAACAAAAAAAACGAGTGTTCAGGGTGTTAAAAGAGAGTTTGTCACTAGGCAGATTTCCGCCATGCAGCTGAAAAAGGCAAAGCGAAAGGGCTGCCATCTATATGCTGTAAAAATATCAAATTGGGATAGGAAATTGAGCCTGAAATTGAAGCATTTCCCATCCTAAGGGAATTTAGAGATGTGTTTCCAAATGAGTTCCCGGACTTCCACCTAAGCGTGAATTTGACTTCACAATAGAGGTCAAACCAGCAACGGAACCAATTTCCAAGGCACCGTACAGAATGAAACAACCGAATTAGTTGAATTGAAAGCTCAATTACATGAGTTGTTGTCCTTGGGTCTGATTAGACCAAGTATATCACCATGGGGTGCACCGGTTATCTTCGTGAAAAAGAAGGATGGGACCCTCAGACTTTGTATTGATTATCGAATGCTCAACAAGGTAACAATGAAGAATCGGTACCCGCCGCCGAATTGATGATCTATTTGATCAAATGGGGGTGAAAAAGTGTTTTCCAAGATAGATCTCAGATCCGGTTATCATCAACTATGAATCAAGGATGAAGATATCCATAAAACCACTTTTAGAACAAGGTATGGGCATTACGAGTTTACAGTTTTTCCCTTTGGACTAACAAATGCACCTGCCGCTTTCATGAACTTGATGAACAATGTGTTTAGGGAATACTTAGACCAATTTGTACTTATCTTTCTCGATGATATATTAATATACTCCAAGAATGAGGAAGAACATGATGAACATTTAAGGATTGTGCTGGGAATTCTCAGAAAACATAAATTATATGGAAAATTATCTAAGTGTGCTTTCTATCAATACGAAGTACAATACTTAGGCCACATAATAAATAAAGAGGGAATCTTGGTGGACCCTTCAAAGATCAGTGCCATCATGGAATGGCCAACACCGAAGGATGTGCATGAAGTGAGAAGTTTTATGGGTCTAGCAGGCTACTATCGGAAGTTCAGTAAAGGACTTTTCTAAGTTAGTGGGACCTATCACTTCTTTGCAAAAGAAGGGTAAGAAATTTTTTGGGACATCAAGTGTGAAGAAGCCTTTAAGGAGTTAAAAGGTAGACTCACAAGTGCTCCGGTGTTGAAGATTCCGGATCCAAATGGGAACTTCTTAGTGGTAACCGATGCTTCAGGGGAAGGTTTGGGCGGAGTACTACTACAAGATGGGCATGTGGTAGCTTTTGAAAGTAGGAAGTTGAGGGTGCATGAAGTAAATTATGCACCACATGATCTTGAGCTTGCTGCATGATTGTTCATGCGCTGCAGGTATGGAGGCACTATTTGCTTGGGAAACCTTTTGAACTCAAAACAGATCATCTTGGGCTCAAATACATCTTTACACAACCGAATCTAAATGCAAGGCAACAAAGATGGCTGGAGTTCCTAGAAAATTATGACTTTGATATAAATTACATTAAAGGAAAAGAGAATAGGGTGGTTGATGCCTTAAGTCACAGAAAGTATATTGCTGCTATAATTACATTAAGAACCCAGTTCAAAGATGAAGTCAAAAATGAGTTAACCAATGACCCCTACTACAATCATGTTAAAACAACTTTAGAAAAAGATCCGAGAGACAAAAGGTATGATGGTTTCAAGCTGGAAACAGATGGGATTCTGTGTTATAACAACAGAATATATGTACCAGAGGGTAAAGAACTCAGAAATAAAGTTATGAGAGAATTTCATGATGTTCCCTACTCGGGACATCCAGGAGTAACAAAAATGATGGCGGACATCAAAAAGCAATACTTCTGGAAAAAGATGAAAAGTGATGTGATTCTTTATGTCTCACAATGCCTGGAATGTCAGCAAGTAAAGGCTGAACATTCACATCCAAGCAGATTATTATATCCTCACAACGTGCCAGAATATAAGTGGCAAGTTATAAGTATGGATTTTGTCCAAGGTCTACCTATGTCCCAAAATAAACATGATGTTATACTTGTAGTTGTAGACAAGTTAACTAAAGTGGCACATTTTATAGCAAGTAATTTAAAGGATAATTCACCCATACTGGCAAAAAGGTTTGTGCAAGAAGTTTTCCGATTACATGGAGTTCCAAAAATAATAATTTCAGACAGGGACTCAAGGATGACTTCCAGATTTTGGCAGACTTTGTATGCTGCCTTAGGGACAAAACTGAACATAAGTTCTGCCTACCATCCTGAAACTGATGGTCAAACTGAAAGAGTAAATCAAGTGTTAGAAGATTTACTAAGAATGTATTGCATGGATCAACAATACAAATGGGAAGAGTATCTTCCCTTGGTTGAATTTTCCTATAATAACACCTACCATTCTTCCATTCAGATGGCTCCTTTTGAGGCCTTATATGGTCGTAGGTGTAGAACACCAATAAGTTGGGATAATCCTGAAGATAGAGTACTAATTGGACCTGAAATGCTATCGGAAATGGAAAAATAGGTTAAATTAATCCAAGAAAGATTGAAAGAGGCCGCAAATAGATAGAAAAGTTATGCAGATTTAAAAAGAATTGACAGAAAATTTAACGTGGGAGATAAAGTTTTTCTTAGGGTCAAACCTAAAAAGAGTTCCATTTCATTTGGCAGTCACCAAACTATCTCCTAGGTTTGTAGGACCATTTGAAGTCCTAGAGGTCATTGGACCAATAGCCTACAAGCTAACACTGCCTCCCGCTCTATCCAGATGCACAATGTATTTCATGTATCCTTGCTTAAGAAATATGTACCTAATTTAACACATGTACTTAATTGGGATTCATTGCAGGTTCTGGATCCAGGGGTAATCGTGGTTGAGCCTATAAGGATACTAGAAACCCACAAGTTGCACTTGAAAAACCATGAGGTTTCACAATGTAAGGTCCAGTGGGACCAATATTCTGAAGAAAGTGCCACTTGGGAGAATCTGGAAGATATCCAGACTACTTTTCCGCATCTGTTTGACTGATTTTTAAGAATATATTTTTGTTATAGTGCTAAATTCATTTTTTTTGTAAAGAGGTAGATAAGAAAATCATGTAGATAAGTTTACAACTGAATATTGGAACTAAGGTACTTTTTGATGAATAGTTACTGTTGAAGATTTTGTAATGAACCGGAAAATATGTCATTTAAGCAAGTAATGTGTTATGTCTATAGATTATGTGACTGATTTTCTAGATATATAAGGGATGTTGTGACCTTTATGATTCAGCTGAAATGATATTGATACAAATTTTAAGCTGATTTGAAATATATTAATGCAACAAATGAATGATGGGTTTAGTTTTTCTATTTATCCTAAAATCATCGAGACGATGATTATTCTAAGGGGTGGAGTATGTAACATCCCAAAATTTCTGTAAGTTAAATTAACTATGGTTAAGTCTAAACAAGATTAGACGAGATCATCATTGGGTGTAAAATTCATTTGTTCATCGTATCATGACCCACTTCTCTTGGGGGCATGAAATTATGGAACGAATAACCCCGCACCCACCTTGATGATCCTTCCTAAAACATGATTAGGCCTTAATCATAGGTAAAATGATTCATTAATGATAGTGAATCTTTCGGTTATTTATTCCGGTTATTTTATTTTAATCGGTTTGGTCATCTTATGTTTTGTTCGACTTTTTTGCAATGACCATGATGAAATGCCTCGCCTGCTTTTTTTCGACAATGCTATATCAAACCAACTTTATGAGAATATTTGAAATTATTATTATTTATGGACTTGGTGATTTTTCATTTGTTTGAATATTTTATATGGAACATGGGAATTCGAATAATTATTACGATAACATATTGTTGGCAATATGTGGACTTATATTATGATGATTAATTTTACCATTAAAGTTAGGTATCAATTAAAATAAAAAAATTAAAAAAATGCATTATTAATTTGTGAAATTATATATTTAAATCCTAAAAGGATTTGGCATGTAAATCAAAAGTTAAAAAAATAATAATAATAATAATATTTTAATATTTAAAATATGAGAGTTTTGAAAGGGACACGCCTTCATCTGACACCAAGTATGTGGCATCACGACATGCATTGACGCATGAAGCAACATTTGGAAGCCCGAAAATTCTCCATTATAGTATAGTTTCTTCATTATATTTTCTTTTATTTCTCCTTTGTCTGTTTTCATTCTTCTCTTCTGGAAATACCTGCGTGAGTTTTGGAGGAAGGAAGGATTCAATTTGTGGAGCCGGAAAGAGTAAGAGGTCACTCATTCTGGGTTTACTTTGCATGAATATCTTCCTTCTCTCGCAAGCATTATTTGTAAATAATGAGGAAATACACATTCTGTTTTAAATGGCAATTAAATGAATTGTGGACAGCTTCTGATTTAATTGCTTGGAAATGAAATCTAAAAAGGAAATTGATGGATTATGTATTCTCTTAAGTTTCCTTTGTGTGGTTTTAGCTAAACCTAAAAAAAAAAACGCAGATGGGTGTTCCTAATCAATTTTTATTTTATTTTATTTTCTATTTAAATTTGATTTCTGGAAACCCAAATCGATTTCTGCCTCTGGGTTTTATTATATCAAACAATAATTTATTTGTATGAGCAAAGTGATTTTTGGGTAGTGTGAAAAATGTTTTTACTAGGTATTTCATCATTTTTCCTGATATATTTGCTTCGGATTCTAATAATTTCTAAATAGAAAAGAAATTAATGCTGGAATGAACTGATTTGGATATGTACAAGTTGATTTTCCTGTAGGTATAATTTTATTACCTGATTGAAAAAAAATTAGTGTTAACAGTCTATGTAAGATGACTTAGTTTTTCTCAAAGGATTTCGTTACTGGAAGTGTTAGAAACTTATGGTTGTTATTCTATGCAAATAGACTTCAAAATTATCTTCATGTGGTATGTGGGTCAATTTTTTTTGTTGATCTGTCGGTTACCTGAAAGAACATGTTCAAATGATTTAATAGAGGTGTTTTTTTACATATTGTTTAGTTGGACTATTATATATATATATATATATATATATGTATTTTGATTGTTTGAAATAAAGTTATTGTGTGTTTTATAGAGCTGCTCATTACCTAGAGGGAATATGTCTAATTGGTATTTGGAAATGATGATTTCAGATAGTTTTGTTAAGTTGTTTGTTGATTGGAAGGTAAGAAAAATAATAGTTGAATCTTGTACCATGTGAAGCATGATTTGCTTGTGGTTTAATCAGAATTCGGATGTTGAATGATTATGGTTTGATTATGTCTTGATTCTTGTGATTAGAGTGAAACATGATTGCTGAAATAGAAATTGGTTGTTCTATTGGTGTACATTCATAGTTGTATCTTGATGAAAAACATGTAATAATACATTCTCTCCATTGTATTACCATACATTTTGTTGATAAAATAACTTGTATATCGTTTCATATTTTATTAAATAATTGCATCAAAAATGGAGTTAATATTCATGCCAGTTCATTTTGAACTGACAACATACCACTACTCCAGTCTTTGCAGACAATTAGCCCATCACGCTCGGATATGGAAACTCATGTCTTGTGAAGTTTTATCGTAGCATGGATCTAAATGAGATACTTGGATTTCAATTTGTAGAAGGATGATATCCCATAATTTTGACTAAATTTATTGGGATCTTGGACCCATTGTTAATATTCAAACCTCACTATGTGAGAGTTACCATAATAGTTATATATTTCACCTTAACGACATATGTAATTTATGATTTTAATAAAGAGATGATTACCTTGTATGAAATAATATCTCAATATGAGTAAATGATAAATATTAGAAGTGAGAAATCTTACTTATCATAAATTGTTATATTTATTTATTTGATATTTGTCAATATATATGAAGCAATAATTGGGCAATTATCAGAATAATCAATTGTCTTTAATTTCTAAATTAAATAAGCTATTTAGTGGCGTAGCTAATCGAAGGAATAATTAAATATACATGTTTTAATATATATTTAATTGGCTTTTGGTAAACTTGGTATTAATATGATAAGATTGTAAATCTTCAGTATAGAGAATGGAAGAGTATCGTTGTAAAAGGTAATTTAAGGTTAAAAACCAAGGTTAAGGAAAAAAAAAACTAAAGCATAAAAGAGAGACTAAATGGGATGGTAAATAGATGAAAAGATCCATTAGACTTATCTCATGATGATCCTAGTTGGCCTTTGGCATTTATCTCGATATAAACTCTTGCAAGATAGGTTAAATTGGAAATAAAGTAAATACAAACTATAAGATCTAGATAACTGTGAAAGGGATAGTTGTGAGGTGGTGGAAGACTTAAACTCATAAGACTAGTGTGTTGTCTTGAGTTTAGCCGTAACCTGCATGGTGGAAAACTTTGGCCAAAGTAATGCATTGATGGTTGTGCATTGTTTGATCACCTAGTCCTCCAATTAAATTAAAATTGCCAGTAACTTGATCATGGGAAGTTGAACACTGAACATGAGGTAGGAAATGGTCGGATACCGGAATACGAAGTGGAAAACTAGCTTCGTGGTAGACCCAAGGACTTTCACATGGTTCCCATGACCTAAAAAAGGTTGAGCCAAAATGCTAGTAAGCATTGTCACTCAAAGTAGTGGCGAAGGGAGATCGTGGAGATCTGGATACACCCTTCTCAGCCGCACATGGCTTACATGGATGTTATCAGATAGATCAAAAGAACAAATTTGATTTAAAGAATTTGATTAAATAAATTTGTATGAATGCAGCTGCGTAATCTATTTTTATGTATCCAGATGCTCTTTTTATTTTTCCTTTACTCATTTCCAATTCTATTTTTAATGATGCTTCACCTTCTCTATGTCATGGTTAGAACTCCACTTAATCACCATTTTTATTGCATTCGAATGAGAGTGTTGAAGGGTTGTCCATCCAATGTTCCTCTGATATAAGGAGGATCCATGAAGTAAATCATTCAATCCATTATTTATTTGTGAGAGGCTTCTCCAACTTCCAGTTATACTTTTAAATCTCGTGGTTAAACTCCATAATCAAGATTCCTTCTCTCCCGAACGAGGTCTCTCTTACTCACCCCTTCTAATGGTGCTTCTGGAAAATGGAAGTCAGTCCTAAACTCCTTCTCGATAGTATCCCAATCCTTAGTTCCTTAGGCATTAGTTTTCATGAACCATCGTAATGCATCGTCCCTCAGAGTGGTAATTAATTCATATAATTTTACTACGTTGTCTATGATGTTCTTGTTCTTCCATTGGGATTCCAATAAAAATAAATGCTCCATAGTATCACTTGTGTCTGATTCAAATATTGGTAACTTGATCTTTTGTGCCATGTTTCTAGCTAGTTGAGAATGTATTTGAGGTTGACTAATTGTTTGTTGCTTCATTAGTTTCACCTTCTTTGATTGATTATGAACCTTTGTCAAGTTATTCTTCCTTCCTTTGTCTCTAGATAGCTCGATATCAAAATATAATTCTCCTAATAGTTCTCTAAATTCTCTTACAATTTCTTGTCTCTTCTTACTCTCTTCTTGTAATTTGTGATATCTTTCTTCCAAGATTTCTCCTTTTCTATCCTTCGAATTGGTGTTTCAAGTGACACATGGAATGGTAGCCGATCCGGGGGTCATCTCCTTCGGGCTTATGTCATGGCTAGGGGATGCATCCTTAGTTGGTGAATTTTCATAACTATCCTTTTCCGTAACTACCTTCCTATCTTTATTATTTCTTAATCTATAACTATCTTCTAATCCTCATCACTTCTCTTCTTGTTTTTTATATCTTATCTCCTTCCTCATCTTTCTCCTCTATTGTCTTTATCTTTTCTCCCTCTCGTTTCTCAACATTATCTTTTTCTTCATCTTCCTTCTCTATTATTTTTATTTTCTCTCCAAATTCTTCAACTAACTCTTCCATCTTATCAGCTTCTTCTAGTTCTTTTCCCTTTTCTTTAATTAGTAATGGAGTTCTTCTCGTCATTTCTTCCCATCCGATTAGCTAACTATTTCTTTAAGTCTTGGTATTAATCCTCCTACTAGTGTTTGTAAATCTTGTACTAGTATTGATCTGCCTTGATAATGCTTGTTGTATTGGACTATTTAAAAGATTTGTTTCATGGGGAGTTGTGGTGTAACCAAAATTTGGTCTACACTCACTACGAGTACTATAGAAATACTTTTGTGTTTGCCTTTGTCTCCGGTAAGCCAATTTTGGCCTCCACTCGAAATGGGTGTTTCTTTTTTCTCTACTGTCTTAACTTTATTTAATTTTTATTTTCTCTCATTCAATTTCTTTGCTCTTTCCTTTCTTGATAGTCTTTGTTTCTCTAACTCCTTTTCGTAGCTATTCTAGCTCTCTCTCTCTTCCATCCTCTTCATTCTGATTGGTTTTGTTAAGATACTAACTTCTCTTTAATTCTCCTAATCTTATTTTTTCCAACTATCTAATTTTTCTTTTCTTTATGTCGTCTTATTTATGCTATCCCAAACATCACCCCATTAATTCGATAAGTTATATATCTTGGATCGCCCCCTTCATCGTACGTCATCCCATGGTGTGCCCCTTAAAGGAACTTTTCTGCGCTTCTAATTAAACCTTTCTCTACCATCAAAACCTTAATTAAGAATGGAACTAATTTGAGAAAATGGCCTCTTGCTCCACTTAAGACTTCACCTTTCTTGTGGTTGAAACTATTCCAACCTTATATGGCCCAAGTGATTATGTATGAATCGAGGTGTACTTTCGTCACTCGGTAAATGGGTTTCTCTCATCCAAGGTTCATTAAGGTGATTAAGTATCGTTAACGTTACTGAATTCCACTCAAAATGTTCTCTTAAATGTAATTGTGATCACTCTATTCTCTTGGCGTGTGTTAATATGCAAGGCCACAACAAATATGGAACTTGGGACCAAAATTCTTCTCTCGTAGTCCTCAAGTACTTATGATTCTACCGATTTATATGATGTTTTCAATCTTTTGGCTTCTCCTTTAAAAAATTGTGAATTTGATTTTTCCACCAATCCTCAATTTCCATCATTGTTGGTTTCTAATATCTTGGTGGTCATATTTTCCCGACATCCAACTAACAAAAGGAACCTAGGCTCGAAACCAAATGTTGGCCTAAGACCCAACACAATTTTAGGTCTTATAAGTTTGTTTTTTTCCAACTAGAGCTAACATCACATAGAAGGGTAGATCTCTCTTATAATATAAGTATTTAGCATTTATTAAACATGAATAAACATAACATTCAAAAAAACATCAATCGTTCAAACCATAAATATCACACATATATTGATCATAATTTCATATAATCCAAATATATGTTTATATTGATTATAGTCATATCCTCACTTCTTACATTGATTTCTCTCTTTATTGTTCATGTTTATATCATCTCTTCTCACTCATTTTCATGATATCCTCTTCCTCGTAGCCTCTCGAGTACTTTTATTCTAATGCTTTATATGGCGCTTTCATTCTTTTGGCTTCTCCTTTAACAAATTTGTGAATTTGATTTTCCCACCAATCCTCAATTTTTGTCAATGTTGGTTTCCAATATCCTAGTGGTGATATTTTTCCTAACATTCGACTAACAAAAGGAACTTGGCTCAGACACCAAATGTTGACCTTAAACCTCGACAAAAATGTGAGATTTAAGAAGTTTGACCTATTGTTATCGATGTATCGTGGGAAAAGTAAACTATTCTAACTTGTGAACAAAAATAATGTAAACACACATAATAGATTTTGCCTCCAAAACATCAATCTCCATTCATATTTCCATATTCATTACATTAGTCTCAATTACATATTCAGATATTTCTCTATTCAATATTTCATCTTTCTATCTCTTACAATTCAATATCTCTCATATGGCATTCACTCTCTATTTCATGTGATGCACACATATACAAAGGATTAATTACAATAAATATACACAATATAAAATATTCCAAGATTCACTTCTTTTGATTCATGCCTCCTTGGGGTGGCTTATGTCTCATACCATCTTGACTTGTCTTTATTTAATGGCTCTTTTCAGCCTTCCATAGTATCTCGCAGCCTTCTTTAAAAGGTGTCATGGCTTATTCCAGCCTTTTGTGGCTTCTTGGCTTTAGTGCTTATTCCCTTAACTCTACGGCTATCTCAAAATGCGATGAAGAACCCCCGTCAACAATGAAGCCTATATAAGCAATTCCATCATACGTCATTTAGGGTCATGGCGCTTTAGGATATCCTCGTATAAAAGTAATAAAAAAGGTGTTAGGTGTGGAGCATGTTTTCATGTGTGAAAGTGTGAAGACTCGATACACTAAGAGTACTATACACTTTTCATGTATCCTCGCTTGGGAGTCTGTGGCAGGCCGGGCCAGAGCAGGGTCCAGGGCTGTAGCCCCGGTAACAGGGGTTCAGGGGCGTAGCCCCTAAAAAATTTAGGCGTAAATTTTTGGCCTCAAAAAATTACACCCAAATATTGGGAAACGTGCTTTTCTCATATGGGAATGAAGTTTTTGACCCATAGGTTTATGGGACAGAGTTTTGCCCATGGTTTTGATACCCTACGCTTTGTAAAACTACTTAAGCAACTTGTCTATTTATATGGTTTTATGCATATGATAGAAGGTATGAAGAACATTGCAGATGTGCTTTGAATTCGGTAGTCCGAATTTCAGAGAGTTTGTTGAGCATAGCTCTCCAAATGGATCTGGGTATCAGTACGAGAGAGCAAAGTGGCTTCTAATAAAATCTGAGCAAGTGATTCTTGGTGGATCGTAGCCCAAATTGGTGAACCACGCATGGATTAAATACTGCGTCTCTTTTGTTTTGTTATTTTATTCTCGTAATTTTATTTTAGATCTGTAATAATTTCTCGTGATATTAGTTTCTATCATTTGTGATTCTCGTGAGGGATTATTCCACATATTTTATCTCTTATTTCCAACAAAAGGCACTCCAGATCTAAAACTCGTGAAATAACTCATGCACATCCATTATGGAATCATTTTCTAAAGGTCTTAATGCTCCTACTAGGTACATGAGTCTCCATCTTCTCTCTACAAGAAATAAAAGTGACCTTTCCCAAGTATTTAAGCAAGTGTGAAACTCAAGCAAGGTATTGTCAAAGAATGTTTTGTCAAATTTTGATTGTACTATGGTAGATATCACATGCTAGGAGAATGATGTGCAGTTTGATCCCTCTTAGAGTAATGGCAATGTCGATGGTGCACAAGGGTGCCCACAACCCACCTAACATTTTTTTCATGAACTCCATCTTGTACTATGAGGGTTTGAGGGTTTGATCAGAGTTATAAATCCATTCTGAAGGAAAGCAAAGAATACTACCACACAACAATAATCATTTCTAGCAAGAAAGTAATACGTAAAGTTACATATCCATAATCTAAGAAGGTACAAGACCATATAAAATTTTCACGACCGTATTTAACGGTTTGGACATAGTTGTACAATTTTCAACAAGTATACTTTTAGGTGTCAATCTCAGCAATGAAGCAATTCTAGTCTCGGATCAACTTGTTTCTACACTCAAAATCTCCCAAATCCACACAAAATAAACTAAGTGTAATATCTCCTTTGTGTTTTGATAGTTCCTAGATCAATAGTCACTTTGTAAAGCGTTATTTTGATTTAGGCAATTAATGTTGGAAGTTAATTAGATCATAATAGCCTCTTGTTGCATTATTTCATCCTTTTTGTGTATGTTAATTAGAAACACATTTTAAATCTTAAAAGGGAATGAAATAGGAAATTCAAAAAAAGTGAAATCGCTTTATCGCGGTGTCCCCATCTATCTATAAATTGGGAAATGCTCATAAATCCAAGATGTCAAAAGTATCATGGGCCCCACCGCCTTATACTACCTCACATGAATATTGTATAAATCATACATTAGTTGCACCCATGTGGATGTCCCCTAACTAAATTGTGTTTCAACCTCTAAAGCATTTATGCATACCACTAATACAAAAGTACGCTTCATCTTCCTTATGAAATGAGATCTATGTCATAACTATACCAATTATCACCTTTTAGATTTTTGTGATCAAAGAAAAAACATGGCACTCAATCCGACCATATGTGATCTTGGATGATATTCCTTACTTATTTTATCCCATAATACTAAGGCCCTCCTCTCCACATTGCTCGATGGAACTTTACAATACATACAAACACCCTAGATGAGAAACCCAAGAATCGCATGAACATCCTCCAATGTCACTACAACCTCTATCGTCTATCCTCCATACCTCCACCTAAAGGTGTTGGACCGAACTCTCAATGACCCAAAATATATGTATTGAATTTGGATCCAATGGAATCGCACCATCTAAATAATGTCTCTAAAATTGAGGCCTTGTAGCTATATAATATTGTGTTTAGATAACCTACACAATTACTCTAATAACCTTTCCCCATCCATTGATTTTCATAATTAGATATTTCATGGCACTTGAAAAATATCAACTAAAAAATACCCATCCGATCTCAATCCAAACTAATCAAAACACATCTCAAAGTGCAATAAAATCAAAACATAAACTACTCAAATTACATCATTACCGCTTAGCTTAACACCATCAACCCCCGAGAAAAATTCATTATTTTTCCGACTACATCGACCACCTGGCCGATGTCAATGGTCATCCTAGAAATCTTCTCAGGGTATAAAAATCATCATCTATCCTATAATAAGTCCTTCTAGCATGGTTGATCTCGTCTCATCTCAAGATTCGATGGCCTTTTCTAACAATAAATTCAAAAACCTAACCTAATGACTCTAAAAATCAAAATGCTTCAAATCCACCTAGATATTGACCAATCTACATTTCAACTATCCTTGGGATAAATTTTGCTAGCTAAATTTTCCTTAGTATACATTTTTCCATTTTTCTTCTATCTACTCTTTCCCATTTAAAAACAACACTTATCATGGGATTTGCAAAGCATCATGTGCCCCATGTTAACCACCTTGTCTTTACCCTCATACTCTCGTCATCATCACTAAAATCACCATTACTAGATATTATTATAGATTCAATGTATCATAAATCTAAACTAATCAAGTGACAAATGAATTCATTTCCTAACTATTTATATGAATTATTATAACTAGTTTCGATGTAGTTTCCTTCCAATCTTCAAACCTTCATATCTTTCAAATGAAAAACCCTAAAAACATTCTATAAATTATGCCTCGCTCGTGGTGGTGAGTTCCTCGCTTTTACATATTACACTTACCTCTACCAAATTCTACAAAAACCCCCATTTTTCATCACTTTGATGCTCAGGCCCATCATCCCCTAGCCTCCTAACTAGGTAAATTATGTCATATTTTACTTATTTTCTTCTAGTGTTTCTTTTTAGTCTTACTTATTCAGTGGTTCTAAAATATTTTGGCCCACCATAAGCTATCTCGAATGACACCAATAGGTAATTATGAGGTAGGTATATTTCATTTGGATTTCATTATTTATTTACATCACTTTCTCAGATTGACGTTTTTTACTTTCAAGTATTTAATTTTTATTTATTTGTCTCATATATATTTTTTCTTAATACCATTCATATTTCACTATTGTATCATTTGATGATCTTCGGTTGGGACATGAGTATACACCTTATTTTTTACGCTTGTTAATTGTTTCTTTTGTGCAGGGGTTTTTTATACAATTTCCTCCTAAGTGGGTGTGCATAAGGGGTCCCATTGGGATTGGGGTGTGATATGATTGGCCATGTGGGCTAGACCACATCATTTGAGAGATGTCACTATTATACCATAATTATCATACCCTTGCCTCGTTTTCTTCCCTTTATTCACGCATTATGCCCATTATGTCCACTTATCCCATTATACACTTATTTTCATATTTGTTGCATGTTATTATCCTTGATTTCACTCACCCTAGACCTTCATAATTTACCTCTATTTATCTTATATCCTTTTCCTCACATGTTTTTCCTTCTTTGACCTTAGGGTTTCCTAAGGCCGACGACATATCCCATCTCCCACAAGTGATGGCTTCAAGTATATATACTCCACCACATTTTTGTTAAACCACCACCAAATACTCATTTTTATCATATGTGGTGGCACTTATACTCGTATATTTTTACATTGTTTCACACCTTATTTTTGGACTTGAATTCTTTGAGCTTACCTCTTTTGCATTTGGGTCACCATAGTGAGTTAGGACTAGAGATCTTCTTGTTGATATTTCCCCTTCTCCATTCATAGATATTCTCTCTCAATATTGTTGTCTTTGGAGAGGATTATGCATCAAAGCAATCACTCAAACGCTACGAGTAAGTATTCTAACCCTTCTTAGTATTTTATCTTACACATGTATGTTGTTTATTGGTTATTCATTATTATAGACTAGAGTAGATGTATGTTTGTTTTGATCTATTGCATTGTATTATTATATTATGCCCTTGGCTTTATCCATCCCTTGATTACTCTTATTTTGAATCCTAGTAGGATACATATATTTATCTTAGGTATAGGACTTGGAAACATGTAGATATCCTGGGGTTAGGATCATTATCCTTTAGAATTATGACATTAATGTACTTTGAGCACCTTTGTATCTACATCGTGCATTCAGAATTAGATTCAGTCCATATATTTGAGAACCTGATCTGAGGAACCTATATTTTCTTGTCGCACAATCCAATCAACATATAAACATGAAAATTCACACAAGGACCGAGAGAACGAATCCTTTATCATCAATCTACTCTTAAGGCAGAAATCATTCTTTAATTTCATGTCAATAAAGGCTTTTTGTGTTTGTGTTAAGGGAGTATTCGTTGTGGAGTTACTTTGGGTTTAGAGTGAGTTATGTTTTTGTTATTTTGTTTTAAAAAATAAATGGAAAAGAACCCCTCCCCAAGTCATATTTTAAGGTCCCATGAAATGGCTCAAAAGCAATATGGCCATTTGTTAGAATATCCCAATGAAAATTGTTCCACCTACATTTTCAAAGATATCCACTCCCATACCAAAATGTTCCAAATACAAAAAGTATGGTGAGAGACGGGTTGAAAAACCAAGGGTGAAGGGGTGGAAGCACTTATTGCAACTTAGCAATTGGTTAATGCTTGTAATATTCATACTTTATTAAATTAAATCCAAACACATTTACAACCCAAAATTTAATAGATTTTTTTCCAAACATGGCTATATTCACACAAAAAAAATAGATAAACACTTGATAAATAAAAATACTTAGTTATTGAGAAATCATGGAGTCAACATCTAATTCACCACTTGTCATCTAAGTTGAACAAAAATCTCATGATAATAACTTAGGCCAACCCAAAACTATTTGTGTATTCAATTAACTAACATGTACTTTATGCCAAAAACAATATTGTTTGTTCCATCGTATGATAACTTTATAGTTACATGCAATTTGTTCCTACAAACAAGGGGGATTAAACCTAGGAAAACTAAGCGATTAAGCTTAGAGCGCTAAGAATTAGGGGGCACCAAATTTATAAGATTTCCATTAGGTTAATATTTACTTCCTCCCGAATATTTTTATGTTGTCAGTATATTAATGTTGGGTAAAATACTTATCATACATAATACAATACTAAAATTTATTCCATATAAGGTCAGCAATATGGTAGTGTCTCGTAAAAGATTGATTAAGCCATGAGAAATTAATAGTCTAGGTCTGAAGCATTAGCGATGATCAAGTTCATAGGAATATTACTAGGTCGATCGCTTACTACTCACCAATAATTATTATGGTTGTAATATATTGATGTTTGATAATGCCTATTAATGATAATATAATATTAAATTTTTTTGTGTAAGATTAGAAATATGGTACTTGTCTTTAGTTTGATACACATGTACTTTAGATGGGAAAAAAATGAAAAGGTTGTTCTTGGTGAGTTTTTGTTTAAACTAATTAAAGAATCTATGCATTTGGTATGATTATTTAAGGTGCCTACATTCTTTTGTAAATATCAATCTTAGGTCAATTTTAAATTCCTTGCTTTAGGTATGATTTATAAATAAAACAATTTTGTTTCCAAGAATATTTTTAGAAAATGACGATACGATATACAAAACCAAAGATATTAAAACCTTAGTATTTAAGTTGATGTAAAAGAACAAATGTCTATTTTTAAAGTTTAACACAAATGTTTTGATAAATAATCAACCTTAAGCTTAATTATGTATTGTTCAAAAGATCCTACATATAATGTTAATACAAATTAGAAGGGGGAATTTGGCTTTAAATAGTGCCTAAGGCGCTCATAAGTCTTAGTTCAGCCCTGCCACCAGAACTAATTACATTACCATTTTTGTTTTCCTAAGGCCCCATTAAAAAAATTTCAAATGAAATTCTAAAGTACCATTAAAAAAAAATTGATAGACTTCAACCATGAAAGAAGACTCAACAGCTAATATATTTTAAAGTAATGAGAGCAACCTTCAACTTACAAAGATGATGACGAAGATTACTACTAGATGGTCGAAATATGCACATATAAGGCGACACGTGTTTGAGGTATTGAATTCATTTTCTTGCTAAAGAACATTCGCCTAGAATTTTAACCTTAAAATGTTACATTTAGGAGGGAAAACATTTTAATGGAGGCAATATACTAGCAATTGCACATGAGTCGCAAGTTACGCCGGGAGGAATGTAAATATGCAACGGCTAATGGAGCATACAAATTTGTATTGTTTATGCCCCAAACTCGCAGTAGCCCTGTATCACAAATATTCGTACTGTGCATTATATTCAGATTTGTTTTTTGTTTTATTGGCAAATATTAGAGGTGCACTTATCACAAATATAAAAGTTTTACTTTTTAGAACAATACCTTCTGTCGTTGATGGTGTGCTCAGCGGGGGTGTGTCAGTGGCCTTGGTTAAGCCTGTATATTTCCCCCTCTATTTCAATATTGTCGCCGCCTGTTGTCCATTTTATCTGATTGTGCATCACCAAAATATTTCAATAATCACAAAAATCAATATTTCAATAATCACCAATATATCGATGGGAGACTGGTTTTGGTCGTTCCCACGGGCACTCCAGTTTTGATGCAGTTCTCCCAAGAGCTTTGAAAATCCTCCCGACTTTCCAAATGACTTTGGCAGCTCTTTACAGAATTGATCACCATAAAAGTTCCAACTCATTGAATTTGGCAATGTTTATAATTTTGGATAATTACTACAATCACAAAGTAATCCAAGTTGAGTGCCCAGAGATTTGCCATACAACATATCCAACTTGGCACTGCAAACCCAATTAGCCTTTTCTTGGGTGCATAGAATATTGCAGAATGTTCCAATTTAAATTGATTTGCATGGGTTGACATGCGCTAACTTGCTAGCCAAGCATCCAAATAGCCTTTAATCTGTTATGGCCTTTCGTAAACATTACAGACCATTGTCATTACTACGTAACAACATTCCTTTCAAATGATATTTTTGTAGATTAGCCAACTGATAAGGAAGCCAAACAGTTCACTCTATCTTTGAGTTGGCCTATGCTCCTCATTATTACTCGGTGTGACGGACAAACGCCAGTCAGCTGACGGTAAACTACAAAACAACTATAAACACTTATGTCGAAGAAATAGGCCCCTGGTCACATGAGGGGTCGCATCTTTACCAGCTGCCATAGGATCCCTTCTTCCATCCTTTTCAATTGCAATTCATGGGTAACACTGAATCATATTTCCTGTTGTTGTGTCATATAAGAAACATTTTCTAACCTTAACAACCGTCATCCTCTTTAATGGACAATAAATAAATAAATAAATCACAACATTCACAAAGAGAGCAGATTTAATATTTTCTTTAGCACACGATCATACAATCCAAAAAGTAGATACAATCAAAATGTTAGATATTATTATAGGAAATATCTAAAATTTGTGATCATACAATCCAAAAAGTAGATACAATCAGATTGTTAGATATTATTATAGGAAATATCTAAAATTTGTGGATATCTACCATAGTAAATATCTAGGATTGTAGGAAAATATCTAAAATCCGGCAACTTACATTAAAGTTAAGACAACAAATATTGGAGCCACCAGAATTTGACACTTTCCAGCCAAGCCATCTTCAAAGGTGAACGCCTACCGATGAATTATGGGTGTAATCAAGGTAGCAAACAAAGTTTGGAAAGGAAAAAATATATTTAATAACCATATCGATTCCTCCATTTTTCTAAAAATTGTTTTAAATATAATACGAATATGTAACAAAATCTTACTATTACATAGAAGCAATGCCAATTTCTAAAAATTAAAGGATCCAAGGAATTGTATTAACTAGCAAAGAGATTGATTTTTAAAATTTTGATTATGAAGTTATAGAGAAGGAGAGGGTAATGCTAAGTAAGCAAACATAGAGACAATTCCATGATACAAAAAAATGCCTATTTGACATGGGGTCAGTAAGAGGCATTTTGAAACATTAAGGGAGTTTTTGTATAGAAGATGCATATCCAATCTAAGGCAAAGAAGGCATGTATTAAAAGGAAATTTTATGTGATTTTTATATATGAAGCCATTGAGTAGAGTGGTAGGTCAAGCATGAAAACATACTCATCCCATAACCAATCAACCATTGTGTTAGTAAGAGAGTTACTTCCATTTTGGCATCACCCATTTTGGCTTGGTCCATTTTAATACCATATATTGACCATATTAAGTATAAATATGAACTTGGTAATAAAATTCTACCATTAGACAAGAGTGGTGAAAATTTCTAAAAAGTGAAATGATCCTAGGGATTACATGAGATTTAAAAGAGATTATCACCAATTCCATGATGGCATCACATTAGGTTACTCGAATGAATTAGAATTTTTAGAGTTGTAGAAGTAACGCCAACACATCAAAGAAGCATATCTGATTTGTGGTAGTAAGACATGTATTTAGATGTAAGGTAAGGCCAAGCAAGCAAACATACTCATCCTACAACTAATGAACAATTATGTTAATAATAGGGGCACTTCCATTGTGGCATAGATGCCTTATTGGCAAAAAGAATCAAGTATATTGGGTTTTATATATTATTACAAACCAAGCCCATCAACCAAGATGGGATTAATTTTTTGAATTGAAGAGGATTTTTAGAATATAGGAGGATAAGGGAAGGACAAATAAGTAAACATACTCTTACCACCTCTAATCAACAATTATGTCACTAGTACAATAGTTTCAATTATGGTGTCACCTATATTGGCATGTGGAGCATGGCATATTATGGTTTATATAGTGTTGTGGACCAAGTCTATCAATCAATGTGGGATTAATTTTTTGAATGAATAGGGATTTGCAGAGTCGTAGAAGTAATTCTAGGATGCACTAAATAGGCATGTCCGACTTAGGATAGGAAGGCATGTATTTAGAGGCGAGTTATATAGGAATATATTTTTGGATAATGAAGCCAAAGAGGAGGAAGAAGGGAATGTTGAGAAAGAAAATATACTCGACTTTCAATTGATTTCCAATAAAATTAAAGGAGAATTTATGTTTGTAGATGATTTGCACTAAAATTAAAAGAGAATTTATATTTTAAGCCATTTTAATGGGGAGTGATGATTTCAACATCATCAAATGTTTTGTTGTAAAATGTGATGAAATTTCTTCACAATAAATTTAAAACGAAAAACACGAAACAAAATGAGAATTTAAATTTTGTTGGTGAGTTCCATAGGGTGGGAAAACAAAAATGTAATGGTTTTCAAGACATGATATAGTCTAAAATTAGAACCATTGATACACCCAACATTTTTGGAAATTTGGTGTTGTAAATGGACTCACAATATGTCTCATTATTGGTGGTGGAGTTGTTACCTTGAACTTGAAACCAACGATCACTCGGTGAAAACCTCACCTTGTAGAGGCTTTCCCGATTTGTGTGTGCACTTCTCACTCTTATATGATGTCTTAAAGTCCTCTATTGTCTTCAATATCATGCCGACAAATAACTTTATGGAAAATATTTTGGTTGGTGTGTTATACACTACCATGTCAATGAATACCCTTGGATTAGTCATTCTTTGTCACATATATCAAAACGAACATAAAGATTTTTTACCTGATGATGGATCGCAGGTATTCATATCCAAAACATCAATTGAAAAACTACATACAATCGATCCAAAATCTTTCAATTATAAACATGTTTTTAAAAAACATTAAGTACAATTTTCCTTTTTATAAAACATTAAGCACAATTTTCCATTAAAAGAACTCAAAGTAAATGAGTAAAGTTGATTGAAGTAAATTTGATGGACATTTATATGTTATTAGCCATAAAATACTTGCAGATTTTTGAGATCATGATTCATCGTCTCCTTTTAGGCTGCATATTTTTGAGATAGTTGTCTCCTTTTAACTTAAGAAATCTATGACAAGACAGACGCGGTAATCAAGATGAAGACAGTAATTAATACACAAGACAGACGCAGATTTCAAATTAATAATTCCTTAAATGTCTCTGAGTGGGGTAAAATCAGAGACCTTTAAGAAACCCAGAGCAATCCTAAAACCTAACAAGGGACTCGAAGGAACTAAGACGTTATTGGAGTTTTTTTTTAATATCTGGACTTAAGAGTATTTACCCCTTTATTTTCTCACGTAGCCAGTTTATAACCTATTTTGTAGCATGCTAAAATTTTGTTGCAGGAAACCAGTAACTCGAGGAGAGAGAACATAAAAGTATGTGGGGGTAAAAGCACAAACCGTTAAGCAACCTAGAATAGGCCTAAAAGCCAGTGAAAAATTCAAGGAATGAATACCTAATAACTATATAATCATACAAAAAAGGAAAGAGATATGGCATAGAGGAGTGATTTAGAATTTTCTAATTACGCCGGAGGCGTGGCTACTGTGAACTAGATCTCTTACGACTACGGCCTCCAGCTTGACCTGCTTAGCGTGCTTGCCACAAGTGTCGCTCAATGCATCTGTCTCTTACCTCTCTCCGTTCCCTCCTGCTTCACCTGCGTGTCTTTCCATGGCTGCGTGTCCTGCGCTGTACTAGCGGTGTCTTTTTCTGGCAGGACTCTTCGTATATTGGCGTTTTGCTCTTTCTTTCTTTTTCTAACCGGTGTCTTATGTTCATATCTGCTGTCAATTTCCTTCTACCGCCCTCCTTGGAACCTTCATGCGGAGCATCCCCATCAGCCACAGGTTTGTTTTCGTGTCTGTCTTTTCCCCCCTGAAAGTGATTTCTTGTTTTCTTCTGTAACTTTTGTTGCTTTCTTAATGTCAGTTTTCAATGACTTAAGATTTTCTTTAAGATTATATGCCAAGAAATGGTCGAGGGCTAGAGCCTTGAAATCATCTATAGTACCTTTGCACTGTTCAATTTGACGGGGTAAGAGGAGATTGCAGGCGGCGGGAATCAAGCGGTAGAGGGTTTGATTAATGGGAAAGCCTAAGAAATCATTTGGCCAAAACCGTCTGTCACAAGGATAAGCTCGGTTTCTCCCGTCATGTAGGAACGGCATGGCGACAGGCTGAGATGGGGTCGGTGCAACCCATGGCTGGCGGCTTTGCCATTACGTGTCTGTTCCCGTTGCCGTTATCAAAGCTGCCACTGCTCCCATTTTCGCTGCCAAGAAGGGTTTGTATCATCGCAGAAGTGTCGCGATTGTTATTGTAGACGATGTGAGCCCATAAAATTGAAATCCCCAAAACATCAAATTATGCTCGCCAAGAGATGTGAGATAGGTGAACACATTCTTTAGGCCTGTGCAGAAAAGCTTCTTTCTTCTAAAGGCATTGCCTTACCCCCGTCCCTTACGCAAATTGTGAAAGCATACACAAGGTATGCGAAATGTTTGACAAAACTCCCGAAATTTCTGCAAATGTCAAACTGATTTTTGGGGAAATTGGGAAGGGAATTTAGGGGGAGGAGCATGTTTAAGTTACAGGGATTTTATTTTGGGGCGGGGAGGGGGTTTGTCCAGCCATGTTGAAAACAACGAATTCCTGCTCATTGCTATTTAGGATCTCAACCTGTAAACAAGATTCAAAAACAGTTACCGCAAGTGTTTGTTTACATACTGTTTTTTCATCCTTCTACAATGTATTTGGTATGTACTTTTAGTATTTATGTAAATGAAAGTCCTACCATATTGCAGAAGGTAAATAACATGGAGAAACGGAGACATTTTTGCTAAGAAAATATGTGCATTTGTTTTAAAAACTTCAGGTGTGGTGTAGAATTACCTGCAGAAAACAAAATTGAACACAAAATACTATGCATATAACAGAAGACAAATATAAAATAACCCAGACAAACTGAGATCTTTTGTTGCGAACATAAGCTGACTTGTTTTTAAAAAAGCATACGTCCAATAGAATTAGCAGGAGTGGAAAACAAAACTGCACACAAAATGCTATACGCAAAACAGAACATAAATAACCTGCAGCAACTGAGACATTTTATTGTCAAAATAATAGAACAAAACATAAATAACCTCAAGTAACTGAGCTGGTTTACTTCATGTAATGCAAATTGCAGATGTTGTAACAACTCAGGCCAGGTAAGTAGTTTCAAATTATGTGTATATCATTTTGGAAATGAGATTAAAAAAATTTTAAAAAGTAAAAAGCATCAATCATCCAGCAGAATGGATGTATTAGGAGCTCTTGTTCTGAAAAACAGTCCAGAAATGAAACAGGCAGAGCATGTTTGCTGATATCAAAGCAATAGGGGATATATTTGTGGCCGAACCTGCAGAATGAGATGCTTAAGTTTCTCAGAGGATTCACCTCATACGATTTCTCAAGATCCGCCATATTCTTTTCATGGATTGTTTGAGTTTCCTCAACAAATTGATATAGCGTAGATGCATTCTTGTGAAGATTCTCAAAGAAATCTACTGTGACCTTTGATACTACTCTTGTAGACTCCATAGTTCTTTTAAATCTCTGCATTTATAGAAAAGTGAAATGTAGTTTGATGGAGCAAAAGCATGTATAGTTGTATCAAAATTAATAAAGAGTCAGTTGTTTCAACCTCTTGTTGTTGGGAGGCATAAGAAGACATTTTCTCCTCCTATTTTGCAAGGGCATTTTGAAGTTTAAAGAGAATTGCATCTGCCTCTGTAACAGCGTTTTCTAGAAGCTGTAAACCAAAAAAGGAGTTCAGTAATGTATTAATTAAATCCAGACTCAGTTAACAATTTCAACATAATCTCAGAGATAATTCTTACATTATTAAGGTCCGAAGCCTGTGAATCAACAGCTAAGTCAACCCTACCAAATGTTGCCAAAGTTTTCTCATCAAGTTCATTCACCAGGTTGTGCAGGCCTTTGATTCCAGAGTAGTATATTGTTTTCAATCTTTCCACCCTATTTTTCACTCCTTTTGTAGCCTGTGGCAATATGTTACATCCATATGACACTCAAAATCTAAATCTAATAAACCAGGAAATCAGGCCAAAACCATTGAGTTTTCTTACCTGATTTTTAGTAGAAACAAAGGCTACCAGTTGTTCTTCCGTATTTTTCAGCTGCTGTCTCTGTTGGGAGACTGAATCTACAACTGACGAATGCAAGAGTTCCAGATGCTGCAGCAGCTGTGATTTAAAAGTTTGAACCAAATTCTGGTTTCCAGTTTCTATCTCATTCTTGCGATCTGTAAAGGCAGAGTAGAATAAATATTTTGCCGCATAATGAATGTAAAAATTGACTTTACATGGTACAACACACAGCGTAATGAATGTAAAAATTGACATTACATGGTACAACACCACCATACCGATTTCCGCAAACAACCCATCTACATCCTGTGCAGCAATTTCCAGCTCTGATCGGAGATGCAATGCCTGCTCAACAAGGGATTTCTCTGTTCACAACAATTAGAATGATGTTAATGTCATAAATCTGAGGACGAAAGAAAGGAAAACAACAATAGAAAATCATACATCAGGCAAGGAAAATGTTAACTAAAGCAAAAGAAAAACAAGTTACGCTTAACATAGAGTCCAGTGTATAGGACATAAAAACCAAGAAAGGTATACTTGCTACCTTTCCACAGGTACCACACTTTGGTTAGAAAAACTCCTAAACTTTGAACGAGTAAGATACCTTATCTTCAAGACCAAAACCTTGACGACCAACAGTGGCAACACTCTTTAGTGTGCCTCCAACAATACGAGGACTTGGCTGAGCTCCAAAGCATCTAGATCATTTGATGCTCCTAACACTGTCCCCAAGATTGATGAGGTCGCTTGAGATCCAACCTCTTTCATCTTGGTTCATTCCGCCACTAAGAGCGATCATATTTCAATGTCTCCATGGTCTGGATTGTGAAGAAACAGGCATATCTCTGGCACCATTTTGTAAAGGGGTCAGGTAGCTTTGTATGGGAAGCCTGACATCACTCTTCTTGGTTTACTATTTTAAATCAGAGTTAGTTGTCTACATAGATAGCATCAGAAGCCACGCTACAACTGACATCAGTCTAGAAATAATTCGAAACATATGCAAGTCTTGGAACATAGGCAGCACCTGCAGATTGGAAAAGAGACGAATTCCATTTTCTATCTTTGTGCAGGACCATGTGGGTGTACTGGGAAAATGTATTTAATTCATGTGTTTGCAAATTGCAAGTGGTGTTGAAGACCAGCACATTCATAGCCATGCAAAGCTAGGTAGCCGTTCCAACTAAATTCCAAAAAATTTAAAACATATCCATGGACCATATCCAACATACCATGAAAGCAGAGTCGTTCCTTGCAAAAAAGCCTAGCCATACCAGACAAGCAAGAGTTTCAAGGATGTGAAAGAGTGTCTTGAACGGTTGAAGGCATGTAAATGTATTTTCCACGAATGCTCTAGGGAGTACTATTTGTCTCAACTTCCATGCAGACTTCATTGCCATGGTGGGGCTGATTGCCAACGTTGGGTCCAATTACTCAATTGTTTTTCATCATGTTAATGCTCGACGCTCAAAGCTCATTTGTATTCTTGAGGTGAAGTGGGAAGCCTAAGTTTTTGGTAAGACACAACCCTTCGCTGAATTGTATGATGAAGAGAATTACCATTTTCCGTCAAACTGGGACATTCATAAAGAAGATATTGGACTTGTAGGCATTGAATTCTTGGTCCATTCCCTATTGGAGTTTAACAGTCTAGAGGGAAGCTTGCCGAGGATGATGATAGTTACAAGCTTAAAGAGTCCCCTTTTCTTAAGCCACAAAGTGGGTCGAAGAGGTTTTTTATTTCTCCATTAAAAACTGCCACAAGGATGGATGGGTGTAGTAATGCACAACAAAAATTGAAACATTGTTGTATATCATAAATTTAACAATCATCATAATAATATTAATTTTTAAACAAATGTACAAAATAATATTAAATACAAAAAACACTCAACATTTTCTTGCTTCCTTAAGATTATATAACAATCACCATAACAATATTTAAATATTTAATATATAATTATGAAAAACAAATTAAAAAACTGAAAAAACTGAAAAAACGTCTTAAAGCTTGAACAAAAGAATTTTTAATCATTTTAATTTTCTGAGAAAAATACAAAAAAATGTGCAAGGGACAGATTGGCAGAGCTTTCCATCTTCTACTTTCACTTAGTATCCACATATATACACACATTTATGAATACATTTCAAAATTATAGAATTTACTATGACCCTTACAATACGTATCAAAGCTTATTGTTAATATACTGCGTTCTTTTCTTATGAAATATTTTCTATTCTCATTACGTTTACGTTTATTTGGTTGTATTCTGATTGAACTTTTCGCAGTTGTATAAGTTACTTATCTTTTACACACTTTTGGCAGTGTCAACGTAAAAGTGGTAGGGCCTATCAAAAATGGCAAATACCACTCTAGGAAAAGCACTTGGCGCGCCAACAACTATTAACAAACTACATCCATATCATATGGCATGGATATTGGAAGCAAGAGTCATTCACAAAGGAACAATACATGACTACAACAATGCAAAAGGAGAAGGCCAGATTCTCAATTTCAATGTAATTGACACTCTTGGTGATGACATAAACGTTACATGTTTTGGCAAAGCTGCAGCTTTTTACCATGCACAAATACAGGAAGGCACAATTTACAGAATTTCAAAGGGGACTCTCAAATATGTTAAGGCAGGTTATAGGGATTCCAGCAGCCCATGGGAAATCATGTTAGGAATGGATTCTATTTTAGAGATCATGTATAGAACCTACTACATGCATACCAACAACTGCTTTCCACTTCACACCAATTAGTGCAATCCAACAAATGCCTCTTGGAACCACCGTGGATGTTATAGGCGCAGTAACTTTTTGGTCTGAAATTTCTAAGAGCACCCGAAAAGATGGAAGTAGCACACAACGTTCTACAATTACTATAAAGGATCACACTGGATATTGCATAACGATTACTCTATGGGGAGTACTTTGTGATGAGGCAAACCAAATTTTACAACCACAACATGATCAACCTGCAACGGAAATGCCAATACTAGCTATTAGAAAAGCTAAAACTGCAGAGTTTAGAGGTAGAACACTAACATCAGCTCCTTCTACCCAGACTATTTGTAACACCAACAGTACCGGAGACAAAATCACTACAAATTTGGTTAACCACATGCAAGCATCTACTAGTGCAACTCCAATCAAGACACAAGCCCCGTGGAGAAGAAAATTGTTGATATTCATGCTTGTACCAGCCCCAACGCTAATGAACAGATCGTTACCATTGCAACTATTATACATCTCAACATGGAAAACTATTATTACCCTGCTTGTTCACGCGTTGTTAATAATAAACAATGCCGAAAAAAACTAATAACAAAGTGGCCAAACTCAACATAGCACTACAAAGATGCCACTTGTCCACAACTACATGTGATTATAGATATGCACTTCACATGATGGTAGAAGACCAAACTGGGACCATATGGGTAACGGCTTTCGATGATGTAGCAATAACCCTGCTTGGTGTACCTGCTAATGCTCTTAAAGAACAAACAAGGACTACAAATGACTTGTGGAACATTATTAAACAGGTGTTGTTTCATACGTACATGTTCATTTTCTTTGTGACTCCATCTACCTACAAGGGCAAGGAACAACTCTCATGTACAATACACAGCATGACTCCTGCCGAACAAGACGTAGACCACGCAGAGCTGGTAGAAGATTTTTAGATGGCACAGAATGAAAAAGCAACAACTATAAATATTTTGTACATATACGTCTACTAAAAAGCACTACACTTGATTGTAATATGATGTCCATATATATGAAGACAAGTATTTTGTGTACAATCTGGGTCATTTTATATACATGTAATTGTTACTTCAAAATTGATTTACAAAAGGTATAAAAAATATAAAATTATTAAATTGAACAAAAGGTATCACTATTAAAAGAAATCAATAAGATATTAAATTTTCATTCAATAAATAGCAATCAATAACATATAAATTTTCATTTATACTAATGAAGAACGGTATTGTCGTTGTCATTATTTGAAATTATTTATTCCATGATTAAAAAATCTGTTGTAATTTAGAGTTGTGGGTCTGCTGTAATTTTAGAGTTGTAGGTCTCTCATAAATAATTAGAGCTTTTCTTTCAATTATTTATTCTATTTCAGTTGGAAGGAAAAAAATTAGAGTTGTGCTTTGAGATAATTTTCAATTTATGTTTGGTTTTAGTTTCTTATTTCTTGTTTCATAAAATGAAGTTGACATGACGTATCTAAAGTGTTTTCAGTTTAAATCAAGGTTTGGAGTCATAGAATGTTTGAATTGACTTACAAAATTTGAATGTACATTACTCAAAACCTATTTAAGCTAACTATAGACTTATAGATAACTGCAACCAAAAAAATAAGATACTATAATGGAAGGAATTTTATGGGAAGAATTTTCTTGAATCTAAAACATCCCTAAATCCTAATAATTCCTCCACACTACAGTTCTTAACCCGCTACCCCGAAACCCTAGGCATTTAAAAGCTTAAAAGATTAGGCAATGAAGGAAAATCTTATGAGTCTTTAGTTAGCATCGATGGAAAAAGTCAAGAAAGCCTCATCTACTACTTGATCATAGGGCTAAGTTTTGTAAATTATTTCTCTTTCCCATTCTAGAATTTTATACAAAAGCTCCATCCAAATAAACTTGTACCAATTATTATTATTTGAAGTACAATTACAACAAATGTAAAATGCCTTACAGATCTAACGTCCATGTTTTGCTATTGTAGGTATTGCCTTAGCACACCAAAAAAATGGACAATGCTCACACCGCCTGCATTACAACCAAAACAAACAAGCTATAAATGCAAAACGCCACCAAACGTATGTAGTTCACAAAGACACCCTCAACACAACCCGCCGCAACAAGCAACAACCAAACTTTATTCCCTTACCCCAAGTTGCCCCTTTACACGAAAGCCCTACTTTGTCCCCTTTCAACACCATTCAACATACATTCCAAACCCGATTAGAATCTCTCCTTCCTGGTGAAGCTTGTTCAATTTGCAAGGAACGCTACCTAGCAGAATGCAATCAAGACTCACCCCAAACGGAATTAGTTGTCGTAGGTGCTCTTACAAAAAAAAAGGACATCGCTTTTCTTCATGGAATAATATGGACCCCACTCAACCCATAGAGCTATCAATTTTAACCCAAGTAGAGGAAATGTTGATAGCTAGAGTAGCCCCACTATTACAAGTCACCCACGCCCATGGAGGCCAATACATGTACATCGGCCACACCATTAGTTTCCCCCAAGACATTACATCCATACTACGATTCTTACCCCGCCACCCCGAAACCCTAGACATTTTAATCCTTAAAAGATTAGGCTTGGAAGGAAAACCTTATGAATGTTTTGTTAGCAAAGCCCATATCCAAAATGCACTTTCCTACAAAATCCAACATGACCCATACTACAAAGTGACATCATCATAGATGAAGCCGCCCTTTCAAGTTTACCAATACCTACAACTAACATCTTTAACAACCTACCCCATATACTTGAGCAACCCAATTCACCAAACCCCCAAAGACTGACCAAAATGACACCAAACCCTCTCAATCGAACTAATCCATGTAACATCATTTGTGAGCAAGCCCTCCCCACTGCTACGAGAGGTTGCCCAAATTAGGGCCTATGCCCTACCAACATCAAACCCACACCCACCATCAATTGAATGGCCCCAAATCAGTTCAAACCCCATCAACGAATACACAACTGAGGGGTTATTCTCAATGGCCTTCCCAACTCTATTCCCATCGGGCTCAGCTATGTTTCTGCAAGCCCGCAGCTCAGAAATCAAAATGCATGAATATGCTCTTCATCTCAATGCGTTACCATGACAACCAATTTGGAAGCCATCCTCGTTTCCGATATTTTCTACTCAATCTTATGATGCGCCATAGAAGTCAAGCCACTTCCACTGTTTTTGCAAAACAACAGATTGAAGACAACACGCCCACAACAATAGAACACCTCCGCACATTGTTAGAAACCTTGTCGGATGAACAAATAGCCAACCGCCTCATGCGGTTTGCCTCCCACCTAAGAGGCACCCGTTCTTTTTGGACACAATGCAAGAATGAACTTAACGACATGATTTCCCAAACTAGAACATCAACCTTATTTTTACCCTAACCATTGTTGATATGAAATGGCCAGACTTGCACCGCCTCATGCCAGGACCTTGCCCCCCCACCCCTTCTGCTGCCCAAAAATGGAGAAACCATAACATCATTACATATCCGCACTTGACAACAACATATATGGCTGCGAGGTTTGCAATATTCCGTGAAGAAATCTTAGAAAAACATCTACACACAAAAGACTTCTGGTACAGGTAACGTAATGTACCCTTTAAAGCTTAGGTTACAACTATTGTGGACTCTTTTCCCACATGTTTCATACTAACACTTACTATACTAGGTTTGAATGGCAACACAAAGGCTCGCACATATTCATGGTTTTATATGGCTCATTGACAGTCCAAATATGGACACCCTAGACTGGGCAAACCCCAGTGCCATACAAGTTGCAAAATCATTCTTTGACAGCCAGGTCACAGACTTGGAACCCACTTCAAAGCTTTCAAGTTGCTTCTCGCATGCCCCATGCAACAACAGATGATCCATGTTTGCTACGTTCATCAAAAATACTACTTGCGCCTACCGATAATGACTACATAGCTTTAGTTAATCAGGTTCAACACCACACCAAATGTACTACAACTACATGCTTATGAAGGAAAGGAAACCAATTACATTGTAGGTACAAATGCCCATGGCCAATACAAGTTTAGTCGACATTATGCCTAGACACACAAGGACATGCAGTTTATACTCCACTGCTAAAACGATGACAAAGGTTAAATATTCACAACAAAGATATGCTAACTGCCTGGCGGGCCAACATCGACTGCCAGCCCATGGTTTCACATCATGCCATTCTGAAATACATAGCAAAATATGCATCCAAAGCCAAGAACAAGTCGGAAACATACCACCATATGCTTTTCGTAATCTCAAAGTAAGCACGTAACCGAAAAAATGTCATCACAAAGATATAGTAAACTACTTTCTACAAACAATAGCCGACCGAGATATAGGCGCATAAGAAACTTGCCACATGCTGCTAAAATTGCCACTTACCGTGTGCAGTGAGTGTTTGTGACACTATCCGTGGGGAAAACCATCTACAAGGCAAATTTCAAAGTCCAGTTCCTACAAAAATGTACAACACCATTTATAGATGCCTACATAGCACGACCTCTTGCCCTAGATAGCTACAGTTTAATAGAAGCCGCTCGGTCATGGGCCTATGACAAGCGTAGGAAAGCACAGGCATGGAAAGAACGCCAAAAACATGCTATTGTTAGAGTGTTTCCCGAATAATCACCATACCTATTGTTAGCTCACCTTCATACAACACTTTTTGCTTCACGGAACTCCTCTTGTACAAATCTTTTCGATGTATTCCATCTGACATTGGCACATCCCCAGAAACACTCCAGCTTCAATGGGCTACATTCTCTCCAACCTACCAGGCATGGCACGTACATCGGGTTACGCCCCACCAAACAGTAAGCAACCCAACCACTAGCTCTGAGAGCGATTGCGATGTGCCTACCACAACTCAGATGGACGAATGGGAGGTGTTTTCAAGTTTGCATCCTACAGGGGTTGTCAACATCAATGACCTAGGCATACTTGGGAAGCGTGATTTTGATCTTTCACACAGTTGGCCACAAGCTACTACTGGCAACCACTTACATGAAACAGGGGAGATTTCATAGACATTGCTCGCTCAACCACCAAAATAGTTGCATCGTTCTTCCTACCTACCGTAAATAGTCAGGCCCTATCACGTAACAACAAGATGCATTACAAAGAATCTTAACCCATGCAAATGCACAACCACATATCTCCCCGTTATACATGATAATACAAGGAACAATTTGCTGCACTGGTAAATCACATTTGATCTGAGAAATTTCAAGGGCGCTCCACTCATGCAGCAACCTCCATTCCAAATTTGCTTACTCCTCCTAGCTCCAACAAGACTAGCAAAGATTCAACATTTGAGCACAACAATACACACTAGCCTACACATACCTATAGCTGAAGTTACTCCTCTTCGAGGCCAAACCCTCGCTACATTCCAACAAACTATGGTAGATGTGGAATACATACTAATCGATGAAATGAGTTTTATCGGCCCAAAACTACTATCCAACATAAATAGCCACCTACAGGAAGCATTTCCTGCCTGTAGATGCAAAGTTTTCGGAGGGCATTCTATTATTCTAGTTGGAGACCTTGACCAGATTACCTTCAATTAAAGATACTCCCTCAGACGTTTCAGGAACCTACGGGCATATCTTATGGTCACTTTTTAGGAATACAATCACGCTTACAATTAACTTCCACCAACAAGGAGCCACCCCTGCAAACCACAACTTCCGGAATCTACTACTAAATGTAAGAAACGCCCTTGCTACAGACTGGAATCTACTAATGTCGCGAACTCCTACAAATATCAGCCCTACAGAACAAGTAACATTCCAAACCGCAACACACCTTTATGCTACAAACACATTAGTTACCGTGCATAACAAATACGAGAACGCGGGCCCTCAACACGCCAATTGTTATAGCTATAGCTAAACAATCACGACAAAGAGATGCGGGGGCAAAGCAAGAGACACAATTAGAGGCTAACCTACTACTCTATGAAGGTGAACAAGCAATGTTGACAACAAATCTGTGGGTACAAAGTGGCCTTGTAAATGGTGCACAAGGAAAAGTTGTTACTATGTTATACGAACAAGCAACCACGCCCCCCAGCTTGCCTTTATATGTCGTAGTCGACTTCCCAAGCTCAAAGGCCTGCACTGGGACCCAATGCATCCTACGTGCATACCAGTCCCACCTATTACAAGAAGCAACTGACAATGCCCCTTCTTAAAATGGCATGGGCCCTAACTATTCATAAAGCCCAAGGGTTGACACTTGATAAAGCTAGAATCGACATTGGCCGCAGAGAATGACAAGGCCTAACCTTCACAACCTTATCCGTGTACGAGCCCTCGCCGACCTCCACATTTTCCCAAAGATTCTCATACACCCGTTACGCAAGCACTTGTAGGAAGAAAATCATGTTGCACTCGCTTAAAAAAGCATACTTACTTACAACACATCTTACCTCTTGTTCCAACATAAGCACATATCCACCACGAATTTCACTGTCGTGTCGTTGTACAATACTCCATCTAACCTTAACTTGTTTTTTTAAATTGACTACAACTATGCTCCACACATCAAATTACTATTTTTTTATGCTTACCTTAAAAAAGCCTCATACTATAATAAGCACTACAAATTGTGCTAACACACACTCAAATTTTGCTTCAGAGGGCACTTTTCAAATGGAAGACAACTTTTACACACTAGCTACCCGCACAAACACCGATGTCTTTTGGAATCTATGTTATGCGCATATGTGGACTCCCAGTACCAAATGGCTGCAATGGTGGATGAAGCTACCATTACAAAGATGTACTCCACACAAAATAAAATTGAAGAGGCACAACAAACGCTGCAACAAACAATTGTAGCTGCCCAAAATGCACAAAAGAAAATGAAAGCAAAAGGTTATAACGACATGCTTCAAAAATTGATAAATAAGGCATTCACTTCTTACCTTCTAAAAGGGCCCTAGAAACAATAACCTATAGAAAAACTAGTACCCCATAAAAAAATCATTCCGTCTTCTACATATTATACTTATGTTTACTCCTCAAACCCTGTACATATCTACTCTTTTCAGTACCAGCACAAGTAAAGGTGTCTGGTTTTTTGGCTTGTATATATGTTATACAATGATTGATTGAATGTGGTTTATAAATAAAGTGTTGTGTTATAATGTGCTTAATGATTGCTTACATGTTTTATAATTCAATTGAATCTCCACATTCCAAAACATTCAACAATCTATTCAACAAAAAAACAAAAACAAATAGTGGTATTAGTTTGTAAGAAAAATCACCTGAATGGTTATGAGTACCGCAAACTTCGAGTCCCCTCTCCACAAGCTCCCAAAATAAATTAACCTTCCCATTTTTATGATGAAGATTCTTTGTTTATTTATGTTTGGCCATTGGAAACGCCATAGGTCAAATCATGTAAAGTTTCAAAGCATATTTTTGGTAATGGTGCATGGGTCATCCTTGAAGCCCCAATTCTGAAAGAATAAAACCAAATCATGTAAATCTTAGGACAGTCTTTGCCCGTACTATCCAAGCCTTCGAACTGGATATAATCATACTCTTGTGATAATTTTGAAGACATTATAAAATCTTATGTAATCTCTCATGTGTCTCATAGACCAAGTTGGTGTCTAGTTACGCCCAGACTTTAAGACCATTGCCTTTTCACCTTATGGTCATCTACTGGCTCCTCCCATTTATAGGATTCTCCCTACAGCTAACAAATATAGACTGTATTGAAATCATCCTATCTACCAGAAATCAAATCTTCTCAAATTACTACTGTTGCAGAATTTATTGTTTACTTTAAACTATTCTACCGTGTATGTATGCAAAAAGTACTTCCACCATCAAGATAACTTTTCAAGTGACCATTTTGCAAAACATCTTGCTGCTCCCAAAGGAAGAAACAAGTATGGAAGGTCTTCAATCATGTAACAATTAGAAAAATAAAGTTTCTTTGAATAACCTTCAGTCATCTGCATTTGCCAGCATCCTCATCCTTAAGAAAATCAATGTTCATGTGGTTTGCCATTTCCACCTGTAGTCTCTGCACTAAGACGGTCTCTTATATTCATCAAGCAATCTGTGAGTGATATCATGTTAAAGTTCAAAGTTTTTTCCAAGCTCCACAATATTCATGTGTACGAGTTAGGTGGAATTGGCATCAGCATTGCATAGCCATCAAGACGGAAGCCAGAGGTACAATTTTCTTACAACATATAAGATTAATGGAATGAAATTCCCTTGTAGGCTTTCACAAGAGCAGACTCATATACCAAACTGGGGTGTTGCATGTGACCTAAAAAATAACCTATACTTCATAATTATCATAGCCATCAATTAGAAGGAAATTTGAATTTCTTTTCAAGCCTAGAAGCCAAAGCTATTTGGAAATTAATCTAGACCCATGGAACGAAGGAGGGTATATAAGCTCTTTTGTTGTTTAACTGGTAAAATGGAATATTTAGGTTTCATTAACTTTGCAAATAGTCTGCAATTACATTCTTGGTATGGGTATTTTGTTTTCTTTTTCGATGTTTTTCCTGTTATAAACCAAGTTGTGCAACTTATTTTGGGTATTGTATAATTTTTACAGGTTGCTCATTGTGTCGTGTAGATGGAAAAATTCTAGAGTATTATTATTTTTGTTTACGAGGTAAACTTAGGTTGAACTAACATGCACTTTGTTAGGTTCCATAGAAGCAGAGGAGCCATGTCAAGACTATTAAAAACTTAAATGTATCGGATATATTGATCTCTCAATTTGAATCACGAGTCTTGGAAATAGAATCTAAGATATTGCATCTGATGAATGTTTGGCCTCATGATGTCAATGTTAGATAAATATAAATCTTTCCGATTTAAAAGGCTCAATTTTGTGATTAAATGACA
The DNA here is from genome assembly GCA_018340775.1 of Taxus wallichiana var. yunnanensis. Taxonomy (NCBI): domain Eukaryota; kingdom Viridiplantae; phylum Streptophyta; class Pinopsida; order Cupressales; family Taxaceae; genus Taxus; species Taxus wallichiana. Next base: position 275,577,547 of record CM031234.1, read on the forward strand.
ATTTCATTGGGCAAATCTAGAAATAAATTGCAAAAAGTTTTCAATCGGATATAGATAAATCCAATTGCGTTGAGTATCTATTTACATATATCATATGTGTAACGTATTGGCTATATCATTTATTTAGATCTACATTTTTCCTCGTAATTTTGCCAAGCACTTTCCATCGTAATTAATTACTAAAACTTTCATCCTCCAAGAGAAGTAACATATGTTTTTTTGTAAAATGTGTGGCAAAGTGCCTAGATATGGTGGGAATGGAGTATTTTTACGACGAAGGCGTTCCCCCTCAGTAAAGGACCTCCAGACGATATGTCTGCAATTGTATTAAAGTTGACTTGATTTGACGGTTGTCTGGACGTTTTCACATTTTTAATAGTTTTTTTACATGTGTTCCTTCTAAGACGGATAAAGATTAGTGTTTTTCAAGGGCCGCCGCAAATTTCCCCACTACCGCCTTCCTCACCCCACAATGTTGAATGTTGCTCCTTCCAATCGATTTGATGGCTGAAATGAATGTCTTATTTTTTCACACCAGGGCCTTCAAAGATTGTTCTCATCCTGATCGGAACCCAAGACTCTTTCCTGATGGAATTTAGACGTGGTAGTGGGCGTGGACGTGGCCATGGAAGAGGCCGAGATCACGTAAAACCAAGCACCAGAGAGTACAAGTATTTCTACGCTTTTAGCTAAATTTAAAGCAAGAAACTACCACCTAGAAATAGCTTCCTAACCTAGCTAGAAATGAGAAATGTGCACCATCATGATGAAGAAATAAGCAATTCCTACCCTCAACATTATAACTTTGAAATGATCAAAACATAATGTAAATTAATGAACTCTATTCTCCTTAATTGCCTAATTTAACATTAAAATGAACCTAAGTAGTTCAATGGCAATCAAATTATATTTGCTTGCTTTGATCCTTCAATGGATGCTTGGGTGTGAGGCTTAGCTCTTCAAGAATGGAGGATGGAGGGCTCAAGAATGACAAAAGGCTATTAGTATGAAACTATGTGCTTTCTTTTGTCTCTTGAGAGATTTAGGTGTAGTGTAGAAGTAGAGGGAGGGTTGTTTATATAGCCCAAAGGATAAAGGATTCAACACATCCTCATGAATGTGGGATTAATGGAGATGTAGAGTTAGTTATGGATAAGGGGGTTTAGATGGGGTTGAGTTAACTTTATGAGGGTTTAGTTTGTCCCTTAGTAGCTCATGTGGATAAAGGGGGTGTATTAATTAATCAAGATGATTAATTAATACATGTGCAAGCTTTTATAAGATTTTAGATGGATTTTAGTGTGATTTGGACCATTATGAGGGATTAAACCAATTAAATAGTGATTTATTGATTTAATGAGAAGGGAGGCTAATTAATTAATAATAATTAATTAGACTAGATAGAAGGTGTTGATTAACGAAGGGTCGTTAATTAGGGTATGTGTTGGATAGGCGACTTAATTAATTAGCGTAATGTAATCAATTAACGATAATGGAAGAGAAGATGAGCGTTATTGACAATATGTCGTCAATTTGCGGGAAAGGAGATAATTAGCACAATTTAAGTATTTAAATTGCTTGGGCGTAATTATAGGTGTCTACATTTGCCCCTCTTTGGGGTGGCGTAAGTGATGCCACTTCAAAGATAGTAGACGGAAGAAAATTTTGAAGGGATAGAAGAAAAATTAGTAGGAGAGAGAGATGCCCCCTCGAGTGTCGATGGGGTGATGAAAGAAGTCGATCGACGATCAAAAAAAAGTGTGAGAGAGGCAGAAGAATGGGGAAGGGGCAGGATGCCCCAATGAGAGGGAAGATTAGGGGTGAAAGGAAAGTGAAGTAGAAGAAATATGGAGGAGAGGAGAGAAGAGCTTAGCCTCTAGCCGCTGTTTATTGGAACAATTTGGATATCATCATATTGCCATAGGACCTACATCATCGGTCCTTATGAAAATATAAGCATACGACAAAAGTAGAATGACATGAAAAGCCATACTATGAACAATTGTCCATTGTTGAAAATACCAACTCCATGCAACATACAATAATGTAATGCAATACGAGAAGGAAACAAGCTCATTTAATAGGGAAAACAAGTACGAACACACATATCCAACCCAACAACGGTCAAGACAGTTGTACAAATGTTTTGTTATCAGTGCTGAAGAGATCCACAAGTTCATGATTGATGACAAGGGTTAAAAATGATGCCTAAGCAAGGATACATGCAAGGGGAAATGACAATGGACATGGGGTCCATGAAAAGTGTTTGTGTGCAATGAAACAACACCTAGGCAACAAAAGTGCCCCAGAGTACAGATGAAGCAAGCAGCTAGCTTTGTGAATGGTTGTGAATCGGTGATCCGTGAGTCATATTAATGGGGAAGATGTGAGACAAACCAACAGGATATGGAGAAAATACCATGTGCAAGACACAAGTTTCAGCCGTAATAAGCAAGTTACCATTTTTGTAGGGTTTTTTTACTTTTAGGATTTTTTTTGAAAAATTTTGCCCTGTTTTTGTATTTTAAATATATATATTGTTTTTATTGTTTTTGCTTTCCAAATCATGGTGAATAGTAGAAGAAAATAGAAGAAGAAATGAAGGGCCTAGGGGCAACAAAAGTGCCCTAGGTGGAAGAAAGAAGAAACAAATGACAAATAATGTCCTTGTTTAGTGGAAAAATTAATTATTTGAAAAATAATTATTTACAAGAGTGTGGAGAAGAATAAAAATCACCAGGGAGCAATAAAATTTTTCGAGGGAGAAGAAAGGGGTATCGGACAACAAAAATGCCCCAATACGGTGAAAAATAAGAGAAAAATAATTATTTAATAAAAATAATTATTCCACAGTGAATAGAGGAGAAAACGGCGATCGAAATGGGCCTCCGGCCCTCCTGACGGTGAAAAATGGGTTAATATACCCCACCAGGGGGTAAAAACATCACGACCAATTCATTTTAACCGAGTTGTTTAGAAAATTTACCGTGAGGCTCTGACACTGAGGAGAACCATGGTGATCACACGAGACCGATTGAGGCACACGAGATGCGGGGCCCAGGGTACCAATGCACGAGATGATGCCCCTTTGTGAGTATCAAACCCTAGCCTAGTGATTTTAGTCATTAATGCATTAAATTAGGCCTTTAGCCCTAGGAAATTGTGTTGGTGCGACGCACCTATGCACGTAGGCACAAGCGTCGGATAGGGGGCGCAGGTGCCTTTTTGGGGGCACAGGTGTCCTTTTGGGGGCGCATGCGCCAAAACACATATGTGCACATGCGTAGCAACAAAAGCACACACACGCATGCATGCGCACACACAAACACATGTGTGCGCACGTGCGCACATGGGAAATGGGGTGCACACATGAAAAGCGTGGCGTAGGCATGAAAAGGTGGGCGCACACACAGAGCGCATACCCGCAAAGTGAAAGCACCTATGTGTGGCGCACACACCAAAAAGGGGCGTGCGTAGGCACTGAAAGAGGCACAAGCACCAAAACACACACACACACACAAGCGTAAGCAAAAATGTGGTGCACACACCCAAAAGGGCACGTAGGTGCCCTAGACAGGGGGAGAAAAGATAGAGAAAGTGTCAAAAACATGACACTTAGAAGAATTTTAGGATTTTTGGGTTAACCCTAAAAGGGGAGATAGATTTTTAGAAGAAATGTTAGGAACTTGACTGCCATGTTATTTTGTAGAGACGATTACTAGTGTTACAAGACGTGGGAGTGACATACCTGGATTGCAGAGCTAGAGGGTAGTATGCGCCGGCGTGACAGTGAGCCATGGCGATACTTCTTGAGGTGGTAGGGCTAGGCCCCGTGTCTCGGATGCCTTCTATCATATTGGATCACGGCCTATTGACTGCGCTAGCCGAGCGATGGCATAACGAGAGTCAGTGTTTTTCATCGCCACAAGAGAGATGACTGTCACCATCGAGGATGTATGGTGGATTCTTCACATGCCGATGATGGGCACCTTGATGAGTACAGCTCTGATGTAGGGCTGATTAGAGCAGCTTGTAGTGCCCTTTTTGGTGTTGATGATATACCACACGATGGGATGACCATAGCATTGCATGAGTGCATCTCCAACCCCACATTGCATCGGGGGCCTCTCTACATCATGTCTCTTATCAGTGGGTTCTTACTCACTGATAAGACAGGGACCTCATTCCCAAGAGGACTATTGCCCTTGGTTCATGGCATCTATAGGTGAGAGATATTGTTGGGGGTAGTGCATACTGGCCCACCTATACTGGGATTTACACTTGATCACATACCACGGTCAAAAGACCGTGGGTCAACCTCATTATTAGATATGGTCATGGGATCATATTGTGATCAGATGCCCCGTGTGGGCCTTTCGTGTTGAGATCCCGAGGAGCCATCATATATGGCATGGGTAGCAGATGGTGGGGATGTACGTGGCCATCTTGGCAGCCTATTTAGATATAGGTGAGAGTTTGATGAGCTGGTAGAGATAGATGTCATCTAGCGGCCATATAGGCATTTCTAGTGGCCAGAGGATGCCACAGAGCTCAGCGTGTGCCTGGTGGAGCATTTTATCATTGGCAGCTGCAGTTATATCATGGAGTCAGTAGATCGAGTAGCAGTGCTTGTGCTGCACTTGGCTGGGCATGGTCTGAGGGGTCCCCCAACCAGATATCTAGCATGCACGTAGGGATTCAAAGAGGTAGACCATGGGGCCTCGCATACTGGTGGCCGAGCTAGGGCAAGTTTCACGCAGGTGGTCCCACAGGTATGGGACCCAGTACGACAGGTGAGAGATCCAGGGACCATAACCGACTATGCAGCTTGGTATGCTATAGTGTTACCCCAGCGTCTCACCATTCTAGGAGGAGGCTTGGGCAAAGAGGCACTCACCCACCTGTAGAGATATGGCATGGTGCAAAGCGCAGGGCGAGGGTAGTGGCACATAGGGGCCAGACCAGAGGATCCTTTCGATGGTATTCCACATGATGGGTAGGGTGCCTCACAGGCATAGGGACCGAGGCCATAGGGCCCAATACAGGAAGCAGTGCAACCATCCAGAGGTAGGGTCCTAGAGTAGGGACAATCATCCAGAGCACCTCAGGGACCAATCCCTGAGGCACACACATCCTCCCAGCCAGTGGCATAGATAGCCATAAAAATACAACTCTGCGATTACAACAGGTCATAGCTGAGAGAGATGCGGAGAGCAGAAAGAGATGAGGCTCGAGGCTGGTGTGTGACCACCGTAGCAGAGTGTGATGAGGCCGAGCTCATATTGTTACCTTACTTTCAGAGTGGGATCAAGCTCGGGCCCAGGATGGCCTAAGAGATGATAGAGTGGCATGGCGGAGCCAGATTCGAGAGACAAGTGGCACAGGGGGCTCAGATATTGAGCCTTCTTCATCATTCCCAGTCACAAGTGTGGATGGTTGTCACGCAGAGAGATCATGTATATGCACGATCATAGGCACTCCTTACATAGAGGGACCAGGCCCGCGCCGAGCTGCAGACTATTACTACAGAGAGAGATTTTCGAGAGGTTTCCTCTAGCAACAGTCGAGGCAGACTTGGGCTGAGTGATAGGTGAGTGAGATCGCCCTTCAGCGGCGCTCACCTCCGGAGATGTGGACTGATACGTGATGCCACCAGGCTTGGTGGTGAGGCCTTATTTTATAGGACTACCTATTACAGGGTAGTTCCTCTAGAGTAGAGTAAGTAGACGCCATGCCATGATAAGTGAAGGTCAAAGCGCATCGTGAGGCTCTTGATCACGGAGATCAGGCCAGTCCACTAGATCAGTGAGACAACCCATACCAAAGCAGCCGGTTGGACCAGGGCCATCTTAGCCTCCAGTGTTCCATCAACCAGATGATAGATCCGGGAGCCCCGATGAGGGCGAGAGCTGTGGTTGAGATCCACATTTTTGTTGTATAGATTATTTATATGTATGCCTCTTATGAAGGCCGATTTTGGTACAACCTTGTATACATGTATTTTGATGATGCCTCATGATGAAGGCTTGATTCTTTCTGATACATGCCCTTTTTGATGGCATTGTGTATCGATGATGTATTATATTGAGTACCGATCTGGACATTGTATGTATGTGTATAGACATTTTGATGTAGCATCTTTGTACACCTCAGCTGAAGGCATTTTTGATATAGAGCACTGATGTGTATCCATTTTTGTTGATATAGATGTATATGACACACATGTATATATATGAGGATTATTTTTTGGGCTCAGATACACATGTTTATGAGATGATGTACTTTATTGTTTTTGTGTCCTGATGCATGTGACACGAGTGGGCATAATTCTATGATGTGAAATACCCTTTTCAGAAATTACTCTATGTTGATTCTCATTGCATGTTGCATGTGTTTTGATTCAAGCACTTATGGATGCGTTATGATGTGATCTGATTTTGTACTTTGTATGTATCTGATTTTGATACATAGAGTTATTTCTGACTGAGTGGGATAATTTTATGATGTAAAATACCCTTTTCAAAAATTACTCTATGTTGATTCTCATTGCACGTTGTGTGTTTTGATTCAGCACTTATGGATGCGTTATGATGTTATCTAATTTTGTACTTATGTATCGTGATTTTGATGTTTGATGTATACATGTCTTGTGGATGTTAGATGATAGATCCTTAGATGATATCAAATGCATTTCTCATGTGTTTTTGTAGATGTATATGGATGGGATGATATGATGATATTGTGCAGGGGGTAGATATATTTTTAATCATGCGCGCCCCTCTTGCCCCCATTGATGATATGATATGTGATGATTAGCTTAGCATACATGCATGATGTAAAACATAGCATTTTGTTTATATATGATGTATATATGATGTTAGATATGATGATAATGATGGTAATGTGATGTTAATGATAACAAAAACAATGCACATGCAATAAACACAACCAAATGCTAATAAAGAACACTAGAAATAATATAATACACCATGATTCTCCATGTTTTATTAACATGTAATAAACACAATCAAATGCTAAGAAAGAACACATAATGAATTAACACATTACATCATGATTTTCTAAGATTTTCCATCATGCAAAAACATACCACAATATGCACAAGAAAGAATAAATCTAATTTAAGCAAGAAAAGATGAATCTTAACAAAGTATGCCCAAGAACAAACAACCCATAAAAGCATAAACACAAAATAACTATACAAGTTAGGAAAGATTCTGGCATATCAACGTGGGCAAGGAATTTTCTTTGAAGATTTGGCATATCATTATTCTATTGAATAGGCATAGAAACAATTTTCCATGGCATCCTTTTTAAAACAATTTTGCTCTTGGGATTTTTTTCAAAGGTAATGCACACTAAAGTACTCCTTTAGAGTTTCCACTAATTTTCTATTAAGGTATGAGCTTATCATCCTTAACCTTGTATTCATCATTAACCTTTTTATAATTAACTGCGAATCACCTTTAGCTTTGACATGATGAACATTCCACTTGATGGCTAGCTTCATTCTCGCAATAAGTTTCATATTCTGCAATTTTGTTTGTGCAAGGGAAGCCCAAGGCGAAAACCCTGTGGTATAGGATGGGGAAGGAGTAATAAGGACCAGAAGCACGATAAACCATGAAATGTAAAGGATCCATCAAAATGTATGGGCCATACGATAGATTCTTCAATGTAGAGCAAGGAAGCAAGGCAAGATCCAGATTCAAAGGTTGTGCTTGGGGCAAGGTGCTTCTCATAAGGCTGGTCCAAGTACTTGTCCTTTAACTAATTTTTGATGGACAAATTCTATGTCAAACTCACTGAGTAGAATGATCCAATTAGCCATTCTACCTGTGAGGGTGGGTTTGGACAATAAATACTTGAGTGGGTCAACCTTGGATATTAGCTTGGTCTTAGTATTCAACAGGTAATGGCGAAGTTTTTGAAAAGTAAAAACAATGGCCAAGCAAGCCTTTTCAATTTGAGGATAATTGAGCTCATAGGTGATGAGGGTGCGACTCAAGATAGTACACCACTTTCTCCTTATGGCCAAGGTCATATTGGGTGAGCAACACACCAATAGCAAATTGTGTAGTAGAAATATAGAGCAAGAGTGGTTCTCCAAGAGTGGGAGGCATGAGGATAGGTGGATTAGCCAAGTATTGTTTAAGCAAAGCAAAGGCTTTTTGTTGCTCAGGTCCCCAGATGAAAGTGACGTCCTTTTTAAGCAAGTGGGTGAATGAGTGACATTTATTTGCAAGCTAGGAGATGAAGCGGCGAATGGCTTGAATTTTCCCTGTAAGTCTGCTCATTGCTTGATATTCTCGTGTGGAGGCATTTCAAAGTAATAGAGACACTTTAGCAGGGTCTACCTCAATACCTCGTCTTGACACAATGAAGCCCAATAGTTTCCCTGATAGCACACCAAGACACACTTCTTTGGATTCAGCCTAACTTTGTATTCACGCAGTGTTCAAAGATACGCCTCAAAATGATAGGGTGATCCTCTCTTGTTTTAGACTTTCCCAGGATTTCATCCACGTAGTCCTCCATGATATCATGAATCATATCATGAAAAAATTATCATTTCATTAGGTAGCTCCTGCATTTTTAAGGCCAAATGGCATTACCTGATAGCAGAAGGTGCCCCAAGGAGTCGTAAAAGTTGTTTTGTGTTGGTCTTCTTTAGCTATCTTGATTTGATTATATCTCAAAAATCCATCCATGAGTGATAGCATCTCATACCCTATTGTTGAGTCAACAATCATGTCAATGTTGGGCAAGTGGAAAATCATCTTTAGGGAAAGCTTTATTGATGTCCCTAAAATCCATGCAGATTCGGATACCGATAGGTTTTTTCTATGGACAGGAACAATGTTTGATATCCATTCAGAATAATCAATTGGCCTGATGAATCCCGCTATAAGCAATCTTTCCAACTCTTCTTTAACCAATAGGGCCACTCTTGGGTGCATCTTTTGGAGCTTCTGTTTGATAGGCTTAGCATCTACATGCACGACTAGGTTGTGCACGAACCAAAGTGGATCTAAGTTGGGCATGTCTTTGTAAGACCATGCGAACACATCAATAAACTCTCGTAGTAGCATAGTGAATGTCTTTTATTCTCTAGCCAAGAGTGATGCTCCCAATTTTACTATCTTGGGATCTCTTCTTGTACCAATATTGACATCAATGGTTTCTTCGACTAGTAATTTTGATAAGTCCTCCATACGCGTAGGATCAGGAGGTAGGTTGAGATCTTCATCCAAGGATGTCTCCACGAGATTTTCATCCTTGGCGTGGTCACTTTGTTTGTCCTTTGATTTTCTTATTTATTTGTCAGCCAGTGCCTCAAAGAGGTTTTCACTATGCGACTTGGACTTTGATTTTTGCCGAGGCTTTTCTTTAGAACTTTTGCCCTCACTTTTCTTTAAGTTTTGCTGACCACGAAGTTCAGCCTCCTCGCCGAAGTAGGCACAGGTATCTAAGTCGATAAAGAAACCTTTCTTGTGATCTCCAATGGGAATTGTATCCCTTATGCCCATGAACTCTATGATAGCTTTGTCATTCTCAAATAAATCTAGTGGCATGTGACATTGTTGGTCCCATTCAACAAGGGAAGGGTATACAAGGTCAAGGGTTGGTTCCGTGGGGGTTATGGTTAGGACAACGTTGTTCATGAAAAGGTTTGTGGAGGCTAGATCCTCATATTGGCTACAATGGGAATCCATATCACGCTATCTAGATAGTCAGAGTTATCCTCATGCTAGAACAAGTAGTATCTTGATCATTGGGGTGTGCTCCATAAGGGTGAATCCCAATGTCATATCTTTCTATTTTGAAATGCAGAAGAGGGACTGGTTCTCTTTGTCCTTGTTCATTTCTCCCACATCCTAGGCCTTTGTAGCCCATGGAGTACATCATTTTACTAGATTTTTCATATTCCGGGGTTCGATAACAGGATGGCTGAGTATCCTTAGGGACCCAAGTTGTAGGTGGATCAAGCAATTTTTCCTCAGCTAACAAGCCTCCAGGTAGGAATGACCCAATAGTGTGTTCCTCTCTAGGTCTCTAAAGTGGTAGTTGGGTCGACCTCTAGTCTTGGGTGATAATGAGAGGTCTGAAACCAAGAGCGCTTGTTGTACATTATACTCCCCATAGCCATATTCAAGGATTTTCATCTCCCATGAATCAAATGGAGATGTTGAAGTAGATGCACCATGAGCGCAAGAACTAAGAGAATTCGAATCCACGGGATTCCATGGCCTCAATCGAGAGGACAAAGCTATATCTGCGGAGGGACATGCATATGTACCCTTTCATGTAAAGCTATTGAGAGCTCTACAATGAGCAAAGGGATCTGAATCTCCTTGTATTGTAACTATATGTCCCTCATGCTTCAACTTAATGCATTGATGAAATGTTGATGGCACGGCCTGCATGGCATGAATCCATGGTCAACCTAGAAGCATGTTATATGGAAGTTCCAAGTCTAGGACATGAAACTTTGTCTGATGGCAAGTGGGACCCACCTCCATGGGCAGCATGATGGTGCCTGCTAACTCCCTTTCCGCGTTGTCGTATGCGGTGATAGTGATAATATGGGACTCAAGATCTTCCTCGTATGTCCCAACTGTTTGACCAACTTGAGTGTGTAAATGTTCAACCCATATCTGTTATCCACAAGCACCCATTTGATCTTCCTGTGGGTGACAACTACCTCAATGTATAAGGGAAGATTATGTGTTGGATTCTCAGTAGGGATCTCCCTATGGTTGAAAGTGAGATGTTCACTTGGTGCAATGTTTTCCACCGTAGCTTGAAGGTGTGCAGGATCGACTTCTAAAGGCACTCCCGACCCCTGAAGAGTTTGGTACAGAATGTCTTTATGCACATTGGATATCTTGAGAAGATCTAAGATTGAAATCTTAGTAGACGTCTTTTCAAGTTGTTCTAAAAGGTTATATTTACCGGTTTATGGGGTCGACGGAGAAGGTTTCCAGAATCACGAGGTGGGCACACCTTATTACCGCAGCATAGTCCTTTCCCTTGATCCAGATGGTATTGACACGGTTAGCAAGAGAGTGAATACATCCAATAAGTGAATCATAATGATTGTTGTCTCTTTTGGTGTACAAGTAATTCATGGCTTTATAAGTTTGGGATGACTCTCCCGATCCGGCTTTGACTTTTCCGACTTATCATGCTTGGGGAATGGTTCTTTATATATCCCCATTTTCTCGTTAGGTGTTTGTGTTTTGCCTGGGTTATCCACCTCTATCTCCCATTGTTAATGAGGTCCTGAATATAATGGTGAAGCCACAGACATTTGTTTGTCTTATGTCCTTTGACACGATGCATTTCACAATATTCATGCTCCTTGTACCATGAAGGTTTTGGAGCATTGTCATCAAATGGTTGCATTGTAGGATAGGTCATCATGTGGGCTGCATCCAATTGTTTTAGTATAACTGACAATGGTTCATTGAGAGAGGTGAACGTTCTTCGCTTTGGTGGTGGTTGAATTGGGCCCTTGGTTAGTTTAAAAGGTTGACCAGTTTGGACTGTTTGAACATGTTTGGAATCAGTGATTCCGTCTCCCACCACATTTTTGTTTTTGTTAAAGATCTTCGACTTTTCCGTGGGTTTGACATTTTGGTTGTCTCTAGATTGGGTTTTGAGGGTGCCTTTGGTAATGAGATATTTTTCTATCTAAATCCCTTTCTCGATAACCTCCTCAAAAGTGCGAACACAATGCATTTGGAGGTGGAAAGCTATATCCGGGTTGAGATTGGGAATGAAAATACTAACCAGCTATTTTTCAGGGAAAGCACAAGGGAAGTGACTAGCTATCCCTCTCCATCGTTGGAGGAAGCGGTGAAAGTCTCATTAGGGCGTTGCTTGGCACCACATAAGTCTGCCATGGTGACATCACTCTCTATGTTATACGAGAAGTGACGCACGAACCTTTTTGCCAATTCTGGCCAGGTGAAAATTGATCCTCGTGGTAAGCATGTAAACCACTCCAAGGCTTGACCTCCGAGACTCTTGGGAAAAATTCTGATGAGGTAATTATCACTATAAGACACCTCTTGACATGCCATGTAGAAATCTTTAACATGATCCCGTGGATCTCCTTTCCCTTTATATTTGTCAAACTTTGGCATATCAAATTTCTTTGGAAAGGGTTGAAGGGTCATTGTCTTGTCAAAAGGATAGGGGCATAATTCTTTGTATTGATATTTCCTAATGCTCCCTATATTGCTCTCTTGTAAGCTCGCGAGCGTCACTTTCATATACTGCACTTCTTGTGCGAGCAATTGTTCTTTAGTGGGAGAAGCATAGATGTATACATGATGATACCATGTGTCTTCTTCTCCTTGGTTTTCGATGGAGTTCATTGATCTTAACCTTAGGCCTTCTTCTAAAGGTTTCTCCTCCTTGTATTGTGGAGGTTCTTCACCCATCTCTTGTTCTATCTTGTTTCTTTGTGAAAAAAATTTCTATTGTTTTTGTGTTTTGAACGGTTTTTAGAGCTATGTGCAGTAACCAAGAAAGCGTGGATGCCCCTAGCATTATATGGGGAATATACAAAAAGGGTAAGCTACACGCTTATGAACAATAAGGTGAAGTCATTTAGTTTCCATGGTAGGCCAAAGGATAAAGGATTCAACACATCCATCGAGACAAAGTTTCATGTCCTAGACTTGGAACTTCCATATAACATGCTTCTAGGCCGACCATGGATTCATGCCATGTAGGTTGTACCATCAACATTTCATCAATGTATTAAGTCAAGCATGAGGAACATACCATTATAATATAAGGAGATCTAGAGCCCTTTGCTCATTCTAGAGCTCTCAATAGCTTTGCACGAAAGGGGGTACATATGCATGTCCTTCCACAGATATAGTTTTCCCTCTCCATGCCCGAGGCCATGGAATCTTGGGTGGATTGATTCTCTTATTTCTTGCGCTCATGGCACTGTGATTTCAACATCTCCATTTGATTCATGGGAGATGAAAATCCTTGAATATGTCATGGGAGTATAATGTACAACAAGTGCTCTTGGTTTCGTGACCTTTCATTGTCACCCAAGACTAGAGGGCGACCCAACTACCACTTGAGAAGACCGGAGAGGAACACACTATTGGGTGATTCTTACCGGATGTTTGTTAGATGAGGAAAAATTGCTTGATCCACCTACAACTTGGGTCCCCGAGGATACTCACCATCCCGTTATCAAACCCTGCAGAATATGAAAAATCTAGTAAAATGATGTACTCCATGGGCTACAAAGGCCTAGGATGTGGGAGAAAGGAACAAGGACAAAGAGAACCGGTCCCTCTTACGCACTTCAAAACAAAGATACAACATTGGGATTCACCCTTATGGAGCACACCCCAACGATCGGGATGCTACTTGCTCTAAGCGTGAGGATAGCTCGACTAGCTAGACAAAGAATACGGATTCCCATTGTAGCCAATATGAGGATCGGCCTCCACAAACCTTTTCATGAACCATGTTGTCCTAACCATAACCCCCACGAAACCAACCCTTGACCTGTATACCCTTCCTTCTTGAATGGGACCAACAATGTCACATGTTGCTAGATTTATTCAAGAATGACAAAGCTATCACGGAGTTCATGGGCATAAGGGATACAATTCCCATTGGAGATCACAAGAAAGGTTTCTTTATCGACTTAGATACCTGCACCTACTTCGCGAGGAGGTGAACCGTGGTCAAGAAACTTAAAGAAAAGCGAGGGAAAATTTCTAAAGTAAAACCTCGGCAAAAATCAAAGTCCAAGTCGCACGGTGAAAACCTATTTGAGGCAATCGGGCCGACAATCAAATAAGAAAATCAAAGGACAAACAAAGTGACCACACCAAGGATGAAAATCTTGTGGAGACATCCTGGATGAAAATCTCAACCTACCTCTTGATCCTACGTGTATGGAGGACTTATCAAAATTGCTAGTCGAAGAAACCATTGATATCAATATTGGTATATAAGAGGATCCCAAGATAGTAAAATTAGGAGCATCGCTCTTGGCTAGAGAACAAAATACATTCACTACGCTACCGTGAGAGTTTATTGATGTGTTCGCATGGTCTTACAAAGACATGTCCGGCTTAGATCGACTTTGGTCGCACGCAGACGCTAAGCCTATCAAACAAGCTCAGAAAGATGCACCCAAGAGTGGCCTTGTTGGTTAAAGAAGAGTTTGAAAGATTGCTTGTAGCGGATTCATCAAAGCCAATTGATTATTCTCGAATGGATATCGAACATTGTTCTTGTCAGAAAAAACCTATCGATATCCGAATCGCACTGATTTTAGGGACATCAATAAAGCTAGCCCTAAAGATGATTTTATGCTGCCCAACATTGACATGATTGTTGACTCAACAAAAGTAGGGTGCGAGATGCTATCACTCATGGATAGATTTTCGGGATATAATCAAATCAAGATCATCAAGAAGACCAACACAAAACAGCTTTTACAACTCCTTGGGGCACCTTCTCATCTATGTAATGCCATTTGGCCTAAAAATGTAGGAGTTGCCTATCAGCGGGCAATGAAAGTAATTTTTCATGATATGATTCATGATATCATGGAGGACTATGTGGATGACATCTTGGGAAAGTCTAAAACAAGAGAGGATCACCCTATCATTTTGTGGCGTATCTTTGAACACCTGCGTGAATACAAAGTCAGGTTGAATCCAAAGAAGTGTGTCTTTTGTGTGCTATCACGGAAACTATTGGGCTTCATTGTGTCAAGACGAGGTATTGAGGTAGACCCGCTAAAGTATCTCACATTATTACCGAAATGCCTCCACCCGAGAATATCAAGCAACCGCATTACCTTACGGGAAAATTCAAGCCATTCACCACTTCATCTCCTAGCTTGCGAGATAAATGTCACTCATTCACCCACTTGATTAAAAAGGATGTCACTTTCATCTGGGGACTCGAGCAACACAAAGCAAGCCTTTGCTTTGCTTGAATAGTACTTGGCTAATCCACCTATCCTCATGCCTCCCACTCCTAGAGAACCACTCTTTCTCTATATTTCCACTACGCATTCGCTATTGGTGCATCGTCGCCCAATATGACCTTGGCCATAAGGAGAAAGTGGTGTACTATCCGAGTCACACCCTCATCGCCTATGAGCTCAATTATCCTCAAATTGAAAAGGCTTGCTTGGCCGTTGTTTTTACTTTTCAAAACTTCACCATTACCCCGTTGAATACTAAGACCAAGCTAATATCCAAGGTTGACCCACTCAAGTATTTATTGTCCAAACCCGCCCTCACGGTGTAGAATGGCTAATTGGATCATTCTACTCGGTGAGTTTGACATAGAATTTGTCCATAAAAATGAGTTAAAGGACAAGTACTTTTGGACCAGCTAACTAAGCACCTTTGTAAAGCACGAGTAACCTTTGAACTGGATCTCGGATGCCTCATTGCTCTACATTGAAGAATTTGTCGTATGGCAAATAGATTTTGATGGATCCTTAACGTTTCATGGTTTAGGTGCAGGAGTGGTCCTTATTACTCCTTCTGGCGATCCTATACCACAGGCTTTTCCCTGGGCTTCTCTGCACAAACAACATTGCAAAATATGAGGCACTTATTGTGGGAATGAAGCTAGCCATCAAGTGGAATGTTCATCATGTCAAAGTTGTGGGAGTTAATCATCAAACAAGTTAATGATGAATACAACGTTAAGGATGAAAAGCTCATACCTTACAAAAAGTTAGTGGAAACTCTAGAGGAGTACTTTGTGTGCATTACCTTTAAACAAATCCCAAGAGTGTAGAACAGATCGGTAGATGCCATGGCAACGGTGGGATCTATGCTTCGTATTCCGCCAGGGAATAATGACATGCCGTTCTTTGTAGAAAATCTACTCTAGCCCATGTATGTAATGCCGAATCTTTCCCGGATTATGAGGTTGTTGGTCCCAATTCCCCGTGGTACGAACCCATTTTTACCTATCTTAAGGACAGCACATTCCCCCTCGATATCTCCCATTCTAAAAAGTAAAGCTCGATTCGCCAAATAGCCCATTACACCCTTTTAGGAGGTACACTTTATCGTCGTGGCTATGATGGGAATCTATTACGTTGTCTAGATGTGATGGAGTCAATCCAGGTAATCAAAGAAGTGCACGAAGGGGTGTGTGGAGCACATACAAATGGAATGTTCTTGCCTAAGAAATTGTTGAGATTAGGTTACTATTGGCCTACCATGGAAATATATTGTTGCAATTATGTTAGAAAATGTGTACTTCGCCAAAAGTATGGAAATTTCATTCATGCTCCGTCGCAACCATTGCAACCTATCACTACCCCATGGCCATTCTCCAAGTGGGGACTTGACTTAATAGGAAAACTTACTCCCACCTCATCCGATGGTCATACACGTATCATCACATTTCATGTAATACTTTTCAAAATGGATGGAGGTCTGTCCCATTAACCTATGTCATAGGAGCCCAGATTTCTAAATTTATCATGAATCACATTATTTGTCGATATGGTATTCTTGCGGCCATATCATTACAGATAATGGGAAGTCATTTAAGAAATAAACAGTGAAAGGTCTTTCCCAACGGTTCCAAATCAAGTTAAAATGGTCCATGCCATATTACCCTCAAGGTAATGGACAAGATGAGGCAACAAACAAGACTTTGGTAAGGATAATGGAGAAGATGGTCAAAAAACAAGTCAAAACTGGCACCTACAAATCCATCCATCCCTTTGGGCTTACCAAACATCCATTCGCACTCCTACGGGTGCAACACCATATTCCCTAGTGTTCGGTAAGAATCTATCATCCCTTTAGAGATCAAACTTCCGTCCCGAGAATTTCTCTTTGAGACTATCTGGATAAGGATGACGATTATCGAGTGGCAAGACTGCCAAGTTAGAGCTTTTAGATGAGAGGCACATTTACACTCTTAATCACCTCGAAAGTTTATCAACACGAGTCTCTAGAAACTACAACAAGAGAATTATCCCTCATCAGTTTGAGGTTGGTGATTTAGTCATGAAGGAGAACCAGATTCAACACTAGAGCAGAGCGAGAAAAGAAAGGGAAGTTTGAACCACATTGGTTGGGACCCTATGTTATAGTCGCCAAGTATGGCACAGGGGCATACAAACTGACTCACCCCAATGGTGATGAGCTCCGGAGCCCATGAACGCCATGCATCTTAAGTGGTTCAATGCTTAAACATGGTGCATAAAAATGATCAAAAAATCAAAAATTAGAAAAATAAAAAGATAAAGCAGTCGTCCATTTGTGAAAACCACGCAATTATGGCACTTTGGACAAGTTCTTGGGTTAAAACCGTTTCCAACGCCTCGGGAGGATTCGTTGTTCACAAGCATCCTACATCTGGAGGGTAGTTTTCTTTGTCCTAGACTCTGGTTTTGCCTTCGATATTCCCCGAGCACCCAATCTTGTCCATCCTTGATCCTTCGTACCTTCTTTTATTCGCCTCGTGAGGGGTGTGGTCTTTCACTATTTCCCATCTTACGCTGGGGGAAACTCAACGACTTCACCTTCTTGTTCATAAGCACGTGGCTTCTACCCTTGTATATTCCCCATCTAATGTTGGGGCATCCACGCTTTCTTGGTTACCTACACATAGCTCTAGAAAACCGTTAGAAAACACCCAAAACAATAGAAAATTGTTTCACAAAAAACCTAAACAATAGAAAATTGTTTCAAAAACACCAAAAACAATAGAAAATTGTTTCACCAAAACCATAAACAACAGAAAATTAGTGCATGAAAACAAATCTTACAAAAACATTTACTTGCATTGTCTTATGTATTGCTATGCATCCGAGCATCTTGTATCGGATATCTTAATGCAAAAGAATTCTCAAGATGTTGAATCCCCAATTGCGTTCATGAGCTCTCCTCTCAAGCCTCATGAATTAAAGATGTCCTAGGTTGAAAAGCATGCCTTCGCCGTGGTCAAAAAGATCAAGAACTTGGTGTATTACATTCTAAATTCTCATACTGGCCAGTCTTGGTCCCACGACATGGCAAGTCAAGTCCATCCTAACTCAACAGGAGTTAGGAAGTTTCATGAGGAAATTGGATTGCAAAAGTCCAAGATTATGATCTAGATATAAAACTGACTAAGTTGGTAAGGGGAAAGGGCCTATGTCAACTTATGGCTGAAAACCGGGATTCAGAAGGCCCTAAGGAAAAGGATGATTGCACTAATGGAGCGAAAGCCAATTGGAGAAAGCCGATTCCCTACCCATGGTTTTGTTTTATTCGCTACCAAGGCGACGAATGGTATTCTGATATCGCTTTCTTTCTTACTTATGGTGAGTGTCCAGCTCATCTCTCTTCAAAGGAGAAACGTGCTATAAAGCTCAGAGCAGCCAGATATGTCATCTGGGATGACGGTTTATACAAACGTGGAATAGATGGCATCTTCTTGCGATGTGTTGACAAGCCATGCAGATAAAGCTACTGGAGAGTTTTCATGATTCGGCCTGTGGTGGTCACTTCTCCTCTTCCATGACAGCACACAAGATCATCCGGGCCAAGTACTATTGGCCGACACTGTTCCAGGATACAGCCACTTGGGTAGCAAAGTGTGAGCCTTGCCAACAATTTGTTGGTAAGCCAAAATTGGCTGCTTTTCCCCTCAAGTCGGTCATCATTGATGAACCATTCAGGCAGTGGGGAATCGATTTTATCGGTGCACTCAATCCCCAATCGAGTGCCAAACATAGTTATGTCCTGACAGCAATAGATTACTTCATGAAATGGGTGGAAGTTATACCGTCAAACATCCCACTTCCGAGGTTGTTTGCAGTTTCATCAAAGAGAATATCATCATCGGGTTTGCTCATGCCCAAACAAGATTGTTGTTGATAACGCTTCCAACTTCTCCTCACAAGAAGTTTTTGGTTTTTACTATGAATACGGGATAACCTTGGCTCATGCCTCGGATTATTACCCCTGTGGAAATGGTCAAAGCGAGTAATCCAAGAATAAAACCTAGTGGCCATCATACAAAATCTAGTCGATAAGAATCACGAACGTGGCACAAGTCATTGTATGACGCTTTGTGGGCAGACCAAATTACTCCCAAGAGGTCTCTCGTATATCACATTTTCAAGTGTTAAATGGGACCGACGCCGAGCTTCCCATTCTCGGAACTCCCCGCTCGCGCTTAGCATGAGTAATCGAAGATGACACTTTCCAAAATTCCCTCGAAAAGAGGATCATGTATCTATCGTAGCTTCAAGAGAAAAGAATAAGAGTGGTCGATGAGGATCACCGAACATCGAATCAGGTCAAGAGGTTGTTCGATAAAAAATCTAAGCAAAGAGTGTTCCGGTGGGAGACCTCATCCTTTTGTGGGAAAAACGAAGAGAGCCGAAGGGCATGCACGAAAAATTTGATTCCCTATGGAGAGGGCCTTTCAAGATCAAACTGACTCAATGGAGAAAATAGCTTCTATCTCTTGTATCGGACGGAACTGATTTCCCGCTTCCCTATAGTGGGCAAAGACCTCAAAATTTTCGGGAAGTAGAGCTTGCTCTCTTCTTTGTCTGATTCACTTTTGTTGTGTGTTTGCTTTCGTCGTGTGTTTGCTTTCGTCGTCGCCCTTGTTTTTGACTCTCTGACCCAATGGATAGGCACATGAAAATCTGGGATTCTCTACCCTTAAGTTTCACTCAAAGATAGTCCCCAGAAAGAGCCAGTTGTTATCTTGTAAAATTGACGAGGGCAATTTTATAGGTAACCATACCAATTTTTGTCCTGGTCCCTCGTCGGGGACCCCTCTGCATTCGGAACGTTGCAAAATCCCTTTCCGGGAAATCTAGTTCTCCGAACTTAGCCATTTTTGATCCCTTTTGGCTGGGTGCACCTTTTATCTATGTTACATAGAGTAAACATGTGCCCCTTCATTTCCTTTGGCACACCCATTTAAAGTGTCGACACATGTTTTGGTGTGCCTTCCCGTGATGCGCCATTCTTGTGTGTGCCAAGGCGCATGTGCCTTCATGTTAACACATAATTTGTTGCACCGTGTTTTGGTGCGCCAAAGGGCGCAAGGAATGAAGTGTTGACAGTCTTAAACTTGTGCAGAGGCACAAGTATTTTCATGTTGACACGCGTTTTGGTGCGCCAAAGGGCACACCATTTTACGTGTTGACATGTGTTTGGTGCACCTCTAAAAAAGTGGTTGGCACATTTATTGCACCTTTGCCTATATATAGGCACACCCACCCTGTCACTTTCACAACTGAAAACACATGATTAATTTTATTCCTCTACACTGTCAAAGACGCCTATCATCCTCGTGTTGCATTCGTGGACCCCGCTTCTTCTCTCACATTCTATATATTTTGGATCAGCAACTGAACTCAAATCCACATATGTCTACATCAAGCAAGAGACCGACCAAATCAAAGGGTAAAGCCAAGCTTACAGAGGAAGAGATGAAGTACAAGTACCAAAGGGTCAGAATGCCCGAGTCTCAAGCAGAATGTGACCTGGATATAAGAGACTCAGAGCTCGGTCACATTGACATGGAAGATTTCGGGCCAGGGACTAGGAGGGTCACAAGGAGTCCTGGATGGACAAACTAGTAGGTAGTGGCCTACATTTTGCTGGGGGATCCCCGTCAGTGCAGTGAACAATGAATTCATGATGGTAGTGGCCCATCACACAACAAAGACACGAGGTGTGTCCAAAATGAGAAGGGCGAAGTCGTGATTAACCTACCGCCTAGCACTTCGAAATCATGCTTGCATCCTCACCACCGGCATTTCGTGGTCAGTGAGCCAAGAAGACTACATTAAGGCATGGGAGGATAATGAAGACCAGTGCATGCAACTGATGAATGAAGTGTATTTAAAGAACAAGAAGGTGGTAACCAGATGGCCACAGGTTATTCACCGTAGTGACTTCTCCGAGGAACTAAGTGACACTATCACGTTCTTGAGTAGAGTATTTGGGCTCTCTGATGCCCATTACTTTCATAAGTGGATGCTCAGGTACCTGGAGACCATGAACAAGAACGTACCTGATCAACGCTTCGAGTGGGCGGAGATCATAAGCAGCACCATATCCGAGCAGCTCCAACAACTCACCACAACGGGGAGGTTCTACATGAACTCCTACGTAGTTTATGCTGCAGCCTCGGAAAGGGATTATCCAACATTGAGCCGATGCGGGGTTTGGCCCCAAGTAAAGATATACGAGTACTACCCAGAGCTGAAACTGGAGAACAACATCTCACAGTTCACCAAAATCAATGATGCCTTCTTCTACGGCATCGTCTGCCTATTGAGGCCCAACATGACTCACGGTCGAACGACCAAGAGCATTGTCAGCAACGGAGAAGTGGGGGGCCTTATTCACACAATTTCCCACCTTCACCTATCTCAGGGCAGCTAACTTCCTGGGTGAGCCCACCAAATTACCGAGGTATGTCGGTCCCAAGTGATCCTCGTTGAGCTATCCAGCATAACTCTTAACATACCACGAGAAGTGCCTCAAGAGAAAGAAGGGTGGAACTCCTTTCCCCTTACAAGGCGATACACATGCGTTTCTCTCACCACAAATCCCAGGAAATGGTCGCAAAGCTAGAACCGCTCAATCAAGCACAACTTCCCGGCCAGGCCCACTTTCAATCCAAGGAATTGCCTTCCCAAGGCAAAACTTGATCCTATTCACATTCCATGATCGAGGACATTTATATCGACCTGTATCATGAGGTCGAGCTCAGAAGAAAGGACCATTCCCGCCTGGCCCTGGCAGAGATTATTCAGTATGGCGTGGCCATCGTCCCAAAAGGTTATCAAACTATTGATCAAGAAGTTGATCAGGTATATTTGGATACGGATGGGGACAACTGGCTGTTTGCTGCAATCGATAGAACAAAAGCGCCTGCACTATCAAGAAAGGGTCAAGGAGACATTGTGGAGAACAGAGCACTGGTGCAGGATGAATGGCCTCATCTACCTCGGGGTAGATTTCACTACGTCACCATTGGGCAACGCACCTGTCAGGCCAAAGCATCTGCCAAAGGTCAAAGGAAAGGATAAGGAAGGTGAATCGAGCACCGCTCAAGAAGGAGCTCCTGAAAGTCCTCCTTCCACTGCACAAGAACAAATTGTAACTCTGGCTTCCCTGAGAAAGAAGCGGCGGAAGGTGTTTCGACGGGTACATCCACTCAGGGTGTCACCGCTGCTACAACTACTGAGATCCCTTCTATCCCTTCTCCCTCTCCTCCTCCTCCTCGCGTGACCCAAGCAACCATTCCTTTGGTCGTATCCTCTCCCCCATCTTCTACTGTTCCCCCTTCCTCGTCATCCATCTTCTCTTCTCTCGTGGAGCTGTCCCCCACCATTTCTTCTTTCATCTCTCGCCTCCCTTCCTTTCCCACGTCTTCCTCCTCTCGCAAGTGTCCCTTCCCCCGTGAGCACTTTCTCGACTTCCTCTCGATGCCGCCACCAAGTGTCTCTACGCACTTTCCCTCCACTACCGCAATCGCCCCCTCTTCCACTTCTCGGTCCCACTCCCATAAGTCCAGCATGTGGATCTCCCAAAGATCGAGCCAAGAAAAGAGGAAAGTTCCTATCACACCGATGGACTTCTCCGTCATCCCAAAGAAAGGGAGCTAAGAAGCAAAGCCTATAACCCGCTTCTCTCATAGTGCATCAGAGAGAGAGTAATGGAGATGTGCATATCCCAATCCTTTAAAGGATAAAAAGGATCTGTCTCCGACAGATTATACAGTGACCCAAGTCACAATGGGAACGTCTTCTAAAAGCCTTCAAGGAGAGGCCCTATCTGCAGTCGATGCCCTTTACAAGAAGCTCCAGGAAGCAAAGGAAGAAAACAAGGCTATTAAAGGAGCAAAATAAACATCTTCTCCACGCCTTGCGTAAAATGGGCAGGCAGATTTCTCCTACAATCGCCACCGAAACTCCCGAGCCCCGAGCCAGGATAAGATAAATGAATACGCCAAAATTGGCGAGCAAGGTATGGCAGTATCCACTGGAGAGACCAAATCCTCAAGGAAAGTGAGGGAGTAATCGTCAAGTTCACCGAGTTATATCGTAACATCAATCAAAGCGAACATGCACTGTGCGATCAGGGACCCATCTCCGAAGAGTTGGACCATGCTAGGCTGGGCAAAGCATGAGACCTTCCAAAAATGCTCGATCGTTCACCAAAGATCTCGGTCAAGTTCGGCATCTTCAATCATCCCAGAGCACCCAACAAAATCCTTTCTACTTTGGACTACTGGGTCGATCAGTTGGAGTTTGTCCTCGAAAAGATAGATAAAGTCAAAGAGGAAGCCCGGAGGCTATGCACCGATGGAGCAAATCATCCCGAGAATGTCTCCGTGCCTCGCTCACTCCTTCTTTCTCCCTAAGGAAGGGACCAAACTATTCGGATCTTTAAGGAGATCGTCTCAAAGGGTTAGGGCCAGAAGCCACTTTCGACACCGAATGCATCAACAACCTTCTGGCCTATCGTGACTTTATAGGGTACCTGATAGAGGCGGAAATGAATATTCCAAGCTCCCAAAAAGGCTCGTGGATGAACGTGAAACTTACGGTTATCGGTGATTGCCACAAGGATCCTCGCCAAGTTCAACTTCAGCCCATGATCAACAAGTTCATGGAATATCGGGCCCAGTTTAACATCACTTCTCCCAAGCAACAACAGAAGTAGGACACTCCCTTTCGGCTGCGAGATGATGACGAATAGTCTCCTTCCTCTCGATCTTCTTTTTGTAAATATCTAAGAGTATGTTGGCAAACGATGACCTCATCCATGTTGCACCATGGGATGTTGTCATCCACCAAGTTGCCAAAAGTCAACATTGACTTTTAGATATTTTGTAGATATTTTGTAATTAGGTGGTTGGTTTGCTTTTGCCTTCTTTCCTTCTCTTCTTCTATAAATACTTGAATACTTCTTGTATTCAAGTGTGGATACTTTTCAAATGAAAATAGAAGTAAGAAGAAAATACTTTGAGCTTTTTTGTAACAGAAGGAAATATTAATACAATATTTAGACTTTGTGTCAATACCTGTGTTATACATCAGAGCTTTCTTATGTTAGATATGTATGTTTGTTCTCGTTGAAACTACTTCTTCTTTATTTTCATTTATTCATCAAGTATTGCTTTGTTCATCTATGTGAGTAAGTTCGGCTCATTTACTACCCACCAAAAACATAGACCCTCCGACCTTCTCGCTTTGGAATTCATTTCTTTTCTCCCTTCGATCTTCCCTATCTCCCCGCCTCGCTTCTTCCCCTTTCTTCTTACGATCTGAAGTACCTCTACCGGGATGAGATCCCAACCCCAAAGGCAAAATATTGTGAGACTTGCACAAATTCCCCGCAGTAGAATAACAATAAACCAGTTTCACTTTCTTTGACTAAAGAGGGTTATGTCCCGCACACTATTGGCTCGTCTATCCATAGATCTGTCCACCCAACAGATTTTCAGACCACTCAACAGATCGTGTGCTCGACAAAACACTTCAAGAAGGCTCGATTGTATGTTTGCGCAAATCCATTTGCAATATGATAAAACATGAATGTTAAGCTTGAGGTCATTCTCCATAAGCAATGCATAGTTCAATGCCTTCATCCTTTTTTATCTTGTTTTCATCACCTTACTTGGCTATAGGATTGTTTTTATCCTCGACATGGATATTGTTGCTTCCACGCACAATAAAATTGGTGTGATCCCATTGCCTACCCATGTTTCTCATGGAAAAAAATAACTATGGAAAAAAATTAGTTATGATAGTTTCTTAACCTTGTAAATGACACCTCTATAGAGCATGTTCCATAAAATTATACAACTATCTTCTTCCATATTAGTACTTTCTGAATACATCTTTGTGATTTTGGGCTATAAAAGGGTGCACCCTTGCTAAAACAACCCTTCGAGAATACCAAAATGCAAAAGGTAGTGGCTCGTTCTTTGGATTTGATTTCATGGACCAAACAGGAGGGGAAATCCATGTGACATGTTTCAATGAGGCTGCCCACAAGTTCTATGAGCAAATCAAAATGGTAAGGTGTACATTCGCCAATAGAATAATCAGAAATTCAAATCCATGCTATAACCACTTGAACAATTCCCTCGGGGGTTTTTCACAAACCTCCTCATTTGTGACTCTTTCCATAAAAAAAAATGAAGGCATACCTGCACATCACTATCACTTTAAACGAATCGAGAAAATACCCAACATCCCTATTGGTTCTTCCATTGATATGATTGGCATTGTTCTTTTCATTTCACCATACTCCACTATTCATCACGTGACTAATCGAGTCTACAAAAAGAACACTTCAATTAAAAGATATGTCTGGATTTGGTGTTTTTGTTACTTTGTGGGGTGTCGTTTTGATGAGCCGAGTAAAATTCTTGTAATATGTTATCGACACCAAAGGTTCCAATGTTGGTAATAAAGTTTGCACGTGTCTCAAATTTCAATGGATCTTCAATAGAGATTGTTTCCATTACTAAATGCTTTATTGATCCTCCAATTGCATAAACTTCTACACTCCTTCAATGGGTTGTATTTGATGATTACTCCCTTTTTAACGCCATCTATCACAAACAAATCAATGGGACCTCCAAAAACTTGACTTCTACAGAACAATATCACAGATACTTGAAATGGGGAAATCAAAAAAAATGAATGGGCCACTATTATAGCGAAGGTCACTAATGTCATCATGCATAATTTTATTACATTGATTGCCCTCTTATAAAAGGTGATAAACAATGTACGAAAAAAGTGTTGGAAAAGGGAGAGGGAATGTGGTTCTGCGTAAGTTATAATGCGAGTATGTTGTGCAATATGACTATAGATATGCACTTCATTTGGATTTAAAGGATTCCACTGTGGAATTACAATAAATTACAGTCTTTTATGAAGCAATTGAATCGATCATGGGTATCACATCGAGGGACCTTCACTTGTTGTCCATAGATGATGAAGCGACAACTAAAATTGCAAGCCATGTCATCGACCACAAATTCATTTTCACACTTTCCCTCACAAAAATAACGTAGCATGGAAAAAATTAATCGAAATGTGTCATTTTCAATTCTAAGAATTAGAAACTTGTATTGCCTCTCCCTAACATTCGGTGTAGAGTAAGTTATTAGCTAACCATGTGCAACGGATTTTATATCTTTCCCTAAACACTAACTATATTTGGCTGAACTTTTGCTTTCTTTTTTTGTATGTACACAACTACTTTCATCATTTACTTATTTTGGGTTCCTTTTGTTCTCGCTCTAAGGAAAGAAAACTTTTTTCCTCCTTTCTTCGTGTGAAAAATTAAAAGAAATGCAATTTTGTTTGTGGTTTTTTTTTCAATATTTTTAGATTGTGCTCTTCACCAATTGTCATTAGGATAAAACCTAAAAGCATATATTTGTTCTACTATTTATACATCTCTAATAGTTTTGAACAAAAATATGCTTTTCATTTGTTTAACATTCCCTTATAGTGAGGATAAGCAGAAGGGGGAGCAATGGTAGCGAAAAACAAAAACTCGCGAAGAATGGAAAGCGAGGACTGGTCCGGTGTGGGCAATGATTCCATGGCAGGGGCATTTTAGGCGCAAGGAGGATTTGCCATTGGTCCCACAAAACTAGGGCCGAGTAGTAGACTCAGGGAGGCCGTGGACGGGGAGAAGAAGAGGCACCCTTCAAACCCTAATCCGTATCCACACAAATCGGTCAGGGGATGCGGATGTGTCAGAGGCGGGAAGGAAAAACTATGAGCCACTCAGAAAAGCAAGGGCAGATGTTGTTGCTTCTAAGTTGACCTCTTTCAAGGATATCCTTGGCACTCGAGGTGGATATACTTCTAGAAACTAGGCTTACCTGGTCGATCTGGCTGAAGAAATCCCTGCCTTAGAGATCAAAAACCCCGAGGTGGAGGAATACTATCAGTCTCTTGCTCAAGATGTTGTGATCAACGCTCAATGGCCTTTGGCCTTCCTCTACCGAATTATACCAATGGATATTTGAAAACTGGTCCAACAAGTGTGAAATATCACTTTGTTCCAGGGGTTTCTTTATTGTGCATTTCAGAGAAACCGAGGATTATCAGCGTTGCCTATCTGAAGGACCTTGGTTCTAGGGTAATGTTGGTCTGTATTTGACTCCTTGGTTTCCATAATTTGATCTGAATTCTCATTCGGTTACCAAAACACCTGTTTGGGTAAGGCTTCCTAACCTCCCTCTGCATCTATGGTATGCCCTGGATGATATTGGCAATGGTTTGGGCAAGTTTATTAAAGAAGATTTGGATAGAACTCACTCAGGGTTGTGCACTTATGCTTGCATTTGTGTTGAAATTGATCTGAGTAAAGGACTACCATATCGTATATTATTAAAATTTGGAATAATTCAGCATTCACAGGTTTTGGATTATGAAAATACCGCCTTTAGATGCAGATTTCAAAAACCAGGACATCTGCAAGCTTCTTGTCCTTTAAATAAAAATGGTGCTAAAAAGAGAAGCTCAACCGCTTATAACGGTTGGTTCTTTGTGAATTCGGATCTGGTGTCCGCTTGCATTCAAGGTGGACACTGAGCATAAGACAACAAAAACAACAACAAATAAGCAGAAGGTTTCAGAAATGGGAAATCGGGAGAATGTGGAGATAGTTGGAGGAATGAAAAGAGGACACACATCTGACAAATTGGATTCGGATCAAGAGTCTTTACTTCCGACAATAGGGAAGTCCCAGAAACCCCAATGATCTTATGATAATTGTTCCATTTGACACTGGCAAATGGCATGAAGTAAGGAACAGGAAAAATAAAAAAGGTCAAATGGGTAATATTGAAGACTTCTTTCCATCCCAGGTTGGGAAATAGCGGGTATTTGGTTTTTCAGCTAAGTTAAGTGTCATAGGCTTGTAATCCGAGATATTGGCCCCACAGCTTTTTTATAATCATCTTAAGTTTTCAGCCCAGCTTTTTTAAAAGGGAACGGGCCCCTTCAACCCGCCTTATCAATAAAAAAACATTCCCTTAAAGTAAGAAATTGCGATGAAAAATAAAGTGTTGCTCTTTTTTTTGTTTATTAGTATTGCCAAAGGCAGATTCTACTATAGCCTTCAACTTTAGTCAACCAATTATTAATAATTGTATTTTTTAAACAACCAATGATTACTATCACTTTCATAAAAAGAAATACACTTTTCAGATAAGTAAATATTATTAAACATGCACTTTTTTAACAAAATAATTATATAAATACATTTATTTACAATCTGATTGGCTTATGAATTAACACGTTATTGAAGCCTTCATCAGTTTCAAGGAAAACATGATTTCATGGTATTTATTACAAATAAATACAAGCATTAAAAGCATCCAAACTAGGGACTGTGAAATGTGGCGATCATGGTGGTCTTATCCCGCACGGTAACAATGACTCTGCTACCTGCTCCAAGCCACTGTGCGCCCAGAGCTTCAATCTATTTTTGTGATCCACATCGTCCAAAACAACAAGAGTTCGAATGGATTGTAAACGTTCTCTCCTTAAATATTTCCCACGATCAACATTGTTCAGTGTTTTCAGAACATCGAAAACAACACGCTTAACAAGTTTTCCTCGTACCTGCAATGGCACAAGGTTTTGACGTTATAAATAATGAGAATTGTTTGAAACTTGTACAAAAATAAAAATCCAGAATGTACTGACCCAGATGTTGTCTGCAAAAGAGAGGAGACTCTTTCCAAAGCTATCTTCCATTCATTGATGGTCTCTGGTTTGTGCCTGCCTTTCATGGAGTGATACCATGGAATGGTAAGGCCTTTGGATTTTGACATCTCTGTAACTTCCTTGAGGCACAATGCATATTTTTGGCATAGTTTGGGAGAAAATAGGAATGTCAATAGCCCGCTTCAATCTCTCACTGATTTTATCCCCTGCTTTTATTTCTTTGCTGTCCAGGTAAACATGAACGCCTGCACCACTCAACGATTGAAAGAGATGGTCCACCAGATTTTTAAATGCATATGATATGAATATTGTAATATCTTCTTGCGTCGTGTTAGCTGGTATATCTACTACAATGCCTTCTTGTTATCTTATGAGATTATATCGATTTCTCTATTTTCCGCTTGATCCTGTTCACCAACATCATTAAACATTGCAATTGACATAATATCAGTTTCATTTCTTCGTACGTATATTTTCATAGAGTTTTTAACAATTTAATTCTATCCTTACATGAAGTATTTGTCACTATTCGCAACTTTGACCATTTCACATGTATTTTGGAGTCCTTACATCAATCAAATTTGGTTGCCACCACTTGTCAATTGCCATTGTTTCATCAAAGGTAACCACCACATCTCCAATGTATCAATTTACCTTTGATACCATATACTATTATTTTCAATCATGCAATACTTGGCAACATTGTTGCTCTTGTTCAAATGTATGCACCTTCTAGAGAATTGAGCTAAACATTCTCCTTTGCATAAATTCTCTATAGAATCCTTACAAGTTTATGTTCCACTTTGTTTAAAAATATGTTGTGAATTTGTATTCACACTCTTTGAGGCTAATCCTATTTTTCTCTTTGTTTTTGTGCCCAAAATCTGCAGGCATAATGTTCCTTTCAATCGGCCAGTCATGAACCATAAAGCTAGTTTTTTTGTGAAATTTTAATGCAATTAAAAGAATTTCATCATGGTTGTTGTATGTATTCCAAAACTTTCACAATTGTTGATTGTTCTAAGTGCAAGCAGTCAGTCCTGAAGGTTGCTGCATAAAACAATGATATGTGCTATGATCTCAAAACAAACAAACTATGTATAAGTTTAGCAAAGAATCGAGTTTCACAGAGGAAAGTTCACAGGAAAATAAAACTCGCAACGAGCTCCTATTATTTCTCAGCGGGAAATGTTGAGAAAAAAATTAAAACCATGGGACCCAAAAACTGCTAAAATGCTCCTAATTTCTCTCAGCAGCACCCACTGAGATTTTTATGGAGCCCCCGCTCCATGGGACCATACCCTTAACAATGCATTGGTTCCTTACCGATGCCCCTTTTTTGCGCAGGCTAATATTTCATCATGATGTTGACTCCCAAAAGCCAAGCCCGTTGAAGAGAGCACGACTCATGTTGTAGGTCCCTCATCAATGTCGCTCAACGTTGTCCTTACCATGCTCAAAAACATCTAATACGTGATTTTATCCATCGAATGTCAGAGTTGCTTCTCATATGTCGTTGTTTGTTTCACCTTCCTTGGCTTCCAATTTTGACGCAAAGCAATTTCGACAAACATTTGTCAACGGGAACATATGGATATTGACTTGCACATTCTTGTTCAATCATTCCTTCCTTTGATGGCTTTGGATACACAACTTGCAAATTTTCTACCCATGCCTCGCAACCTTTGAACCTTTGTTCCACAGTGACAAGGAGAAATTGTTATAGGGCCCTTCTTCCAAGAATCCTCTTCCATTTTTCACTCAAATACTTCCAATGAAAACCTTCACCAAACATGTGAAGACACATATAACCCTCATACACAAAATTTGCATTTTCCCGCTCCTACAATTTCCTTCACTTTTACCCAAACAACAAACATTCATGCCGACAATACTACCCCTTCCTTTCGAGAACAAATTCAGCAGATACCCCCGGTTTGGCCTCCTCTTGAAGCTCAACACACATTTCGAAGAAGGATGGATTTAATGTCCAAGATCCACACTTGCTCTATCGGTTTAGAAAACTATCATGGCATGAAAACAATTGTATTTGAAGGCTTACATACTGCAAGAGATGCAAAACAGAGAAAGATGGACATTGTTTCTCTTTGTGGAACTATATAGATTTGTGGCATCAACCTTCTATTCTAAAGTCATTTACCCGGTCGAAGAAATTTTTATCGCTCGGGTGAATCCAATCTTGCAATTTTGTCAGTGCGTGGAGGAAAATACAAATACACGAGCCACACCATAAGTTTTCGTGCAAAACATTTCGTCATAACTAAATACCTTCCACACCATCTTGGATATTTTTGACATTGTTCTTATACAAAGAACAGGTGCCATTTAACAAAGTATGACTTTTATGTTAGCAGGTCTTGTGTATGGGAAGCCTTGTAATTTAAAATTTCCCATGATCCATACTACAAAGATGTGTTGATCGGCACATCGCTTCTTTCCTCTTTTCCTTTTTCTTGAACAGATGTTGCATCCTTTTTAATGCGATCGCATTGGATCTTCCAGGAACCGTGTGAAGAACATACAATCATTATTTATCTTGAGTATCCTAACACACCTAACCCGAAGGTCCAAACATCATCATGTGTGCCCTCCATTCCAAATTATGGTACAGAAGAAGAGAAAATTCAACAATTATTACATGCACATGGGTATGAAACCCCTTCACTTTATAGTGGCCTAAACTTAGACTTTTGCCAATAAATGAATACAACACGAAGGCTTATTCTCTATGGTTTTTCCAACTTTGTTTCTAATAGGTACAGTTATGTTCAAACAACCACAAATGAAAGAAGATTATTTGAGTACGCTCTTCATTTGATATGGTACCATGATGACCACTTTGGCTCCTACCCTCGGCCCGATACTTTCTCGGTCAACCTTATCATGCGCCTGTAAGTCAAGTAATCTGTTATAAGTAGAATATTCAACTCAAAATCCCAATGTTCAACTATAGAGGCCCTCCACAAAAACTTTAGGATTTTCCCAATTGTGGGCTTCTAGACAGTTTGATGTGATTTGGGGGAAATATTTGAGGGACACGGTCATTTTGGGTAAAAATCATAAGCGAATTTTCAGACATGATCGAGAAATTGGGCTTCCCTACTTTGTTCTTCACTCTTAGTGTTGCGTACACAAAATGGCGAGACCTCCACAAAGGTCATGCCCAAGTGTTTCCCCATTGATGCTCATGTTACACAAATATGAATAACCCTTAACATTGTCTCAAACCCTCGTCATGTTTCAGTGTACTTGCACCATAGATTCACAATCTTCCGTGAAGAGGTCTTGGAAAAATACCTTGGGGTAGGGGACTATTGGTACAAGTATTGCAATACTTTTGTTTTTTGTTTTCCATTTAAATTTGTGTCTATTATTTATAAGCCTTGTTGATTACAGATATGAATGGAAACATAGAGGTTTCGCACACATCCCCGGTTTCTTATGGCTCAAAAATGCACCCAACATTGAAACACTAAACTAGACAAACCTTGCATCTAAAGAGGCCGCTAGGAAATGCTTTGATATATATGTGTCCACTTGGAATCCTTTGAACATCTACAATCGGTCACCAATTTTTACACCGACCAATTCAAGATGACCCCGCTTATGGACACATCTCATATTTTGTCTTCTTCTCCACTCATAGACCTTGAAGAGTTGTTGAATTGTGTTTAATACCACACAAAATGCTTAAAACAAACATGTTTGCAATAAAAACATAATCACCTCCAATGTCGATACAATGCCTTGTGGGAGACTCGACCCGGCTTCAATCTTGTTTGTTGAGGACGACGGAATAATTGAGTACCTTCCTTACGTAAATGACGACATGTTAAACATCCACAACTGCAGACAATGTTATCTATTGGAGGGCCAACGTTGACTTTCATCCTATACTTTCTTGTCATTATGTACTAAAATAAACTACAAAATATGCTTCTAAGGTCGAGTAACATTTAGAGACCTACCACCAAATACTTTCTAGAATTTCAAAATATTTCACCCATACTTCCCAAAGATAAGTTTCCATTCGTAAAATGATTTTTGAGAGTATTGTTGAGCTCGACATCAATGCACAAGAAACATGCCACGTGTTGCAAAAAATGCCACTTGTTTTGTGTAGTTGTTCCTTTGTTTCTTGAATGTGAGAAAGAAGGTCTTGAGGCATGTCACGTAATCATAGTCTAAAATACAAGAGGCAACTCTCTTCCTTGATGCCTATAAGGCACTGCTAGCAAATATGGAAACATTCTCTCTTATTCAATCATCTCGAGACTAGACTTATAGCAAATATTGTACTAGCAATAAATGGAAGTCATGAGCATCCCCAATTATTATTCGTGTTTACCTAAGATTATTTCATGTACCTATAGTATATTCAACATCTTTTGAACTATTTTGTTAGATCGAACTCCTCGATATAAGCCCTTTTGTAGAATTTATTCATATATCAAGGCCACCCCCGATGAAATTATTTCAACGTGGCACCTATTCAAGAACAATTACCATCCATGGAATGTTCTCCACTCTAGCAGTGAGACCCCGCCGAGGTTGCTTAAGTTCGAATCTAACTCCGAGGATACCACCACAAATCCTCATACTCATTTCAATGAGTGTCACCTTTTTTCACAACTCCACCGTGTAAAAGGCATGGGACTTGATAACTCGCATATGTTGGGGCGCAAAGACTTTGACATCCAACACAATTAGAGTACTCATGTTGTTCCATGTTTTTCTTTGGAGGGTGTTCTTCCTTTTATAGAAATTCAAAGGAGCATTAGCAATATCATGCACCACATGCCTTCCACAACTCCTACTTCCACCTTCTCACCAAGCCAACTAACGTTTGATATTGTTCTCCACCATTTCTCACACAACCAATCTAGCTCCATTGAAATTAATAATTCAAGGCACCGTTGGGATAGGAAAGTCATATCTCATTAATGTTATCGTGGCAACACTCACAATAGCATGTTCTTTAAATAATTCACCCTTTTTTTGCTTACACCTACCTGGGTGTGGCGCATTCAACATTTCAGCATCAACAATACATGTTTACCTCTACATACCTATCAAAGAACTCAAACCCTTAGAAGGACAAGCTTTTTCATCTTTTCAAGACTCCTTCAAGTATGTTGAGTATATTCTTATTAATGAGATGAGTTTCATTGGACCCAAGTTGCTCGCTAAAATCGACTAACAACTCCATGAAGCTTTCCCCATTTTAAAACATTAGAATTTGGCGGTAGGTCGTTGATCATCGTTAGTGACCTCAGCCATCTTCCACATGTCATGGACATTCCTTGCATGTGAGCCACTCTTATGGTGGAACCCTCCGGGAGGACTTTCACACTTCCATCTCATTGTAAAAAGTTTTCCATCGACAGTGGTTCCACCCAAGAACAAACTTCCTTCCGCCAATTACTCCTCAACATTTGCGGTGCAATTCCACACTTAAAGGACTAGGAGCTCCTAATGTCACGAACATATTCCTGACTTTTTATTCAAGAAAATCAGGGCTTTAACGACTCCCCCATTTATTTGCAAAGAATGACTCTTCGACCACAACAATCTCAATATGTTAAAAAAATTAATGTTCCAATCGTTCGCTCAATCGCACAAAACACGGACAAGTTTTAGGGGAGGTTGATGATGATCAATTGCTACACACAGCTTCTTCTATGCAAAAACCAAAAATTGTGCTTGCAGCCTAACTTTTAAGTAGAGGTTGGGCTTGTAAATCGACCAATAGGTAAAATTGTTGACATTGTTTACGATGACTTCTCAAAGCACCACCGTAATTTTCTTTATTTATTTTCATCTAATTTGCCGATACATTGGACCATGTTGGGATCCCGACAATCCGCTCCATGTTCTTGTACCACCTATTACCAAAGGCAATCGTAAAAAGCTACCAATCAAAATGGTATGGATTTTAACTATCCACAAGTCTCAAGGTCTTACTTTGCACAAAGCCATTGTTGACATTGGTGAAATTGAAAGACAGAGGTCTTACCTTCACTACTATCTCCAGAGTTCCCTCCCTTGTAAACCTACGTATGTCTCCTCCATTCTCTTTCAAACGATACTCTAAAATGGTTTGCAAGGCTTTGCTCCATGTAAAAAAAGAGGAGGTGGACTACATTCCTTGCCCCTTCACCGCACTTTTGAAAAACAAAAAACCTCCTTGCTGAAACAAATATCTTCTTCTTGTTTCCTATTACTACAATATTTTAGTTTCAAATTTCATTGTCTTTCATTGTAAATATAATAACTTTTCCTTCCTCCAACAATCTACATATGTTTTCCTTCATTTTTTGCCTATAGTGTCTCGTTACTTTTCTCTTCAATGTTTATCAAGTGTTTGCATTATAGTCTCTTTCCCGCACTTCTACGTTCTCTTATTTTGTCACAATCTTCCATTGATTTTTTCGTGCACTAAATCCCTTTCGACGTTGTCATCAAACTACTCACATTTAATTACTAGTTCATATGTGTGTATTAAAATATTTTTTTTAACTTTTTGAATTTTTATACAATAATATAAATGTGCAGAATTTTAAGGATAAAGGTTAAAAATACCCTTGATGAAAACTCGTTTAACAAGCATAACTAGCTGCCAAATTTAATGTTTTCATAGAAATGTAAAACTAGCAATTGCACATGAGTTGCAAACTACACCGGAGAGAATGACAATGTAAAGGTTGTTGGAAAAGCACTCCACTTCCGACATATTTAGACATTTCCATGCATTTCATAACATAAGTAGATGTTGGTTCTTGAGTAATAGGAAAATATCCTACTCTAAATCTCCCATTTTGAAAGTCGGCAGAGATGGCTGAAAAAAATTGTAACTTTTGGCTTTACACCTATCAATTACATTTTCTTAAAAAGTTCCAAAGCATTTTTAATAGTTTTTTTTGTATATCCCCTAATTATTGCAGTCCATGAGATCACATCTGTTTCGGGCATTTTGTCAAACAATTCACATGTAAAACAAAAATTAACTTCTTCCATGATTTAATTGATGGTGAAACCTATTGTGCGGGTGGGGAACAACAACGCAAGTCTTCTGGAAAGGGACAAAAGAAAACCACTTTCTATTGTGCCTTCTTGGATGCCTAACCTGTATATACATAATCATGGGCAGCGCAAATGGATTCCTACCAGATTAGCTTTAAATATACCATACCACAAATTTGAATCCACAATTATAGCATATACACTTCAATATAAACACCAAAGTATAGCTATACAGATTGGAAAAGTAGGGAAGAATTCAAATCGACCATAATATGAGAAAATTGCATCCAAAATTTGAAGTGAGTCCAATCTCTCTATCCTCTTTTACCCATTGAGCTCATCTCCTGCCGAAGTGGCTAAGCAGAATCCCATTGTTCCTCGTTGTGGCTGCTAAACAAATGGAGTTTCAGGGGGCGGAAACCTGACCATGTAAACTCAAACAAGTGGTTCCTATTTTCCTTCTGTAAACTTGGACCCCATTTGACGTATCCCGATGTTGCCTAAACAAGTTTTAAAGGGTTGGTTCATGCGTTCGTGATAAATATGCTCGTATTCCTTGTGTCGATCCTAGAAACCTATCGTACCATACCCGTTGAAAAAATGGTGTTGCTAGAAACGCATTGCCAAAATTACGCCGCCGGGAAAAAGGTCAGCCGGGTTACATTTTCTAGCAGGGATCTCTTCATAGAGAGGACACTTCCTAGTGAAAAATAAAGTAATACTATTTTTTTACATTAAAATTTAGATATTATTAAATTATTAAGACCAATGATTACTGAAACATTGTCAATGAATAGTTTATGTCACAATTTTTTTGATTGAATTTGAAATTGTAAGGTTTAGTTGCACAAAAAAATTAGTAGTTTAGCTACCAAGGATTGAGGGGTTTTTATTCTGCCAAATTCACCTGGAGATCTCTTATTTATTGGTATTTTTTAGGATTAAAACTTCAGTGAATAGCTAGGCAACACCTATTACACTATCATACGCACTATTGGACCACAACCCATTTAATTTTATACCAAAAACTTCAATCACCATTATAAAAAAACTTAAAAAATTCGCAAACTATGGCAACACCTTCATGGTGAAGTCTTTACATGTTTTACTTATAATCAATTCTTCAATTTAAAAAAATATTCATGGGTATTAGAGGTTTGGTAACAACTGGTGTTATCAGTGAAGTCATAAACTAATTAGATTGGAAGTTTGAGTTTAGCAGAGTTTAGCTCTTCATGGAGAGAATTAGTCACTAACATTTCTCAGAGTTGTTAATTTGCAGCTAAATGTACAGTCACATCAAATACTAAGAAAAAAACAAGGCATAGGACCATATATGAGGCTTATATTGTATAAAACCAGCCTGCATTAATAAGATATAAAACAGAAAATTGATGTCCATCCCTGCCCAGTGTAGAGTCCCACAGTGAATTAAGCTCAAAGTATTATTATTCTGAAACCTCCACAGGCATTAAATCCTATTGAGAATGGTGTGGTGATGAGAAGTAGAACTCGTGGTAGTGTATAATGTCCCTGATGGAAATAGCTAAAAATTTGAATTCCATTTCATTTCAAAATCAGTAAAAATTTGCAATCAATCGAAGTTAGAGGAGAGGAGAGGAGATGAATCAATTCCTGGTATGGAAAAGTGAGGTCCAAGCGGAGGCAGTGTAGAGGCACAAGTCCTTCCACCCAAGCTTGAGAGTTCCGCATCTTCCACAAGCGAAAAACCTTGGCAAGGAAACATGTTTAGCAAGAGTTGTGCTTGGGCGAAAGCATTCCCACTCATGGGCAACTGCCTGAATTGAGATTGGTGGAGATAGTTTCTCCAGCTCTCAAATTAAAATTTCTCCCGTTCGAGCAGGTCTGCCAACTGCCAAGATATTTTTGATCTCCTATAAAAGAAGTTGTTGCTCTACAACATGGCGCTCTATGTTGTCCTCAGAGAAACACTCCCCAGGGAATCAAACATTGCAGAATAGTAGTGCAAGGATTCTACAAACCTAGTCAAGAAGGATCATGCATAGCTCATCTCTTGCTCTACCACGGTGACAACATTGGGCGCCAATCTGTGGAGGAATTGAAGGGTGTGGGTATCCGATCCTGTGACATCGTAGAGAGAGTGATGAAGCCAATGGACGGCAAGGGCATCGTCCCCTTTCCTTACATGTAAAGCGGCGGGGTCTACTTTCCCTACCCTCTCTGCAACGCCATGGTATTCAGAAGGAAATCTCAAAGTCCTGGCAAAGCTTGAGAGCCTCTTCCTAGTGGCTTTGAGGGCGTCCATGCAAGTCTGCAACCCTGCAATCCTCATGTGTGGAGGGCCTCTAGGCCTTACAACCAGAAATTGAAACAGCGTCGGCCATTGCAATCCTTTCATTATGTCAAAATCAATGATGTAACTGAATTCTTTCCCTCGAAGGCTTCCAGTATGGCTTGATTCGATGTGAAATGAGAGAATTTTACAAAAGGGCAGATGTCGTTGAAGGCCTGAAACGCAGACAGCATGTTCTCGTTGCGTGCTATTTGCACCTCTGGCAATGGCGAGCATATTGCCAAGCAGGAGTTTATTAGGCGAGTCCCCATGCCTTCCGCAAAGTAGGTTGTCGTATGGAGAGGCCAACTCGCTTATTTGGAAAAGAACCGTGTTGGCTTCTTCAAAATCGTCCCCAGAAACAGCATGTGACCATTTTAACAAGGGAAATAACATACACAAACCCTCTTCATCCCGAGACTCTAAATTTAACACCACCAAGAAAGATCCTACTGGAATTTGACGTTTTTCAACATGATCTCTTCATAGAGAACACTTCCGGTGAATGAAATATATAATGACAATTTGTCTTTTCTCTTGACCAAATCTAATTGTTGGGAAAAAAATTATATTTTCAAGGGGCTCAAAGAAGTCTGAACTAAACTCATGTGCCCCACCTAGACGGTATGTTGGTTGTCTTTCTCGTCGGAGATCATATTAAAATGGAGGGTTAGCTTTCAACCGTATGTCAATGTATTGAATGAACTTGATGCTAACGGTTGATTTCTCTGAATGTTGCACTTGTAGTAGCTCCGTGCATCGCAGACACGTGGATGGCCTCCCTTGCATCAGACGTCGTCATAACATTTTGAGCTTTCCTCAACCATCGATCGGTTCCATGTGTCGATCGCGCAGAACTCTTCCTCCCATTTATACGCGCCTGTCGGCATAACAAAAAAAATACTTGAGACTTTTGTAGGAAGACAAAATAATGATGAAGAAAGAAAGCATCATATGACAATGCGTCGGTGCAACCCCACAACCGCCTGCTCACAATTCATGTACACGCTACGGGTTCATAAATCCATTTGATGTCATTTCAAAAGTATGCTTTGATGGACGCCCAATCCTATTCTAACGCATCATTTGGTGAAAACAAAATTTATGGCAACCTTACATAAGATTGTGATAACATAGCTAATTTAATTTAATCTACACTCATATCAAATGAGTAAGATTTTAAAGTCCGTGTTTAAGATATAGAGATTCGGTCTTTACTAGAATCATGAAGGCTATAAAGAAGTTATAAAATACTTGAGTAAGTAAGAGCTAAACTACACTCATTTAGGGATAAGTATGGGCTATAAACAAATAATAATGTAATAGAAAAATGTGTTCCATTGTCCTAGTCTAATACAAAATACATAAACTTAATCAACAAACCAACATAAGGAGAAAAGATAGGGTTGGGAATATTCATCTTTGTGGAGGCATTTTTGACGCTTTACCCCCCACCCTCCAAGTTTAGTAGCACCTCATGAGAGAGTTGTAGATAGATAACATGAGGAATAGATAGAAAACCTCAATAGTCCAAAGCCATTCGAACAAAAGATTAAGGTAAAACTTGTTGGTACAAATCCTATTTTTGATGCTCCTAGTAACCCAATATTTTAAAGGTGACTTCCAAAATGTAAGCTTTACTAAATGCTAATAACCTCGAATGCAAGCACAAGAAAAGCAAGCTATGTGATGATATTTCACTCCCTAGCCGACAAAGATCAACCATGGAATATTTGGTCCAATGGAAAACAAATTGTAGACAACATTAACCACCTAGCAAAAGGTAGAGGGAAAAGAGAAAGGATGTAGAGCTCATGCTTGAACAAGGATCTTATGGGTGTTATACATAGATGATGTGAAAGTGATGGTATTAATGATATCAAGGGGTCATAAAGAGGTAATAGAAAGGTAATAGGAAGGCACACTAGAATTAATGTCACGACGACTCTCACAAGTCCTAACTAGCTCAATCCCACTCATAGTAGATCCCTTGAGACATGTTAGGGTTAGTGTCACAACTTGTTGAAGGACTACTCACTAGCCAAATCTCATTCCTGTTACACCCCTTTCAACATCCACTCAAGGAGAGTAAAGCACCAACTTGTGAAAAGAAATCATTAGTACAAGAGAAATAAGGTGTATACATCAGAACATGTAATCCACTCAAGGAGAGTAAATCACCAACTTGTGAAAAGAAATCATTAGTACAAGAGAAATAATGTGTATACATCAAGAACATGTAATCCAATCCTTGCACAAGCATAGTTTGCATATAATAACTTTGTGAATGAGAATAATAGATAGACACCTTTCCAAAAGGGAAGAGTGCAAAAACAGAAT
The DNA here is from genome assembly GCA_018340775.1 of Taxus wallichiana var. yunnanensis. NCBI lineage: Eukaryota > Viridiplantae > Streptophyta > Pinopsida > Cupressales > Taxaceae > Taxus > Taxus wallichiana. Next base: position 275,618,040 of record CM031234.1, read on the forward strand.
ACTTTGTGGAGTATATAATGGATGTGCACCTAGAAGTGTACAAGCAATTAAAGAGTAATAGCAATATACACTTGCAGATTTGCAAATATAACAAGAGTTACGAATTCAAGACACAATCTCCACATTGTTACCCAAAAGAGACTCCTCAAGAGGAACATATAATAAGTTGAAGTGGAAGAAGATTGGGCTGTATAAATTCTTGCTTATATACCACCATATATATAGAAAGGCAATGCTTATATATCTACAAAGGAGTCTATGTGTGTGTGTGTGTGTGTGTGTGTGTGTGTGTGTCACTCTTCAACTAGAGATATAAATGCCACTTGCCTTTATTAGATATGACATCTTATTAGAACAAGTATGCAAAGAACTCGGCACTATACCGAAAGGAAATGCGCAAAAAGAAATACTATTCAATAAAAATAAAAACACAATTGATGATACAACATAGCTTAACAAAACCAAACTAGCCAATCTAACATTAATCAAAACCACCAATGGGGTTTGGATGGATCGGTTAAGACAAACGGTTGTGTCCGGATCCACCCAAGTTCAAATCCCACTAGGCACGATCCCTTCAAGGTGGTTTACTGGTGGTGGTGGGTGTTACATCACTAGTAGGTTGTGGTGGTTCGGTGGTGGCGGGTGTTGCATCACCGATGGATGTGGCTCGTGGCTTTGGCTAGTGGTTCTCAACAATGGTGAAATTTGCATCGTTGACATTGGCATTGACAACGACTGGTGGCTCTAAATACGGCGATGGAAAAAAATTGCATCATCAATACGGGCTCAATGGCCGCATTGGTTTGTGTTGGTCGTAATTGTAATATCTTGTCTGAGGACATTGTTGTAGGGTGGGGCCCCACCAACTCTCCGGTTCATAGCTCGGTCAAAAACGCTCATCAATCCAAAAAAACATTCATCAAAACCTCGTAGAATATACATGAGGAGCTCATGTTTCTTCTTTACCAGGGTGTATAATGCAAGACCACCCAAGTTCACTATCTTACCTTACATCAGCTCAAACAATTAGTATAGCAATAAGAAGTTTGCACACCTTTCCATAGCCCTATGCAGCCATTGTGCACAACAATTAACTAGTGAGATAATAATAAAAGCCACGCACAACCTTTTGAAATTTTATTTTAATCTACACACCTTGAGAATTGAGTTTTTGGGAAAACTCGGTGGAATGACCTCTTACGGATGAGTTTGGAGAAAAATGAGGACACATCTTATGTATGAGTTTTGAGAAAAACTGTGTGAAGACCATGCACAAGCCCTTGCGCAAACACCATGTGAGCTCGTGCACAGTTGGCATTGTGTACATACTCTTAAAATAGTAACCTGTCACCACCGACATATTTCCAATCCATCTTTACCTTGCAACAGGAAGCATCTTAACCAATTTCAATCCATCCAGAGGAAACCTATTAAAGAGAAGGTAGCTTTTACTTATAAAGAGGGATTCTATAGATATAAGCAGCGAAGAACATGAAAGTAGAGTTCTAGTGCTTAAAGCTTTAGTTTAAATGCATGATATTTGTCCAGAGCCAGTGGTGCAAGACTCAACAATCTTACAAATTGCAAAAATAACGACAATGTCCACATCCTAGGAGTGCATTTCTTTGTGGATGTTGCAATCTTTCTTGAAGACTGTATAACAAAGATTGCAATCTGTTAAAAGAGAGTAACATTTTCCTCGTTGAATTCATATACGAAATGTATTGTTTCTTACAGTGCATTTGATCTTTGCATGTGCAACGGCATCTTTATGTGAAAATCAGTGGCCTGAATGGTATAGGACAGTTCTTCATTACACTCTCTAACTGTGATTGCAATGCACCGCTAGCTTACCAGAAGATCACTAAAAAGAAATCATACCAGGACAAAATTAATGCTCAAGTCATCCTTCGCGTGTGCCAGGTACTTATGTGGGGGAATTAGTTCTTTCAAGCACAATCTATTTCATGGCCATAATCACCATTGGTTCTCTGTGAAGTGGATTGGCCTAGTTCATTTCCCATGTCTCAATTGGATGGTGCATTACAATACTAAAAGCATTTCAGTGAATAGATGTCAGGGAACAAATGGTGATGCAATGTATATAGAAAAGTAACTGATGTCCAGAAAAAAAAATAAGACCTATCATATGTACTGGTGAGATCCAATCAAAGGCTGTAAGCTAATGGCTGTCTTGTTTGATATATAGATCAATCAGCCATTTTGTATTTGTGGTTTTGACATAATTGTAGATAAACGTTTTCAGATCTCCATTCATATGACCCATTCACTTCCAAACCAAGATTGAAAGATCACCACAGCTTTGCACCTCTGCATACTGATCTTTGGAAATGTGATAAGCTACACATTGAAACATCAGTTGGGTTTTCATAAACCATTGTTGGATCTGAGAAACAGCCAAATTCTTGCAAATAATTCACATCTCCCTCAAAAGATTCAGGTATACACTATATTTCTCTCAACTGGCAAGGCCCCCAAACAAACACAAGGGTTTACTGCAAAAGCTCTCAAAGCATTAATGGACAAACAACGAAAATTTTATCTGCACAATGGGCAGAACATTTGTCATAAACTGCAGACTGAGATATGGATTTTAAAGTTGAACAAAATCACAACCACACTTCCAATAGTGTGGTAAAATTACAAGTGAATACCAGTAACATCCCTTTTTTGAGATGTTTGGTTTTGTACCTGTAACCTGAGAAGGACTATGGTACAGTGGGCACACAGCATATGTTACTGATTTCACTGAATGAGGTGACCTAATACCTCAAGCAACCCTATACTAGAACTTTCTAATCCACCATATTCAATAAAACATTGATCAGTATACTCCAGATGGGGTCTTAATCTCTGAAGGCTAGCTTGCCTAACAAGGAACAGAGCCCACAATTAGAACACCTGAGCCCTTGATACACATTTCTTCTGAATCAGGTTTCTTTGGTTCAACACCCAAAGGCTTAACTGCTTCCTTCTTCTCATCAGGAGTACCTGACTTGGCTTTCTTTGCATCATTTGAGTCTGAAAGCTTAGTACCATTTGCACTAGGTACTGGCAACCGAAGTTCTGAAACTTTCAGGTCAGAACTCTTGGATGAGTTGCCACCATCTACAGCTGGTTTCTGGGCATGGGCACCAGTGCGAACAGAAAGCTGCGGAAAGTACAAGTGTGACATTTTAGGCTTCAGAAAAAAAAAGCAGGTGAGAAACAAGAACACAAATTTAATTCGCAATGTCAGTTCCAAATTAGACATACCTGTTGCTGCTGCTGAACTTGTTGCCTCGACTTCTTTTCCTTCATGGCTTTCTGGCGAGCTTCATAGTAAGTGAAATCATCAAGAATCGATGTTTTTGATGAATAATTCTTGAAGATCTTCAGCATCTCAATGCCCTGCACAAATTTGATCTGTATACAAAGAGTGCACCAACTGTTAGAGCTTCGAAAGGACATGCAAAGAGATGAGCCATAATATGTCCAGAAAACACTTCAGCTTATTCACATATAGAGGTTACTAGTTCAGACAATACACGGCCCTAGCAACCCATATACAACTGCAGAGAGGTTGAAATTGCTCCTAGAAATGTTAAGATATCAAAGAACATTAAAACCATATGATTAACACAAAATATTCAGGCCATATAGAACTAGAATGTGTTACCTCCTGTGTGTCTCTACTATTAGTCACAGGTTTGTTCTCATTGTTTTCCAGAATAATTTGACGAAACTGGGAGTTAGGAATATCTTTTATAATATGCCACTTTACTGGGAAAAACCATTCCATTTGTCTTGCTGCCAGAAATCCATGCTTTTGTTGAAGTCCACATTACCAGTCATCTCAGCCAAACCACAAAACTGACCACTTGCATTAACCTGGGTCATTACAACAGTTGAGGTTATCCTTGAATATGCAGAATAGCAAAGCATATTTCTAAAACTAGTATTGCAGTAGGTATTTTTAAAACTAGTATTGCAGTATGTATTTTTAAAACTAGTATCCCAATCAAGAAACTACCAACAACTTGCCATACTTACCGAGAAAAATAGAAAAACTGGACAGCTCCCAGAATTCTCATCAGATAAGCTCTGAGCCTCTTGGTATGCCCCATCTAGCCTCTTATTGCCATTTGGAGTACTTGCCCAGACATTGTACTTGATGCTTTGATGAACATCATCTTCACTGTATGATTTTATCACATAAAACTTCGCAGATTCATGATCAATGGGAAAATCTGTAAGATTATAATGCTCCCTATTAGTTAAATTAGAATGGACCTCCCATATCCGACTGTTCCTTGGGCATTGCCATTTCTTGAAGTTTCCAAAGACATTTGAGGGCTCCTTGTTCTATTAGTTCGAGGACCACGATTTTGTTCATTGAGAACATCAAAATTCCAATTTTCATTTGTCTTGTTTCCATAGGGCTTTCCTCTCCCACGTCCATTAGGTTTGAAAGCCATGTTATTATTGGGATATGGCATGAACACTTTCCCTTGGTTAAAGGGAGGAGGAAATTTTCTGAATGGAAAAGAATCTTTTGAAGGCACTGCACCACGAGTACCCAAACCTTGCTGCTGATTCAGTTGGATCTGAAACCAAAAAAGAGTACAGGTTGAAAACCCATTTTGCACAAACCTTTTCCCTGTAATACTAATATGACAGAACAATTTTACTATGCCTTTCCAATATCACCTACCACATACTAGTACCAACTAAGTCCAAATATCATGCACAAAACACATAAAATTATCTACATTATACTCCATGTCCGCCATCATATAAGCAGTTTTCTAAGCTAAGAATTACCTGACTCATAGGCCTGAAACCCTGAGATCGAACACCACCAGAGTGAGTAATATTTTTCAAGCCATCTTGCTCAATTGGTTTATAAGCTCCATTACTTCCACCATTGCCATTGCTATTTGCTTGAGCAGCAGCCAATAATGCTGGATCTTGGGAACTCGGATGCACAGAATGTGGGAAATAACCAGAAGATCCTGTGTGTTGATAAGGAGGGCCATTATAGTATGGTCGTTGCCCAATAAACTGGCCATCACCTCCCATCACAGCTCCAGGAATATAAGGGTTATATGGATTGTAGGCTGTTTGGGGAGGATAGCCATAACCAGGTGTGTAGTATACAACAGATCCATTTTCAGAATGAACTCCTGCAAACAATTATAATATGAATGATGCGAGCATATTTTGGCCCTAAATTAAAAATTGTGGCATACTATGATAAGTAAACAAGACTGAAACCAGAAATTGCAGCATACTATATAATAAATAAACATGTTCTGAGACAGTTTAGGCGTCTAACAACATACTGGATATTGCATCTCTGGACCATCCATTCCAGCAAAGCGTGCTTGTTCATCCCACTCTTTTCCATGGGCTTCTGATACAAATATCCAAAACCAATAACATGCAGGTGACATGAGATATTACTCAAAACAATGGAACTGGGATTCTGAGTTCAGATTCCCAAAAGAGTAGTCAATAATACATAGACATAAGCACAGTAGCATGGGGTATAAAAACTGACACATCTACATATTCATTAGCCCATATCAAATTCCATTTACAACAAACTGTTTACTTTGAGATCTATTTAAGTAGGTACACTTACCTGGATAGTAGTATCCATAATAGTTATTAGCCGGGTAGTAAGGTCCATGTTCCAGAGTATCCCCCAAAGGTTTATTTTCTTTAGCTCCAATAGAGTCATTAGAAGGGGCCGCACTGGATTTTACCTCAAGTTTTTTCTCATCCTTTGTGGGGGTCTAATACAGCAAAGAGAGATAATTTGTAATTGATAAAGACTACAAGGAAAAATTAAGCAACATATGTAACTGTTGAGCACTTATTTTAGAAAGTGACAAGATTGCATTACCATCAATAGAGATTTAGGACTGAGAAATTTGAACAATCACTCCAAACCGTCACTTGAAAAAACTGATGATTTATAACTTGCTTCTACTGTCAGACCATCACTGCTGACAGAACTACTATGATATTTTTAAATCATGTACCATTGGACAGCCAGAAACAATCAAAGGACTTATGCTACCAGAACTATTGCTACAGAAACCCAATCAGATGGCACTAATATATTTTTAACAGATGAAAGTGGGCACTTTTAGACTTCTGCTGCTACTACAAACCCTAAATATAAATATAAGATAGAGGTGGAACTCGTTACAAACTTCAGCAGCTACTACAGAGGCTGACCATCTACCTATAAGATACTTGTGTACCAAACTTCCAATTATACAAACACATTAACAACACACAAATGACAGCTACAGAAAATCAAACATGTAAAAATTGATTGACACCATACACTAACCACCGTAGAAATCATAACCAAACACCAAAGACAGGAAGAAATAGAAGACAGGACTGAGATCTGCAAACATCCACATAATAAAGCTTAAGGTTTGTAGTCCAGGAGTAAATGAAACCAATAAGAAATAGCAAATCAAAACATTTTTGTTTTGAGATTTTGGTTTTAGGTTCTATATGAGCTAGAAGGCCTCACTGCCAACAAATTCCATCACAAAGCAACAGAACACGCAACAATTAACACACCAGAGAAATGAAAAGACTAGGGGGAAACAGGAGAGCAAGGGCAATTTAGAGACGTGGTTTTGTGGGTGTTTAGATGAGATCAATCTCAGAGACAACCACAGCACTCAAATCTCCAGGGAACCATAACAGAAGCCCTTAAAAGCTCCATACATCAAAATAAAACATACCATAGGAACAGAATTATAATTAATATTGAGAAATGCAAGAAATTCATTAGAATGAGCATAACCACTAGTTCATTAGAATGAGCATCACCACTAGCCCGTATGCTGCAGATCTTTATTTACGGGCTCTATTGTCTTGGCTACCTATCTTATCAGCTAGAGATACAAATCAGCCCATCCTCTGATATCTTCAAAGTAAATATCATCGGCTGATTTCTAATATTTGTGAACATTTGGCTAAACTGGGCGCTGCTGAAATAATATTTGCTACTATTGAATAACCTAAAATCCAGGAATCTCTATAGTCCGGCTAAAGTATCTAAACTATGTAAAGCGTAAAAACCACGGATCTCGAAAGTCAGGGAAAATATCTAAAACATCTAAAGGGTAAAATATCTAAAACATCGAAAGGATAAAAACCAGGGATCTCTAGAGTCTAGCTAAAATATCTAAAGGGTTAAAACCAGGTATCTCTAGAGTCTGGCTAAAATATCTACAGGATACTGAACCTTTAATAACACCACACAAGAACATACAAGAACGGATCCTTTGAAATATCTGTCAATGCCATGTACACTGTAGAAAAAGGTTTTAGAAATGACCAACGGATATGAAAAGAAAAGAAACGCATAAATCTGAACGCCGAACCAGTGATCATACTTTATCACAAACAAAATGACAACTCAAGCAAACTTCCAGATTATAGATCGGCTTACCTTGGTCGCATCCATTGACTTTGGCTGATCACTGATTTTTAGGTTCTCCATTAATTCCGCTACATCTGAAACAAAACTAGGTTAAGGGTCCACCCTTCTTATTAAGACAAACCGCAAAACTGTATATGAATACAAGAGATCCAGAAACCCTAAACAAGAAATATATAACTATCGGATCAACATCGTAACCGCCGTTCGATAAAAACCCAGATCTCTAAATCACTTCCCAGCTTACCCATAACCCTAAAACATCAGCGTTAACTAATCGTGACCCCGAATAGAGGACTGTAACCTAAAAAAATACAAAAAAAAAAAAAGACTGAACGAAAAAGAAAGAAGTGCGTAAGGATACGTTGTTTCGGCGGCACTGCGACAGTTGCCATTTTTTCTGTTTCTTTCGGTTTTTCCTTCAAATGCTCGGCGCAGCGGCCGCTCCGTCACAGAACTAAAATACAGCAGACGCAGGATCGAATCTCGACCCCTTCCTCGCGAAGACAAATAAAAATGAAAAAAGCAAAGATAAAGAAAGAGAGGGAAAAAGTGGCTACAGCGCTAGTATGGAAGGTGCTTTGCTGCTGCCTGCTGGTTCGAAAACCCTAAAAAGAGGTTTGAATCTTTAAACCCTTAGATTCTCATCGCCCACAAAAGAAAATAAGAACTCGAAATTACTCCGCCATGGATTTAACTTAAATTGGGGGAGGGTTTAGTAACTTTCTTTATTTTTCCGAGCCGGCTTTTCTGAGCCGTCCAATATAAAACTAACTTAAAAAATAGGTGACTTCTATTTCGGTCGCAATTTGGCAAAGGGCTGAAGTAAAACTCTATTTTGGTCTTATGCATACGCGGACCCTCTAATCAGGGTTTGATTTGAGGTTTATGCATACACCGACTATATAATATACATGTTGCTTTGAGTAATATTGGAAGAAAACATTAAAAATGAATTGATTTGAATTGAAAGATTTTAATGACGTCCACCAAGTAGCCTATAGGATTGTAATGATTTCAATATGATTAATATGGGAAGGATGTGAAATGTTGTTGGTTCCATTCTTGCTTAGTTGAGAGGCCTCAAAATATAATCAAATTTAATTGTTATAGCCTCGTTGAAGTTGTGCCAAACTAATTGGTCGAGGATTGGAGCTCCTGCCAATTTCTCAAAAAAAAAGGTTAGAGGGAAACTAAGATGTCCTTACACATTTCAAAAAAAAAAAAAAACTTTTAGGGTAACTAAGATGTCCTTGCCCATATCTCGATTAACTAAAATAGAACTATGTGCTAAGAAATAGTAACCCTAGTTAATCTAATTAGGAGGACTAAAACGACGTGTAAATGTAGTAGATAATTTGAAACGATTCTAAATAATTATATTAAATGAAATAAAACCCTAACTATGCCAAAGGAAGTAGAAGAATGACTTAGTTGATTGATGTAGATGGCCGCATAGTGACGCGGATCCGGAAATAAAATCTGGTAGTGCGGATAAACACTTAAGGAGGGTAGATCGGAAGATCTCAAGTGATTAGGGCGGCACTGGGAGTGTACTAGGCGCCCAGGTGCCCCGATCGTAGTATGGGCGTTCTAATCATTGTAAATGCTCAAAACCTCAGTGAATTGGTATGGTCGCAAGCCGAGTTCCAAACCTTCCTTGTTTCTCGTGTTGGATCTAGTGAATGAGTGGAAAATGACCTGCAATGCAAAAAGAAGTATCAAACCCTAGAAAAATAAAATATGCAAATGAATGGGTCGAACTGACCTCAACCGCCAAACTAGTGGACTTATCACTGAGTGTTGCACTACATTTCAAACCCGGATGTAGTTCTGTGTGTGTGTGCATGTCGTGCCCTAGGTGCTCTCGTGTCTAGTCGCACTTTGTGAAGTAGTGAGCAATACTAACTATAGAAAATGTAAATAGCATGTGTGCATATAACATAATATAATCCCTCCCCTATGTAGTGTGTGTGATGCATATCTCCTATCCTTGATGCATGGCATTATGTGGATGCAAGTGATGTAATGGATGCAACTTTAGATGGAGTGATAGTAGTGTCTAATGGTAAGACCTATGACCCTCATTATGGTCTTATAACTTTATATTTATAGGGCTCTCAAGCTTAATTTCATAATTAATCACAACAAGGCCGACTGAGGAAAGGATAAGGACGAAAAATGGCTAGAAACGCCCCAAAGAGAAGCAAAAAAGGATGTGCATAAATCGGGGCACCCAGAGTGGGACCAGGGAGCTCCAGAGGTTGGGGCAGCACCCCGATTTTGGGCTAGAATGACAAGGCAATTGTGAAATGGGTAGATAAGTGTTGGAAAATACATGAGAACTACAAAATAAAATATAAAATAAAGATGGCAAAAAGGTGGGATTAATTAGTACTTTGTACACTTGAGAACCTTCTAAATAGTAGTATAAGACCAAAGCTAAATTATGTGTAAAGTGCATAATTTTGTGTCTACATTTTGCCCCCACTTTATGTTGGTGAGCGAAAAGCTCGACAACATAAAGTAGACAAAGATCATCACGCTAGATTTGGCATACTTATGACAATAAGGAACTTAGGTTTGAACATTCCCATCAAAGAATGTCTTTGATATTCCCAAACTAATGTTGGGGCATTTTCACATCTCCACTTTCTTGTGTATGCACATGGCATTCTACCCTCAGATGTCCCATCTATCATCTGGGGTCATCCACATTTCTTCGTTTCCTATACATAGCTTCAGAAAACTTCTAGAAAATCAAAAACATTCAAATATGTTTCAAAAATTAAAAAAATGATGGTAAAATTATTAAAAATCTAAAAAAATCAAAATTCTACAAAAATTGGTAAACAACGTGCATACAGCTAAAGCCTGTATCACTTGCATTATCCTCGAACATTGAAATTTGTCCTACAAAACATCTTTCTAAGGTTCTTGTTTGTTCTAGTCTCAAACGACTTGGATCATCGTGATCTACATCCATTAACAAAAGCTAGGCTGCATGTTATGTCGGTCCTCCTATGCAACAATGAGTTGCTAGGGACTGTGTCATAGTGCACGAAAGCTTTTCCATGGGACTACTTGTGTCCTCTATTTTTCCCTCACATGTGTTATTGCTTGGGGCATCATTTTTAACCCTTGTCGTTACAACACAAACATTCGGGAACTACAACTTGATAAAAAAAACATTGGTGCAACTGTCTTAAACATTGTTTGTTTGAGTACGTGTGATTGTACTAGTTTCTCTGTTAGGTTAGTTGGTTTACTTTCTCGTATTGCATTGCATTTTGTATGTTGCATGGAGCTAAATATCATTTTACTTTCTCGTATTGCATTGCATAATGTATGTTACATATTTTTAGCAGTAAACAATTGTTAGTAATTTAGCTTTTCATGTTATCTTACACTTTTGTTTATTTTAAATAAAGGCCGATGATGTAGACCTAGGGGAAAAATGATATAACCAAGTTGCTTATTGAAAGGTTGGATGCAAAGATTGGGCTTGTCCTATATTCTCCATTAATCATTTCTTCTCCATTATCATTTATTATCACTACTAATTTTTCTTCTAAATCACCTAGGGCAATAAACAACCACATTTATCCATATTTTTCTCCATCAGTAAATAACCAAGAGTTTTTGCATTCATTCTAACCTATTTTATTCTATCCATTTCGATCATATTTTCGATCATCGATTGACTTCTTCTATCGCCCACTCAACACTTGAGGGGGCATCCTTCATCTTGCTAAATTTTCTTCAAAATTTACTTGTTTTGCATTTATCTATGTGTTTGAAGTGAAGTCCTAATTTCACCTCAAACAGGGGCAAATGTAGACACCTAAATTCTCGCTTTTGCAATCTTATTCCAAAATGCACGTAAATCACTCTCATTCTTGCCAATTTCGTTATAATTAGTGCTCTTTGCTAATTAACTAACGTTTCTTACCACTTTAGCCAATTAACAATGCTTTATTGATTGCATAACCCCTTTCGCATTCATGATGCCACTTTACGGTAAATCATAAGTCAAAATCCTCTTCAAAACAGATAATTAGCATTTATTAGCTAATTAAGCCTATTTTGCCCTTGTTTTGGTCAATATACCCTAGTATTGACTTAAACCCCTCTTCCAACCACTCAAAATCACCCCATTCACCTCCACAACATCTCAGTAAGCTTCAAAAGCTTATCCTAGCCTCCTAGTTGACCCTAAGCGGTTGATTAAGGCTCCACACCTCTTAATCACTTGGTAATTCACTAATTGTGATTAGCAAGGCCTAATCATGATTAGCAATTATAATCTAATTTGGGGCTTTTAGTCCCACATACACCAAAATACATGTTTCTCCCAAAAGGAAAACTATAAAAAGGTACACCTCATTCCTTTATACTTTACACCATGCTTTTATTTGCATCTCATATAATAAATATGACATATAGCCAAGTTCAATCCTTACTTAAAGCCTTCAATGGGGTTAGTAGATGGATATCCAAAATGACCAAGTACTCATTGGGAGAGGCCATTTCACCTTGTTTGGAGTAGCAACCATAACCATTTGATTACCCTCTTAGGTCTATTTAGGCCCATGTTAGGTAATTCAAGCATATTAGTAGAGGCATGTTTAGTTAGATTCTTATATTGTTTTCATACTAGTTAAGCATTCTTTTAAGCTTCTATCTTAATGTTGCATTCCCAGGACTTAGAACCTTGGCTAGATGGATGGAAATGGTGTTAGATTTCCTTGTCTAGTCATGCAATTTGCTTTGTAAAGTTTAGGGTGTCATCGAGAAGGATATTATGTAGCCATACCGGAATATAAAGGTGAACGAGAACCCCAGTAACATGTTAAGGCTTGCCTCAAATATTGGAAAATATGCGAAGAAATATCCCCAAATGCGTGGATACAATTATTCTTATGGACCTTAGGTCCTTTACCCAAGTCATGGTACATCCATCAAGAAATCGGAATAAACATCAAAATATGCGATCAAATTCAATACATTTTTGCCATGCAATCAACTTTTGGGATGTTGATTTACATATCCTACATGCCTTATAAAGGTCCACATATTATTATTACCCGATGAAGAGGTAATTGGTCAATCTAACGAGATTGATATAAGGAATCAACCATAACAATATAAAAAGAAATATAAAAACACCGAACCAAGTAAAGTAAAAGAAATGGATTTTTGTTTCACCGTAAAGAAACAAGAGAGAGGAAAAACAAAAGACCAACCCAAAAAATTGAACTTTCATGTTTCATGTCATTCAAGGTGAAAGAGACATAATGGAAACAAATCTTGAAGAAGATAAATACTTCTATAAATGAATCAAATTTCAGAAGAAAATATTGGTCTAAACAAAGAAGAAAACTTAGCCAAGATAGGAGATTACTAGAAGAAGCAAGAGTGGCCAAAATGATAGAAATTTTAAGGAATATCATGATATCTTTCCTAAAGACTTCAAATAATTCCGCGGGATAAAGGAGGAAGTAGGAACCATGAAAATACAGATTAAGGAAGGGATTAAACCATTAAAGAAAATAACTTACAAAATAAACCCTAACCTCAAGGTAAAAGTAAAAATAGAAATTGATAAAATGTTGACCATGAAAATTATAAAACCAATAGATGACTCTAAATGGATTAGCCCAATGGTAGTACAAAATAAGAAAACTCGGAGAAATAAGGATCTGCGAAGATTATAGGGAACTCAACAAAGCCTATGTTCATGACCCCTTTCCCACTCCTTTCACTAAAGAGGTACTAGAAAATATAGTAGGAAGAGAACTTTACTCATTCGTTGATGAGCTCTCAAGTTAGCATCAAGTCATGATAGGCCTAGAAGATCAACCTAAAATAACATTTGTTACAGAATGGGGATCCTTTATGTATAATGTAATGCCATTTGGGTTAAATAATGCACCAATAGTCTTCAGTAGAATTATGATAAATTAATTCAACGAATTTATCCATGACTTCTTAGAGGTATACTTAGATGATTTGATAGTGTATGGACTACTAAACGATTACATCCAAGTCTGCGTATAATGTTCTAAAGATGTTGAGCGTTACAAATATCACTAAATATTAATAAATGTATATTTCTTACACCATTTGGAACAATGATGTGGTATATAATTTGTAAATAAGGCTTGTTTATAGATCCTCTCAAAACATCCATAATTGTAACATTACCTCTTAAAACACAAAAATATGTCCGCACAATACTAGGATACACATTACCTCTTTAAAAGAGTGGACAAAGGAACGCGCAGATGATTTTAAGATATTGAAGGATAAAATTTTGCATGCCCCAATCCTAATATTTATGGATTGGAAAGTGTCATTCCATGTACATGTAGATGCTTTCAAGATAGCAATAGGTGTGGTATTAGATCAACCACGTGATGAAATGGATCATCCCATTGCTTTTGTTAGCAAAAAAATTACTAAACTAGAAAAAATTATCCAACAACCTGAAAAAGAAGCCTTAGAAATGGTGTATGCCCTCTAAAAATTCATACATTATCTCTTGTTTATGTCATTTACCTTCTACACAGATCATGAACCATTAAAATGCTTAATCAATAAACCAGTCTTGTAAGAAGCAGTGCTCAGATGACTCATGTTATTTCAAGAATATGACTTTACTTGTATCAATAAAACTAGGAAAATTAAATAATGGACCAAATTACTTGTCTAGGATTGAAACAAGAGAATGTCAAGGTTCAATTGGTGATGAATTTCCTAGGGATCATTTACTTCAAGTGGAAGTAGTCCCAAAAGAGTTAGAAGAAATTTCTCAACTACTAGATATAGGTGAATTCCCCTAGTGTATACAAAACAACAAAAATAAAGACTACCCACCCAAGCTTTTCCCATTTACCATGATTCAAAGAGAATTATAAAAAAAGGGCCAAAATTATATATTTAGAAGATTAGTTCCACAACATGAAAGAGAAAACATCTTGAAAGAATCTCGTGAAGGAATAATAGCAAATACAATCAGTAAAGACGCAGAACATCCGAGAAAAGTTATGGTGGCCAAGTTATGGTGGCCCACACTATTTAGAGATGCCCACAAGCATGCACATACATGTTGATTATCAAAGAGTAGGCAAACCTAATGCAAGAGATGAAATGCCTCTCAAACCAATTCTAACATTGACAACCTTTGAAAAATGAGAAATAGATTTTACTGGCCCCATTAAACCCTGTGGTAAAACACTTACAAGCAAGGTTTATCACCATAGACACATAATACTTAACAAGAGGGGTAGAGGCCATACCAACAAAAGACTACACTATAAAAACTACGGCCAAGTTCATTTATGAGAACATAATAACTAGATTTGAGTGTCTGCAGAGCATCAAAAGTGACCAAGTGGAGCATTTTGTGAATCAAACAATCTAAAAACTTCTACAACACTTCATGATTAATCACAACAAGAGTATCCCCTACCATCCACATACTAATGGCATAATAAAATCATTCATTAAAGTCTTAGAAAAATTCCTAACTAAAATATGCTCCTTCAAAAGGAAAAGCGGGATTCGAAGAAACCCACGACATTATGGGCATATAGAACAACATACAAAAGACTTACTAAATATTCACCATTTTAGTTAGTCTACAAATTAGATGTTATAGTCTCTATGGAATTTATCCTCCCTAAGCTTGAGAGTAACACTCACCTTTAAAATGAATGAGGAACCATCAGTGCATGAAAGACTTATTGAATTGGAGAAACTTGATGAGAAGTTCTTTATTGCCACATAAAACCAAACTCGAGAAAAATAAGACCAAAATCGTGGCATGATAGACATTATAAACACAAGGAATTTGATGTGGGAGATAAAGTCCTTTTATATGATAGTAAATATAAAATACCATAAAAATTAAAGATAAGATGGCTAGGTCCATATGTAGTTAAGAACATCCTACCATCGGGAGCTCTTAAACTCAGTAGACACTACATGAAAAACAACTATTAGGATTTGTTAACGGAGCGCGGGTAAAGAGGTATCACATCGTGGAATAAAGTAAGGAAGGGAATCTATCAATTAAAAAAAAGAAAAAAGAAAAGAGATTTTTCATCCTCTATAGCTGACAATTCAGCAAGGTTGATGAGGAGAAAGGTTAAAACCCGTAAGGGTGCCTTGTCTCTAAAAATAAAAAGAAGGAAAAGAGAGCATAGGAAAAGAGTAAGAGGAAGAAGGAAACACTCTATGGAGAAAATTGCAAGACAAGAATCATAAACACTTAAGAAGGAAAACAATTAATACCATGGATCAAAGAGAGAATCAGTAGAAAATACATAGAATAAAAGTATGTAGGAAATGTTCGCTAAACAAATAATAAGTAGAAATAACCCTTTAGTATGTGGGGATTTGATTGCATCTGTAAACTCCTCACTCCCAAGATGGGCATCTTTTCATCATTACAACCACTAAGTATTTCATTAAATGGGTTGAAGCTATGCCTCTCACTATTGTGATTGGCCTTACCACTTCTAAATTTATATTTAACCAAATCATTCTACACTTCATAATTCCTCACACAATCAAACTCGACAACAAGTGAGAATTTTAAATGCAAATAAATGAATCAATCTACACTAATTCAAAATCAAGCACAAGTTCTCAAATCCTTATCATCTACAATATAATGGACAAGCCAAATAATCTAAAAATCCTTAACAAACTTCTCCATAAGAAAATCCATGAATCACATACCAAGTGACATTTAAAGCTTTATCCCGTGATCTAGGCTTATCGTACTTAGTATCTATACGACTACTAGGATAACCTCATTCTTTCTTATTTACAAGGTTGAAGTAGTCCTTCCACTCAAGGTGGAACTACATTCCCTTCGCTTTATTTCCATGAAATCTTCCATAACGAGGAAATATGTGAGGTCCGTTTACATGACCTTGATCTTCCTAATAAAAATGTTTTAACACGACTCAACATAATCACAAATACAAGGAACATGTTATTAGAAACAAAACAAACTCATCAAACCTAAGACATTCAAAATTTGTGACCTCATTTTAAAATTAGATTATACCCATGAAGAAGAAGGAAAATCAGCCAAAGTGGTGGGATACCTATCTCATTAAAAACATTCTTGGTTCAAGTATTTGTTAGTGTGAGTTATCCTATGTGTCCTCCTCTTATGTTGGAGAGTCATCTCACATGGGTTAGGTTTAGGGTTTCATATGTGTCATGCACTAGGGTTACTCAGCACCCTATATGTACCCCTTTTCTATTCATTTATGAGCATGCCAAGACACTCCGATGTCTTTCCTCTATGTAAGCTTTGTTTCGTTGAGCAGCAAGTTCTTCCATTCTTGATCATTTTTTCCTTGCTTATCGTTGGAGCTATGCGATTACTGGACTGACTACTTCATAGTGCCTCGTTTCCGATTTGATTCTCGCAAACTCTTTTCATGGTATCGAGCTAGCACGACTTGCCGTCACACCAAAAGTTTGAGCTAATGCGATGGACCCAGGTATACACCCAATCAGGCCCAATGACATATTAAGAGGAAGTGACATCAGGAATTTCCCGAGAGGTCACCTATCCCAGAACTACTCTGGGGGTGGCGCGCTTAATGGCCGGTATCGAGCTACATGACTTGCATTAGTCACACCAAAAGCTCGAACTTAAGGTGGAGAGGGATCTCATCGTGATAATCAGTTGCTATGCCAATACTCTTTCGTACGATGGAGCCAGGTATACACCCAATCAGGTCAGACGACATATTAAGAGGAAGTGACAGAATTTCTTGGGAGGTCACCCATCCTAGAACTACTCTGGGGCTGGCGCACTTAGCTGGCCTGTATCGAGCTACGACGACTTTGTCACACCAAAAGCTCAAACTTAAGGTGGAGAGGGATCTCATCATGATAATCGATTGCTACGCCTTGATACCCTCCCACGATTGATGGAGCCAAGTATACACCCCATGATAGTGAATGCCATCGGCATAAGTGCCACGAACATAATGAAGGATGTTAAGGAAATGCAACTCATGTGGCTCCCGCTTGAATCTCGGACACGATCCCAACAAAGCATATAATAAATCCCGGTTGAGTGTGAGTGAGTAGATCAAGCTCATAAATCGAACTTATGGTGTGACGACAAATCGTTTGGTATCGGAGTGAGATCGGGTAAATGTGCACTTGATTTGTTTTTTGTTGCTATTACTCTTACTTGGTTTCGTTATTTTACTCTGCATGCAAGTCTTTTGATCACTATTTTCTGGAAATTATCTTGCTAATATCTCTAACAAGCTTTCTCGGAAAGTTTTTTGTGTTTTTTTTCTTGTGCATGTGCAGGTTTTTTCAAAATACCTTGAGAAATCAGGTTTTTAAACTACTTTTTTGTTGGATGTATCAAAATCCAAAATAGAGATTCCTTTCATTTATTAAAATGGAAGTGAATTTTTTTTAAAATCTCTGGTTTTGCAAGATATTTGTCTATGCATGTTGTTTGTGGTTGCAGGATCTTTGAGTTCTTCAATCGTGGTTGCTCATCAACGAACTGTTGTCCCTCTGACCATTTTTGGACTGTTTTCACGTGGCTGCACTTTTTTCATTCATTCCTAGGTGTTTTTAACCTCTGCCACATTTTTTTGCTTGAAGGGGTTGTAAACTCTTATGTACATGCTGTTAACTATCATGCGTGGACTGTAAGATCATTCCTAGGTGTTTTTCAACAACACAGCCACGTTTTTTTTGCTTGCAAGGGCGTTTTTCACACACATGCCATGTTTTTTTGCTTGCCAGGGCGTTTTCAACAACACAGCTATGTTTTTTTTGCTTGAAAGGGCATTTTTTTGTCGTTTTTTGTGCAAAAAAACGTGGATTGTACACGTTTTTTTTCTGAAAGGGCATTTTTTTGTGTCCCTCATACTGATCTACCTTGTCTTCTCCATGTAAGTCGTTTTCTTACACTTGGAATAGTTGTTTAGGTAAGTTTTCATTTACTTTCTTTTAATCTTACTCAAACAAAAAAAAAAACTACTGCCTTTTCCAAAAACGGGCCGTGTTTTTTTCATGCTCAGTTGTTTTTGTTTTGTTTGGTAAAACAAATCCTTCTTTTTAGTAAGTTTTTAAAATTCTTAACTTTAGAGTTTTTTTATATATATCAAAGTTTCTATAAACCAATTTAGAAATTTGTTTTAATTAGAAGCATTCAATCTTTAGTTGTTTAAAAAATCTTCATCTAAAAATTCTTGTTTTAAACGCCTTCTTTCTAAATCTTTTGTTTTAGAAAATATTCAAAAAAGTGTTTTTTTCAGTGATTTGCTTAATTAAAGCCTTTTTCAAAATTCATTAGATTTAATTACATTAGATCTAATTTAATTTCACATTATCTAAACAATATATTTCTTTGGCATTATAATTTGGTCTTTTGGCTTGTTGTATTTTTAACCTTTCGTCGAGTGTCGAAGACGAAGGGTGAGGTCCGGGATTGGCAGGTGGCTAATCCCCCCTCGCAATACAAATAAACCCTATCTCAAATTCCATGTCGTTTCCAATGAGCATACATACGACACCCTTTGCATGCGTTTAGGGTGCTTTTTTAATCCGTTTGCAGGCTTATTGGCTTTTTCTCATCAATTATTGGGAATTGGTTTTTGCTATAACTTTTGACTCGTTGCTCGGTTTTGAGCACTTCTTTAGTCAAAGTTGCATGTTTTTTCACACTCTAGATGATGGGATCATTAGCTTTGTAAACACACTAATTTTATAAAGTGCCGCATTCTGGGGGGTGTCTTTGTATTGCTTATTTCAGCTCATTCTTTTGAGCTTTGTTCTATTCCTTTTTTCATGGACTTGTGAGCGCGTCCGCCACAGTCTTATGACAAAGGGATTCTTTCGTGTGATGTGAGATGATTTTTCTCACCACCAGGGTTGGCTTTTGCCTCCTTTCTATTTTTTGCTTGTGCTTGTTTACGGTGTCCTTTTTTGTTGCGCTACACGAAACACTGTTGTGGTCTCCTCTCTTGCGTTATTACGCTAATTGCAAGATGAGTTACCAAGTGTTTCAAACCACACGCACGGACCCGATTGTAATCAATGCACTAAACTATAAAGTGTCTAAAAGTAGGGGGTTGTTATTGTCCTAGGTGGTTGTGTTTCTTTTCTGCATTTCTTTCTCTCTCTCTCACTATGGATGCACTTTCAATTCCTTTGCTTACGCCGTTCAACTTTTTTGAATGGAGATCGAAAATAATAATGAAACTAAGGGGTAAAGGGTTATTTCGCATCACCATGGGAACTGAGACTGAACTAGACGACGAACCTAAAAAATCTAAGTGGTTAAATCGTAGTGATGAAGCTTTAGGTCTTCTTTGCATGTTGTTTCTCCTGACTTGCTCTTCCACATTGAGGCGTCTGAAACACCTACATCTGCGTGGAAAATGTTGGATGTGATGTTTGGACAACTAGATGACATGAGAGCGCATGAGTTGGAAAACGAACTACTAGGGTTAAATCCTAGTGACTTTGAAAACCTACAAGCCTTCTTCTCAAAATTTGTCCACATTAGATTATTGTTAAAAGGATGTCAAGTAGAAAAGAAAGATTCTCAACTGATCTTGTCGATTCTCTCTAAGCTAGGTCCCGAATATTTTGTCTTCATGTCAACTTTCTATGCTACAAAAGTTACTTTGGGCGATACTTGGACAATGCCCTCCTTTGACTATTTTTCGTCCCAACTCATTCGAGAACAGGACAAACTCATTCAAATGGGGTCTCTCAAGTCCAAGTCACATGCCCTTGTAGCAAGTACTAG
This sequence comes from Taxus wallichiana var. yunnanensis, assembly GCA_018340775.1. NCBI lineage: Eukaryota > Viridiplantae > Streptophyta > Pinopsida > Cupressales > Taxaceae > Taxus > Taxus wallichiana. The sequence continues at coordinate 275,638,340 of CM031234.1, forward strand.
CAAGGGAAAGAAGACTGAAAAGAAGAAAGAAACTAAGGATCAACCTAAGAAAGAAACCAAGATCAAACCTAAAAATGACACAAACACTTGACTTTTGAGCCTAGAGTGCTAGAAAAGCAAGTATTTGTGTTCCTATTGCAAGAAGATTGGTCACGACGAGCAACACTTGTTTTAAGAAATAGATTGATCACTTATCTCATTTACTTGAGAAAAATAAAATAAGTGTTCCTGAATCCATAAAACAAAAGTGCTCCGAAGGCGAGTCTTTCTTTGCAAAAGTCTTAAAAATGATAAGAAGAAAGGAAAGGCCCTTGTAGCCAAAGTTGCTCCTTCATCGACATGGATTATAGATTCGGTGCCTCGCACCACATGGGTTCTTCGCATGTTGAGTTTTCCAACATCGAACCTTGTGGAATGTCCCAAATCACGATGGGTAATGACACATGCGAGTGTCGGTTTCGGTAGTGGATCGGTAGAGATGGATGGGGAACATTTAACCAAGTGTTGAGTGTTCTGATCTCTCCAATCTCTATCAGTTTACCAAATTACTCACCTTGGTGAAGGAATGCGAGTGGAATTTGGTCCTAACTCGGTGATTATTCGTGAGCTTAACAATGACACTACGGTGGTGAGGAAAGGCGAGATCACCGTTCACGGTTGTACACCTTCTCCCACTTTACTTCGATTCTACACCCACTGCCTTGCTCACTCATGCAAATGAGGTTAGTAAGCTATGGCATGAGCGTTTTGGACATCTAAATTATCACTACCTTGAACAATTGAGTCAAAATGAAATGGTCAATGGGTTGCCTCGCATAAAGTTTTCTAAGGGTCTTTGTGAGGGTTGTACCCTTGGAAAGCATCCTGAAAAGAACTTTGACAAAGGAAAATCTGGAGAGCCACTCATCCCTTGGATCTTGTTCACAGCGATGTTTTTGGTCCATTTCCTTCTCCTTCATTTACTAGAGCTCTTTATGTGCTAACCTTCATTGATGACTATTCGCGATATACTTGGGTATATTTTCTTAAGCTTAAGTTTGAAGTCTTTGAACATTTTCAGGACTTTAAGGCTCTTGCTGAGAAACAGGCGGAACAGTCTATCAAGGTTCTTCAAACTGACAATGGAGGTGAATATGTAAACAATAGGTTCATGGATTTCTATACTTTTGAAGGGATCTCTCTGCAACATACAATTGCTTATAGCCCTTCGCTAGAATGGAGTCGCAGAAAGAAAGAACCGTACTCTGAAGGAGATGGCCACTTGTATGATTCACTCGAAGTCTCTTCCTCTCAGTATTGGGCGAAGCAGTGAATTGTGCAAATTACATTCAGAACCATGTTCCACACAAGGTAGTAAGAGGGATGACACCCTTTGAAGCTTGGTTTGGATGCAAGCCTGATGTTGAGCACTTTCGAGTCTTGGATCAAGGCTATGGCTCAGATTCCCAGAAGAAAAAGCATAAGGCCTTGGAACCACAATCCAAACCTTGTATCTTTGTAGGGTATCTGATGGCGTGAAGGGATATGATTGATGAATCCTACTTCTCATGAGTTATATATTGAGAGAAGTGTTAAGTTCGATGAGTCTTCTTGACTTCTACTTCTCCACCTATTGAGGTTCTTGACTCACTTGATTGGATTCGACTCATCGGATGATGATCTTGTTGAGCGTGCTCCTCTTCGAGATCCTCCCGACCATCGGATCTTTGAGTCTTGATTCGGCAGTAGTGATGATGAGGACTATGTCCTTCTCTCACTCAAGTGAAGAATCTTCCGACTCGAGCTGATCCTCTGGTCCCCTTTGGGCGGAAAACTTTGCAAAGTCTTTGGAGATTTAGTTGGAGATACTTCGGATATGAGACGTACTCGCTCAGATTTCATTGGACCCCACTCTTTCTTCACCTCTGCTTCTAATCCATAGTCTTTGGGAGGCTTTTGGTATTCCTGAGTGGGATTCTGCCATGGATGAGGAGTATTCCTCTCTCATGAAGAATGATACTTGGGATCTCACCACTCTTCCGAAAGGAAGAAAAATCATTCGGTGTAAGTGGGTGTTCCGAACAAAGTATGGAGTAGATGGAGACGTCAAAAAGTTTAAAGTGCGATTAGTAGCTAAGGGTTTCTCCCAGATAGTTGGGGTTGATTATACAGAAACCTTTGCTCGGTTGTGAAGATGACTTCTATTCGACTGACCCTAGCCATTGCATGACAAACAGATGGAAAGTCCATCAAATGGATGTTAAGAGTGCCTTCCTTCATGGTGACCTAGAGGAAGAGATCTATATGGAACAACCTCCGAGTTATGTCCAAGATTCCTCCCTCGTTTGTAAGTTAAAGAAGTCTCTTTATGGCCTTAAACAAGCCCCTCGGGCTTGGTATGCCAAGATGGACTCCTTACTTACATCAGGGTTTACTAGGTGTCACTCTGATCCAAATTTTTATATTCTATGGCAAGATGACTCCATACTCATTCTTGTTCTATATGTTGATGACTTGTTGATCACAGGCAGCTCTTCCTCTATTATTGATTATGTGAAGATCACCTTAGCCAACAAGTTTTCCATGACTGACTTAGGTCTGCTTCATTACTTCCTTGGGATCTAGATTTCACAATCTGACTCGGGAATCTTGATTTCGCAACCTAAGTATGCTCTTGATTTGCTAGCTCGGTTTCAGATGTCGATTGCAAGTCTTCTCCTACTCCTTTTCTTTTCGGGGTTAAGTTGGTTTGATTGCTCTCTCCCTTGGTTGATGGTACTCTTTTCAACAGTTAGTTGGGAGCTTGATCTACTTGACTCACACTCGACTTGGATTTATCATATGTTGTTGGGATCGTGTCAAATTCATGCGGGAGCCACATGAGCTGCATTGGAAAGTAGCTAAATGGATCCTTCATTATGTTCGTGGCACTTATCTTTGATGGCATTCACTATCATGGAGGGTTGATATTGACTTGATTGGATTCAGATTGATTGGGCGGTGACTTAGATCATCGAAATCTACTTCAGCTCTGATTTCTCTCTTGGTTGGGTCTATTAGTTAGTCTAGCAAGAAGTAGAATGTAATTGATATCATCTATAGAGGTAGAATACAGAGGAGCAGTTAACGCTGCCACATAAGCTATTTGGCTACAGGGTATTCTGACAGAGTTTGGCATCCACTTTCGGTGGCCTACCATTATCTACTATGATAACACGAGCACAATCTCTATTTGTAGAAATCCAGTTCAGCATCAGTGGATGAAGCACATTGAGATCCATATGCACTTCATACGGGAGCTTATTCATGATGGTATCATCGACATTCAGTACATTCAGACAGTTGATCAGATTGCAGATTTATTCACCAAGCCCTTCACTGAGATGAAGTTTCTTCACTTACGGTCTCTTCTTGGGGTGAGGTCTTACTGTAGCTGTTGCCCATCTTCTTAGGGCTATGTAGTCCTTTTCTTCTTCTTCTTCTAGGAAGATTGTGTTTGTATATGGGCACCTTATCAGGCCTTTAGTTACCGGGCCCCATTGACACATCTTTCTTAGTTGTTTAGGAGTGTCTTCCTCTTCTCATCGACTCATCACAGCCGCTACCCAGCTTCGATGAAGGGGGTGTTAGTGTGAGTTATCTATGTGTCCTCCTCTCATGTTGGAGGGTCATCTCACATGGGTTAGGTTTAGGGTTAGGTTTAGGTTTCATATGTGTCTAGGGTTACTCAGGGTTACTCTATTCATTTATATGTACCCCTTTTCTATTCATTTATGAGCATGCCGTTGAGACACTCCATTGTCATTTTTTCCTCTCTCTGGAGCTATCACTTTGTTTACTTTGTGATGCCAAGTTCTTCCATTACTAATTATCTTCTCTAGTATTAATTTTCAATCTTACTTCCTCGGGTTTCTAAGAAGCCATTATGCATGCCATAGGAAAGATGGGTGACATTAGTAGATAAACATGAGGTATGTACATTTCATTTGGTGCATTTCATTATTTACGTACATATTTTACATTATTGCTTTACTTTTAACATTTCCTTTTGATTTCACGTTTTATATAACTTTTTTTGAAGACCATCTAGTCTTTCACCATTGTGACATGCTTTGATCTTCAATTGGGGCATAAATACACCTCATTTTTATTCTTGCTAACATTTTCTCTTGTGTAGGGGCTTTTAATGCATTCTTATCCAGTATGTGCCTTAATGGGATTTCCAATTTGGGGTGTGATCATACTTGGTCATGTGGAATAGACCACAACATTTGAGATATGTCATTTATTATGTCATAGTTCCCTCATCCTCCATTTTTTTCCTTTTTTTCATTTGCTATATCCATTATGTCTACTTATATCGTTATGTTCACTTGTTTACACTCATGCATGCTCTTATCTCTTCTTTTATTCATCCTAGACTTTTGTCATTATCTCCATTTATTTCTTAGCTTCCACCTCACTACTTTTCACTCTTTGATCTTAGGTTTCCCCTAAGGTTGATGCCATCATCCATGGGTGATTGCATTGAGTATAAATACCCCACCTCTTTTTTCATTTTATCATCACTTGTTCATCATTCTAAAACACTTCACTTGCTCAAACATTGACATTTGCACAATTTTTTCACACCTAGTTGTTAGAATTAAGGTTTTGGAGCTTGTTGTCTTGTATTTGGGTCACCATAGTGAGCTAGAACTAGAGGTCTTCTTCTTGACATTGCTCATTCTCCATTATATACACTAAAATATGATAAATTTAACTTTTGCAATTCCAAGTTTGATTATGCTCTGTTTAAGACAAATGATCTTAAGTGGGATCAATCAACATCTTTCCAGATTTCTAGATTTTCATGACTTGCTATATTTAAACTTTTCTATTTGTTAACACAAAATCACACACTTGGGTACATTTCTAGGTCCTAAATACATATTAGCATTCATATGATTCCTAAGTAAGAAAACTAGTGATTGACAACTATCTTTGGCCTCTTTTTTTGTTTCTTGTTTTCTATTCGGTCTTTACACCCTACAACCCATTTAAGATTTTATGGATTTATATTTTATGAATTTTAAACACTAGCGAGGCCCTAGGCGGGATAGCAATGTCCAGTGCACCCCCTATCCCCTGCGGCGCTTAACCTTGCTCGCTCCTTTTGGGCCTCTTTTATCTTTTGGGCATATTTTTCATTTATGGGTCGACCTTCGATTGTCAATCACTAAATTCAAACAAGGGAATCATATAAATACATAGTTATGTGTTCAAAATCAAGGACTAAGCACTAAGCATTACTATCATCATCTAAGCTTGCATCCAAAAGGCACCTAAAGCACTCTAAAGCATCCATCTAACATCCATTCAAGGGGCAAGGGACTGCATATTCTGCATACACAACATAGAAGAGGAAGTTCTTTATTCCATCCACACATTTTACTACATTGCTACACTTAGCTACAACCCTTATCAGTACACTTGCATAAGGGGATCTTAAGGCATGATTCTTATACACACTCATTAGAACTACATGGAGTCTAAGATGTAGTGCAACACTTAGTTATAAGTTCACTCTGGGTGATGGTCGAGGTGGATCGACTCCCATATCTTAAGTATCTTTCTTTTTTGAATTTGATGTGGTTTGTGGGATTTTATAGGTGATATTTATTTTGCAGGTTACAGGTACCCTCAGAAATTAAAGAGTGACACATAAGCGATCAACAAGGAATATTTGTGACACTTGTGCGATTCCATAATAAAGATCAGATTTTGACCATCTCATGATCATAGGCACCCAATAGAGGTCTCCAGCGGCCAGGCACCCCTATGCAGCCATGGGCACCGTGTTTGACCTTATTCATATAGTCTCTGAATTTATCTAGAGCATTGTAGACACTATTCACTTCATGTTCAACTGATTTGCCCGATCAGAGAACTTAGATCATCAAGCTTAAATCAGCTAAGTCATTATTTTACATCTCTTTCTTAAGGTTTCATACTTACTTTGACTTATTTGTTATGCTTATTGTACTTAGCGATTGTATACCTATTGATGCATAATCACAACACCCCTAAATATTTCAAACTCGATTTGTTGAGACTCTTAGTGTGATTGCATAACATGGAGCATCTCTTAAAGTGTGGGACTTTATGGGTGAGAGATCTCTGGGGAAGAAGGCAGTTGATTCCTATTCCTCTGTTAGTGCACAATTCATATTGCGAGAGGATCTACTCTAAAACCTACTCTAACTTGCCAAAGAGACGGGGTTAAGGAGATGCAAGAAATAAAGCTTAAACTACATATTAGGGCGATGCACCGAAGGAATGATGAACACCTATAATTCTAATAAACACAAACCATAAAAACACAATACAATACTACCATGTACGGATAACCAAGTAATGAGAGATCGGGGGGAGGCGATGAATGCAAGAGAGGGTTGAAAATCATCCATAGACATGCATTATTGCTCCAGAGTTGATATAGTGCACTATAATGGCCAAGAGGCAATATTTGTATTACAATTTAAATGGGAGGCTTGAAAACTCCACAAATTCACTTAAGGATAGGAAGAAGGGAGGTCTGAAAGCAAAGTGTCCAACCTTTAAAAAAATGCACCTCCTTATAACATATAGGAAGAATGAGAGAAGGAGGTAGAAGAAATCGGACTCTTCTTCAACCACCCAAGAGATGCATTGAATCCACGATTGCTGAAATTAATGGGTCTCATGACACAATCTACGCCTCCATTATTGTTTCTTGTTGGGCGAAATACCTCATTACGGCGGTGGGTGAAAACGTGTGAGCCTCAAGAATGGTGGCCTATATTTACTCTAGTCATAGTCGAGGTCATATGAAGGTCAGGGTCGGGCGCCCAACGCGGGCTCTCACAATCTTTTAAGATCTAAGCATTTAAAAATCTTAGCGGGCTTTATGATTCCAAATATTTTTTCAAACATACTTTGGATTTGGAGTCTACCCCTTGAGATCTACATGGAGCTCCACGTATTCTTAAGATTTTACTACCTCCTTTCACTCTTGAAGTTAAAATCCTTAAAGGCGACACGTGGTGTTGTCTGCTAAGGCTGTTTATTTCCTTTGTATTCTACCTAAGCCCCTCTTATTGGTGGAGACACTATGCTTGACCCGAGACACGTGGAGGCTCAAAGCGCACATTTGGGCTGCTTTTGGATTCACCCTAAAAAGTTGCGTCGAGAAGGGACACGTGGGGCTTTTTTGGTTCTCTTTTCTTTAGCCAATTCAATGGCAAAAGCTTTTTCCTACGCCCTAGTTTGACTTCTGGCCACGTGGCGATCCTGTGCTTGTTTAGGGACCACCTCTAGATTTTAACTTTGAAGTTGCGTTAAAGCGCATGGAGGCTTCCTTGCTCATTCATTTTAGGCATCATTCTGTTGTCCGAACTTGGACTTTTAAATTGGTGTCCCCTTTTCGGACTAGGACACGTGGAGGGTGGCGCACATTTGGGAACTCGCTCTAGATTTTACCTTTGAAGTTGGGCGGATGAGGCACTTGAGGCTTCCATTAGCCTGCATTGTACTTAGCCGATTTAGGAACCTTTGCCTTTCCTCAGTCTTTGACTACGTGGTGGGATGGCGCTTGTTTGGGGACCGCCTTTGGATTTGACCTTTGAGGGTGCAGATGAGACATGTGGCGTCATCCAAGGTCTATCTCAAGTTTGGACTTTTCACTCAAGAGTGAAACCATTTGGACTACGACCACGTAGCGTGACCTCACGCTCGTTTGGGGACTTTTTCCGAATTTTAACTTTGATGGGTTACGATGAAGAGACACGTGGAGGCTTCCTTGACCCTTTTTATGCTTCGATTGGGCCTTGATGATCAAATTATATGCGCTTCCTTGGTGGGTCCCTCATTATTGACTCCACGTGGAAGTCCTCATGGGGTTTTGAGTTTCACTTTTCCCTCTCACTCTTGGAATTGCAGGAGTTGACACGTAGTGCCTTCCGAGTCTGTTGCTTTGCTTAGGGTTGAATCATTCTACCCAACTGCCATTGTCGAACTTTGTTTGTAACATGACTACTAGTTTTGAAATGTGAAGCTCGCATGTGAACTAACTCTTGATTTTCTTTTGTGTAGGGTCATGTTTGATTAATTATTTACCTTGTGGAAAAATTAGTCAACAATACCATAGTTACATTCATTACTCTACAATTAGGGTTTTATAAAATTCTATTTTTGTTAAATCATTTGGTGAACCCACGTGATTGAACCATGCAACCTTATCTATAGGGTTTTCTTCTTATTCCGTCACTCATAGTGGTCGTTTTGGTTCCTTTGAGTACATTGAGCTTCCTCCATCTATTCACATCACTCTTTAGGTCAATGGATGAATTTGATAACCCCTTTGCTAACTCACATAATGTTCCTCTAAAAGACATTGAAACCTCTGATAATGAGCAATCATATGATGAGGACACTAATGTTGATCAAGAACAATTAAACAAACTCACTAATTTTCATCAAGATTTGCGTGCTAATCCTTCACATACATATTCTCAATGCTTTACTTGTTTCCCAATGCTTTTGAGATGCCCCTTATATACCTCTTGTAGGCTCTTCTTTGGCTGTCATGGCCTCCACCCAACCCCTTAACATTCTACTTCCATTCCTATTTCTCTTGCTCTCCCCTCCTCTTAATCCCATACCAATGCTTCTAATGCACAACCTGAGTTCCTCTTTTGGCACCCATGATTTGGCTTCTTTATATCAGAGATCTACAAGTTCAAATCCATCAACTTCAGTTAGCTACTTTGCGCCTCTCCATCTCTTGACTCCTCTTTACTTCTTCACACTCCTTTTGCACCCACCATTTTTGCTTATTCACTTCCTCTCAACTTCATCACCCCTAAGTTTCCCATTTTTAATGGCCATGGTGACCCTCAAGAGCATCTCCAAGATTTTCATGTGGCATGTCTAGATTATGCGGATGATCATACATTACTAGCTAAGTTATTTCCTAGAAGTCTTCAAGATTACGCCATGTGTTGGTTTTATGATCTACTATTCATTCGGTAACTTATTTCACATTTAGCTGATGCTTTTCTTTGCTCATTTTTCAATCAATATCGGCACTAAGATCTTATGCACAACTAGCTCAAATTAAACAAAGATCTAATGAACATCTAGTGGACTATGTATTACATTATAAGAACAATCTAGCTAAGATGACCAATGTGCTTGTTGATTGGAACTACAAGATCTTTTTGTTCAAATCCTCTTACCACCACTTTAGGAGAGTGTTATCTTTGAGACCTCTCCTTCATTTGATCAATTATGTCATATGCTTCAAAATGCGTGAAGTCAAACTACTCTCTATGGAAAACTCAAATATCAAGATACTTCTTCATCTTCTTCTAATAGGTTTCAATCTAAATCAACATTCAAACCTTATCCTAAGCCTACTGAAGCAAAGGAAACCTATTAATGTCCATCTCTCCTCCTAAAAAGATTCAATGGAAACCTCCAAAGCGTACTTTCACTAAATTTTCATATGCACCTCGATTTCTACTTCCTCAACTTCTCTAAAAACAATCTAATCACTCTTCCACCACCTCTCAATCTTGATCCATCTCGCCCTCATGGCAATTATGAAGAAAATGCTAAATGTGACTATCATTAATGCATTGGACATTCCACCGATTGTTGCTTCAAACTTAGGCATCTCATTCAAGATCTTATTGATAATAATTCACTAGAGCTCCCTCCCATCTTCTTCTTTTAAACCAACCAGTCAATGATAACAAAAACTCAAAATATTTAATGACCCTTTGCCTAAACATGACATACAAGCTACAAAATCTTCTGATAATCATACATATCATGTTGTGCCCCCTCCTTCATCGGGGCCCCTTGATTTTCTTATTGCTTTTGTTGATGCATCACCACCAACCATTACATTTTGATCATGATTATCATGCCACATTCATTTCTAATTCATTACACATCAATGCTTCTATTGGTTCATACACTATCAATAATACCATGATCTATCCAGAGGCTCCTATTAGTGTGTGCTCTATTGCACTTCTTATGGCTATCAAATGTCCAATTTCTACTATTTCATATCTAGTTCCTAATTCTTTTGGCTACATTAGGCTGCCCATTACATTGGGCCTCTTACTATGATTGTGTCATTCATTGTGGCATATTCAATCAAAGGTTGTGACATGTTCTTAGGTCTCCCTTGGCTCCGCATCACTCAAGTTATTCCCTCCATGCATCATATGTGTCTTAAATTCATTTATAATAAACAAGTTGTCACTATTAAAGGCATTCCACCATGCACACCATTACCTCTACCTCCTCTTGATGACATTCTTCCACTAGCTACAATATCTAGGCCTCAGGGCCTCTCAAATCTAAAGCACATTCAACACCTAGTTCTCCTATTCACACATGTCCTACTTCATGAGGCTCTTGTCTCATGTTCATAGGTCACATAGTCCATCTCATTAGCCTTCACAAGTCCCCTCACTGGGATAGGTCCCTTCACATAGGTGTTCACCACCTCCTTCACCTCATAGGTCTATTCTTCACATAGGTTCATCACCTCCTTCACCTCATAGGTCTACTTCACATAGGTGTTCACCACCTCTTTCACCACATAGGCTTCCTTCACATGTACATTATCCTTCTCATACACCATCGATCTTAGAGCATTGTCACATGCCTTTATCTCTTGACATCGGGTGGAGGGAATTTTACCTTCACTATCATTGGATAACTTACTTTTCATCACACACTTTGAGGGCCATCATGATTTCTTCCCCCTTCAATCATTACCAATTCTTTATAGTCTCTACACATACACATTGTGCTTTGTGCTTTCATCTAGTCTCTCTTATACACATTGATACACAACTTGTATCATCATTACCCTATGACACACTCTAGTTCCACAGTTCATACTTGATTGCTGAGGGTCTAAATCTGAAATGAACCTCACCACACTCACACTTTTCATGCTCTATGCTTCATGATCCATCTTTCTAGCGCACATTTCAAACCATTTCCTCGATGACACACTCTTGTTCTATGGTTCATTCTTGATTGTTGAGGGTCTTTTATAAATGAACCTCATCTCATACACATATGTTGGGGGCACACTAATCCTATCACATTCACATATTGCATTCCATTCCATCACACTCATACTACATATTGCATATCTTGGTTGCATCTTACTCTTGTTTGCTTATACTTACATGTACACTTTGTTTTCCATGTTAGATGGATACTTAGTATGTCATTATCATTTTATATATACACATGCACATTCACTTGGTCTTTTGTAGTGAATGCATATCTCTTATAGGTCCTTACACACTGCAATGATGCTTGGCATTGTACCTCTTACTAGTCCCATCGAGGCTCCTGGGGCATCTACTTTCTCACACATTACAATGTGTTATCATTTCATTATACTACTACTTATTCTTACTAGCACATTACTTTCCATTAATACACACATGCCTTGACATATTTTTATCTTTCTAACATACTAACGAGTGCTTCATGTGCAACATTTTCCTTGTAGGACTATTTCACCATGGTTGTTTGATACACTTTGCTTGTTATTGTTTTCTACTTGTATGCTATTGTTTGCGGGTTATGCCCTATGTCTTATTTGATCACTATTTGTATTTTGGTCCACTTGACTTCCCTGATTGTCTTATGACATTGTGAGTGATGTCCCATGTTTGAAACCCACTTTTTGTGGTCTATCTTGTATGCACATTTTCTTGTTACATTGTTTTTATATTACATGCTTTCTTACTTTTTCTACTAACACATGTTTCTAGCCACTTTGTTTGCATGTGCCTTGGTTTCTACCATGCACATTCCCTACCCCCTCTAGGTATCAGTTTCAAATCAACATCAGGTCCTCTCATTTGGGCCGCATTCTCCTACCGACGTCAAATGCATCCAAATGAGGGGGCATACATTGGGTGAAAAAATCACCCCATACAACAACTTAGAGCTATAGTTCGGTTGACACAACACAAAATCAACACATAGGTTATAGATTCAACATTGACTTAGAATCGACTTGGGTCAAAATCACAACACAAACACCAACGCCCAGACTCAAATAGGAGCACTTGGGCGCCTGTGTCCTCCCTGGGCACTAATGTCCTGGGGCGAGACACAATCAATTTCTCATATCAACACAGTTCACATAAGTCTCAGAGAAGTTTTACGATTATAAGAATAGTCTTTCAACAAAATATGATTTATCTCATTTATATTCGATTCAATCGATACATTTAAACTAATTAAGAACAAATTAGGGACACACCATATGTAGTGGTGTTTATTGGGTAAATTCATGGAAGGAGAGTAACACTAGACCTCTCTCCCCAACACTTTCTCTTTGGCGTGAGATCACCCAAAAAAATTGCATTTGGCGTGAGATCACCCAAAACTCGTACTTGGCGTGAGATTGCCCAAAAACTCACACTTGGCATGAGATCACCCAAAAAACTCGCTTTTGGCATGATATCACCCAAAAAAACTCGCTCTTCACAACATTTAGAACACTTTTTCTATCCTTTACACTCTTCTCAATCAAGTGCACACTTTCCTTTTTACACACTTTTATATACTTCTACATACTTATGCACATTTTTCATATACACGACTTTGATTACTCTCTTGATCTTCTTTTTGCAGGTTTGTCTTTACAAGAAGAAACAATCACAACAATAAGCACAACAATAGGTACAACATGGTAACACATACACATTTACCACTATGGTCACTTTTCTTTCCTAGTTTCCATGCTTCACTTTGCATCATTCCACACTTCACTTTTCCACTCAAAACACATTTCACTACACACACTCTACATGTTTATTAAGTACACATTTTTATCTACTTTATGTTATCGAGTATTCACTCAACAACATAAAGTGGGGAAAATGTAGACACAAAAATCACACACTTGGGTACATTTCTAGGTCCTAAACACATACTAGCATTCATATGATTCCTAAGCAAGAAAACTAGTAATTGATAACTATCTTTGACCTCTTTTCTTTGTTTCTTTTTTTCTATTTGGTCTTTTACACCCTATAGCCCAATCAGATTTTACTAATTTATCTTTTATGACTTTGGACACCAACGCCCAACTAGGAAAGCAATGCTCCAAGCGCTCTCGTCCCCTCTGGTGCCCTGGCCTTTTCCACCTTACTCCTTTTGGGCCTCTTTTATCTTTTGGGAATCTTTTTCACTTATGGGTCGACCTTCCAGTTGTCAATTCATGAAATTCAAACAAGGGAATCATATAAATACATAGTTATGTGTTCAAAATCAAGGACCAAGCACTAAGCATTACTATCATCACCTAAGCTTGCATCTAAAAGGCACCTAAAGCACTCTAAAGCATCCATCTAACATCCATTCAAGGGACAAGGGATTGCATATTTTACATACACAACATAGGAAGGGGAAGTTCTTTATTTCATCCACACATTTTACTACATTGCTACCCTTAGCTACATCCGCTATCAAGTGTACTTGCACACGGGCATTTAGGGCATGATTCTTACACACACTCACCAAAACTACATGGAGTCTAAGATGTAGTGCAACGCTTGGTTGTAAGTTCACTCTCGGGGTGACCGTTGGGGTTAATTCGACTCCCCATTTTGCATCTTTCTTTTTGGATTTGATGTGGTTTGTGGGCTTTGCACGTGATATCTATTTTGAAGGTTGTAGGTTCCCTTAGCGATCAAAAGAGCATGACACGGGGAGATCAACATGGAATATTTTGCAAACACTTGTGCAACACAGTAAAGATCAAGTTTTGACCATCTGCGTAGTCATAGGTGCCTTGAGTGGGGTCTTTAGTGCCCTTGTCTCCAGTTGTGGGTGCCCACGTCGACCTTATTCCGTAGTCACGAATTTATCAAGAGCATTGATGACATTGTTCACTTCACGTTCAACGGTTTTCCCGAGTCAGCCGCACACTTCTGGATCAAGCGTAAATAAGCTAAGTCATTCTTTCTACATCTCTTGCTTAGGGTTTCATGCTTACTTTCTTATTTGCTTGCATCATATTATAGTTAGTAGTTGTATACTATAGTTACATTCAATTACTTTAAATTACGGTTTCACAAAATTCTATTTTTGTTAAATCGCTATTGTTGTCCCAAGATTTAGACTCACAAAATTTGCGGAAATTTTTTAAAAAATCTTGCATTAACGTGCTCCACCAATACATTTTTACGCATATTTTAAATGTCCTTGTTTCTGTCCTTTCTGATGCCACGATCATCGTCGTCATTATTTCAATATTACCACTATATTTCCCATCATTCTTGTGCTCTCACTACTCACCCTACATACCCCTGTGTTCATCGCAAACTAATATTAATTAATTAATACCATTAATTTAATTAAGTGAATACATCCTTTAATTATTAAATCAATAAAATTAATTTTAAATAATTTCTTTGTCAATATTATTAACTAAATGTTTTAAATACTTAAATCTATAACAAATAGTAAAGTGGGAGTTCACAATCATCCCTTATCCGACAATCATAGGTCTAAAACAACCCCGCATAAAACCTATGCGGGAAATTGACTCTCCTTTCTAAAATCCAAATTGACAAATGGAAAACTTCCCAAATCCGTTTTCTCACTTCACATTCATTTACCAACTCCCGTAATGAGCAAAAGTGGTTAAGAGAAGAAGGAAAAAAATTGCTAGTCTTTTTCCTCTTTTCTATTCTTCTTGCACGTGTGGAAGAAGCACAACGACATGTCATGCAAAAGAAACATAAGATGTTCTACCGTAGCCAGGTAACTTTTTTTTACGGCATGGAAGCCAAATCGAAGTTACAAGTTTGAAACAGTTTTATATGAATTCGGAGGAAAGAAAATTGGAGCCGACTCATATGAATCTGTTCAAGCTGCTGAGGTGGCGATAAAAACCAGAAAATTGCGAGCCACCTTCAACAAACTCAAAATGTATTGAGTTATGATTGTTTTAGGTAAAGTGCAAATGAGACAGCTTAGCTCACGTGGCAGGGTTTTAAAGGCTCAGAGTGGATGCCAATGCATATAGAAGACCATGCAAATAAGATGAATAATGGAAAAACTACCTATAAAGCCCACATGGATGATAATGCATTGAAGAGAACACGCAGAGGCCAAACATGGAGCGGCTAGCTATATAAATGATACATACAAATTTGTTCAACAAGAAGCTTGTAGATGTGAGCACGAAGGCACAAAGCTCCTACATATAACACCAAAAATTCTTATGAAGGAACCATAAGATACTAGAGCATGCCAATATTAGGTGGCGACACTATGATTGTTAGCTCACGAGGAGGTTGAGTCGACGATGATACCCAAAAGTTAAGGTGAAGTTTAAGTCGATAATGGTAAGAGGCCGAACAAGTAATCAATCTCTTTAGCGAACAAGGTGAACCAATTTAGAGTGAGTTGTGAGTGAGAAAGAGGAGCATGAATAACATGAGATAATGAATGCTTGAGACATGCGATGGCATATCAAAGAAGGGTTCGATTTGTGAAACATCATAAAACATCATATAATTAAAGAGGTCAAATTTCTATTGTAAAATCATAAATTTAATCAAAGACTATTGTTTCCTCTTTTGTGGTGGACCTGGAGATGGTGACCCAACAACACATGTGCCAATTTCATTATTCTAATTTTTGCTTCATAATGTCAACATCAAACAAATTAGTACTAAAACATGAATTCCAAGGCATAACACACATGTTCGTACTCATTTTAGACTATGACCACATAACTGACATGAACCTCGAGCACATCAATATGAGTCAATTTTGTGACAAAGCATGATCCGAGGGTCATACAATGTTCTCTCAATGCATATACTACGGTGGGTTTGACAAGCAACAACCTTTCTAGTGTCGGTTCGGTGCCTCGAGTTGATCATTAAATGGATGAAACATTATGACTGCGAGAAGACATGAGTTTTCAATAACAATAATGAGCCTATTCTCCTATTCACCCATGAACACATTGACGATACGATTTGAATCCCCAAATATGATGAGATTGTTGGAATCATAAAGGAATATACACAATAATCTCGCAATGAAGACCCATTATGATGCTCTAAAGTCATAAACAAGGACTAGTTGGTCACCAAAATGATTCACGGATTGGCTTCGAAAGAATTTCCCCATATCAATTTCAAGTTGAAATTAGTGATATGATCATCTTCTGAGCGAGTGTTCGGTATCCCTTCTACACGTTACTTTTAGCCACGGATGTACAAGTTCATTTGTGTCTACCTAGATAAAAATATTCACATTGACTAGCTCTGATCGTAAGTGATACATCACATAAACAAATGATATAGGTAAAGATGATAAGAAACTTGTACATGAGTTTGTACCTTGTACTATGGTGTGGCATGAAGAAGAATCTTTGTTGGTCTAGAAACTAGAGGCACAATGACACCATGCTAAAAATAAAGCTTTTCACTATTATCCATGGTTGGAATTCAAGGAAGCATACCTCACTTCTAGTTTGTCAACAATGCATTTCTCTTATACATTATCAAAATGCTTGAGAATAATATAAGAAATATTCTCACATCAAGCCAAAGAGGTGATTTCAAGATGGGGCACATGGTTCATTCAATTTCCCACATTTTCATACATTCGTGTCTATGGATATAATGGAGTGCCCTACAAATTTCCCAAGTATGTAAGTGATAGGTGGGCCCTCATGGAACTTTCTCTCCATATTGCATCAGTAAACCACTTCCTAGGTGAGAAACATAAAACTAGTGTACATTTTCCTATCTCCATTGGTGTGTACAAATGTCCATCATTCCGCAATGCAAAATGATGGATAAGGAGATGACCATTGTAACACAACACCCATTTATGAGATGGTGGGAATTTGACATTTATGGATTCATGGAGAGAATTCTTGGCCCAAAATACAAATGTATTGTCAGAAGTGGAAAAATGCTAAGCTAGTTGTGTAGATGAATTCGAGGTTTGACATCATGAATACTCTTAAATGAATCTAAGTCAAATCATGAAATTTAGATTGAAGGAAATCCCATAAGGAGTTCTTAATAGTGCATTGAATATGATTGATCCTACATATGATCTGATTTCATCCTCACCTCTTCCTAGAATCAATTGGTCTAAGAGAGATGATACATCACTTGAAGACAAAATTCAACAAGTGATCAAGAGAAGTCTCACTTGGTACGAGGAAGAAATGGTTAAGGATACTACAACTGAAAGAAACACACGTGAAATTCATAATCTACTCAACTAGAGTAAGAAGATAATTTCAAATGCCACTCAATCATCCTCTCATCTTGCCACACAAACTTTATCACATTCTTAGGTAGGTTAAAAAAATGGAAGCTAAAGTGAACTCATGGGCTGCCTTACATAACTAATGAACTTGAGAAGAACAAAGAGGTCAATGAGGGGAATGAACATGTTTATGGGATCTCACAATCAAGTCAACATTCATCAACTCACATCAATTCTGGTTCTCAAGAGTTGATTAAGAACACCACTCTATAGTTTATGGTATCGGATCAGGTACAAGTTCTAGTGATCCAAATCTCTAACTCACCTAAGAATTAACATCCTAAAGGAATTCCAAAGATGCCCCCATACATAATGAATATAGTGTGTTGACTATTAATCCCCAACATGAAGACTTCATTTAGGCCCCACCTGAATTTGAGCATCCACCACCAACATAGGAGCAACTCCCAACCCAATGCAAGAATTCTATGTGGTGAGCTGGTTGAAGAAGTGCCCTCTTGGCTACATGGAAAGATCAACAAGAGGAATATAATTGTCGATCTAATCACAATTGACCTTAAATTCATTATGTAAATGACATATTCATTCACTCCCAAGAATCCTAAGGTCATTTTTTGAGTTATTAAGGATGAGAGAGCGATGTCTTGACATGGTAAGAAGATTCAAACCTATAGATATTTCGTCCCTAATGACCATGGATGTGCTTTTAAAATATTTAAGGATCCTTGAGTGCCTTTTAAAGTGTAAGAAGTTAGTGTATCAAAGTAGTTCCATAAGATTTATAGGTTAGCAAATGAGGCGATGTTAACTTGCTTATATAGGGTTCCATAGATGAATTATACAAGAAAGGCCAACCCATAGGGAGTAAATGACCCATTGAAGAACGTGGAACTAAAAGTAAAGATGAAAGATATCTTTAGTGCAAAATCATACGAGATAGGTCAAAATCAAATATAAAATCCTAGCCAAACTATATAACCTTGACCAGAGATGGAAAACATGCCAATGAAGTTTACATCATGCCATGATGACTTAGTATGTGTATTTTCTATATTGTTCTCTCAAAATTTCTCAACAAATTAGTGTGCAAGGATAAGCAAGTTAGACAAGATACCTCATAAAGTTCTAGGGAATGGAAAGATTGTTCTTAACTTAGAAAGAGTCTATGTCAAAACCAATAATGTCAAAGAGTGAATTACCAAATTTGAGTGTCTACAGGGAGAATTCATTTATAGAAATAGAAACATGATCATGGGATTTTTATCATATCCTCTAGATCTAGTAATAGAGGTGCATGAGTGCAAGAAAACAATATTTAGAATAGATCATTAGAAGGAAAAGTTAGCCCAAAAGGTTAGAAATACCCAAACATTTCTATTTGGTTTAGATGATCCTTCCTTGTGCTCATTTTCATCACTCTAAATTTTACAAGCAATATGATTCTACATAATACATTTATATAGTTCTAAATATTTGTGATACTTCCAAATTTCACAAAATGGTGTTACCTCTAAAACCATAACCTTAATCTCACTTTATCAAGATTTCAAGAGTTTTTATATGCGTTTAGGAATATCAATATATGGTTTGGGAATTTTGTATTCACTATTTTACTATTTTTTTAAACCATCATGTAAACATAGTAATTAGTCTTAATTAGATTAACACCTAATTTTGATATTACACTTACTTTTAAAGTAGAGATTTAGTATATTTTTACCATTTTGAGTTTTCTCGATAAATATGCTTCTGTAAACATATTTTTGGTTGTCATTATAGATCCTTGATACATATTCATTGTCACCTATAGATACACTCTCTCTTATTTTTATTGCATTATATCATTTCAAATAAGTATTTAATTGAGGAAAAATAAGAAAAAGATTTTTTTTCTCCTATATCTAATCTAGTGATTGCATTTACCATTACAACATTATTAAATGTAAAGGTAACTCAGGACTACATTTACTACTCAAGCTATAGTAATTTTCTCTAAACCCAATGAGACATACTTCGATAAAAATGTTGATGAGACATTCTCAACATAATTGGTTTGGCCTCCCAAGTACACTATATGTGAGGCCATTAAAAATAAGAACACAAAATTGAAATATTATTAGTGTTCGAATGAATATCACAAATTGAATATGATTTTCCTCTAAAAGATCCAAATTGATGCTTCATTTCATCATTTTCCATATTTCTACACTTTATGTTTTTTTTTCTTGAGTAAAAAAGATCGTGGTATAAATATGACATGAATTTATGCCACATTTGCACCACATCTACAATACATTTGTAACATGTCTACAACACAATTTCACAAGATCGATTTTTATAAAGAAACAACAAATGTAGATGACGTGAAACCAATACTAAAGTGGTGTTATTCACATGTTATGTAATAGTTCCCAAGGATAACTACCATATTAGGGGCATACACATTGAGTATGATGCCAATATGGGCACCTAATTAATCACTTTGCTAGAGTTAGTTCTAACTACGTTTATCATTTTTTAGGAGATATATTTGAGTTATTTTTTTGAGAGATATTTTGGTTAAGTGAAAAAAACTATGTTTAGACATCTTCTATTTTTAGTTAGAAGTGTCAATTAGAGAGTAGTTAATTATATGTACACTCAACAAAGGTAAAATCATTATCCATTCATATCTAAGAGGTGGGAGAAATTTATAAGTGTATATAAATGAATTTAGTATTATTTTAAGCCATTTCTATTTCAAGGACAGTTTAGGATGCCTAGTTTGACTAGTGGGCATGATGGTTGTACATGTGTCATTTAAACTAATAATGAATTCTTGTGTGTTGACCATATCTTATTAGTGGATTATGCTTATCATCTTGAGTATATTTTTATTCATATGTAATTTAATTTATTTTTACTTGGGAGTTGTATATATTATTGTTAGTCTTTAACTTGTTATGCAAAAATAGACAAGCTCAACTATAATGGCTAATATAGTCTTGTATTTTAATTAATTATGTTGGTTCCTAGTTTTACACCCCAAATAAAAGGAAACAATTCAAAAACAAATGGCTTGTAGAATGATAGATGGAAAATATGTCATTTGTAGCCAGGGAAGAATCTAACACTCTTTTGTGACTGAGTCTTGGGAATGACCGAGTAGGCACATACAAAGGAAATGGCCGACTCATGCTACTTTTGGTTTTGCTTAAACATGGGTGAGAGGACACGAATGGTAGCTTGAATGAAGGATGGATATTATGAGTCAATCTCCTGTAATTATTGGTGGGTAAATCTGAGATAAGCATAACCATTAATCACTCAAAGAGTTGTCACACAAACATTACACATACTTAGTGCATCAGACACAAGCTACTAAAGACAAAAAAATGTGATCATAAGAATCATTTGGGAAGAATCTATCAACAAATTAGGGTGAAAAGGGTGCTTTAGATATTGATATTTTATAATTCACAACAAATTCACTCAAAATATGAAAGGTAAGTGTGATTTACGAGAAAATATCACATTGGGATATGAAATCTGTAGGGGAAGGATGGAATGGAATCATACTTAGTTAAAAATGAGGTGGGATTGGTAGATTTGGTGGGGAGAAATGTTGATGCTTACCATTTAGACACGAGTGTTCCCAATATGTAGAAGAAAAAATCAAGAGACGTGACCTCTTTAGGGTGATTTACATTCATTGATACCAAATTCAAGCAAATACTACCACTTAACCTCTAGATTTTTGGCTCAAATACTCATGCACAAATTTCCAACAAAATATTTTTGTATTAGATCATAACACCCAAGATAAACTCAAGGGATTTAAACAATTACTTCCTAACCAATATTACAGAAAGGATTTTAAAATTAAACAAATGTTGTGAGGTAACACTATAACACAATACTCATTTAATGACCAATGCTATGTAATAAACATGAAGAATTTCTTTCGTATTTCATTGATCCAAAGAAAGATAATATTATATCAAATCCAAATATGTTCTCAATTACATCCTAAAACACTAGATTGTAACATGGAAGACATTTCTATACATTTCAATTTAGACAAGGGAGGCATGAGAATGCTCCCAATGTAGTCACAAAATCACACACTTACTACACTATTATCTTTGCCAGTATGTTGTTTTATATATGGATTTCGCGTAAGAAAAGTATTCACTAATGGTTCATCCTTTAGTACTGTCGTCAATTTGGCCAATCATTGTCATTGAGTGTTTTACATAGTCGTCAGTTACTTGCATGGTTTTGGTCATCACTCAGGGAGTCTCAACTGTCATTAATTACTCGGTTGTCATCTATAGTATTTGACTAGGGTGCCTAGGGAGGGATTAGGGCACCCATGGGCAGCTTTGATCCTTATTTTTAGGCACCCTGGTCCTAGTTACATTTGGGTCTCATTTAGAGTTTTGAGGTCGGTCTTTGTAATTTTCCCTCCCATTCCCCTAGGTACTAGTCGGCATGTCGGGTCATTAGTGTCGAAATTTGAGCAAGAGATCCCTATATAAGCACAACATACTTACTATCTTATGGGTGGACTATTTCTACTAAGGGCTAGCTATCTACCAAGGCAAGGGATTGCATTTGGGAACTATTTGCATCACACACATTGCATAGGAAGGGAAGTCTATTCTATTCCATCCACCATTTTGCATTTTATCTAGCTATCACTCGTTATCTCTGTGTCTTTGGCGCTAGGGCACCCTAGGCACACTATTGAACACACAATCACATAGAACTACATTGGGTATGAGATGTAGTGTAGCGTTTAGTCGTAAGTCCACCATTATGGCCGCTAAGGACAGTCTGAGCCCTTCATATGCATCTTTATTTTTATGGGTTTGATGCTTTGTATGAGGTTTTGCAAGAAATTCTTCATTGTAGGTTCACGACATCATCAGTGAAGCTAGTGCAACATATACATGACAAAGATTGAGTTATTGTGAAGATCTAGCCACCAGGACCGGAGTTTTTTGAAGCATGTTCTACGGACTAGGGTGCCCATATTGCAGACTAGGGCACCCACAGGCACCCTAATCTTCCCCCAGGCACCCCAATCTGGCTAAATCTTCATATGTTGCAACTTCTTGAGGTGTGCTTTCATACTCTGTTTTGTTTGTTCATCATCCAAAGTAGAGTTCCGGATCATCGTGAGGTAAGTTCATTTCCGGTTAGTACCTTTTCCCTCTTATTTCATTTGTTTCATTTTATTTAAAATATCAAATAAAATTAGTTAGCATTCATACTTGATTTATATCAGCTATTTCATTGTTGTATTACCTAGATTAAATTCTATAATACATATTTTAAGTAATCACCCAATGCACTGTAGATGACTATACAACGTAATCACCTTAGAAAAACCCAAATCTTAGAAAAACTAAAACTAGAC
This sequence comes from Taxus wallichiana var. yunnanensis, assembly GCA_018340775.1. Classification (NCBI taxonomy): domain Eukaryota; kingdom Viridiplantae; phylum Streptophyta; class Pinopsida; order Cupressales; family Taxaceae; genus Taxus; species Taxus wallichiana. The sequence goes on from CM031234.1 coordinate 275,661,069, forward strand.
CCCTTAGAAAGAAGACATACATTTATTCTTATAAAAATTCCCCCTAAAGTAATATACCAAGATACCCTCAAGAATATCTTGAAATCAACGAAAAATATGAGCGAGAAAATCATGAATTTGCCAAAGCAAATGGAATGGTCCTTTAAATGAAAAGATTTCACTCTAATGTGCCAAAAGGGAATGGTTCTAAATTATTATTAAGCTCATGGAGGAGTGAGGAATATACTTGTTATTACCAAATTACAACACCCTCTGATTTGTCATGTGTGTGTGCATGAGCTATCAGTGTAACTGGGTAACATGGAATTATCTCAAGGTGTGGGACCTTGCAATTTGAGATAACTCTCTAGAGAAGGCTGGTTCCTCTTCCTAATCTAATGTTAAAACTACTCCTAATGAAGGAAATGCAACTAGCTACTCCTAATCTAAACTTACCAAGGGACCAGGGAGAGAGAGAGCATAAAAATGGGAAATCCTACACTAAAAAGGTGATAGTACTACGAGAAGGGAGTGAGACACCTGTGAGGGAAAAATGAAGGAAAAACATAGTTGAGAGAAGCCATAACAACTGTGACACAGTCCCAAATCTTTATTCACCATCAAATCTCCATGAAACACAACAACAAGAACCTACAAATGAGGGAAATATGCACATAATAGAGAGGCAAGGGAAGACAAGAAAACAAATGCAAGGGTTGAGAGAACACCACAAACACCAATTTTATTGCTTCATAAAGGTTGCACAGTCCATTACATCTATAAAATAGAGGCACAAATACATTCTACAGGCCCATGTGAAGGCTTACAACTCAATGGAATTGAGAATTTTTGCAAGAGTTTCCTATGTCCCAGAATATCTCCCTCTTAAAAATGGGTAGATTATAATATATAAAGGAGGGTAAGAAAGAGAGAGAGAGAGAGATAGAGTCACAAACTTCCATTTTCACACACCAAAAATCACATTAAATGAATGGAAATAATTATGGGAAGCCTACCAAATCCTTCCCTCCATGATCTCTTACTTACGTAGAAGAAAATTTGCCCCATGCCTCGATTAATGCATTTACTATTCACTAGAAGTGATCATTTGAATCGGGAGAGTTTTCTACATTTTATCCCATCTACCCCACTAAAATTATAGTTTCTTAATTTATGAGTGTATAAGCTTTTCGAGTTTGGTTGAGTATTGAGGAAGTTATGATGTTTTTAGTGCAAGTCACTCCTTATGGCTCATACAACGACTCTGGGGATGGTCATTTAATTCCTGTAGATGGAAATATTTTTGTTAAAATTCCCTTCACCCAATTTTAATTTTTGATTTAATGTTCTCTAAGTGTGGCCCTTAAAAATGCGTGCCCCAAAAAGTTAGAATTTTATTAAACATTGCGCTTGGGGTAAAAATTGTGTCAAGCGGCTTTAACTTCTTTGCCACTGACTCGGCCATTTCAGCCAAATTTCGGCAAGTTGGCCTTCTATCACCCTACCACATTCTCTTGTTATCTCATTCACTGATGTCATCCCACCTCACGTTGCCTTATCACCTACCAACTCGACATCGGGCTCATCCTCGTTGTGAGGAACATTGCTCCCCGCACTCCCTTTTCGGTCACATCGGCCTTGGCTCACTCCGATGACCTTGTTCCTCATGGGCCCTCAGGAACTCCACATCCTCTGCTGCTGGTCACATTCTACCTCACGAGCCCGACTCCAACATTCCAGCTAATCCCATCGGGTCTCTGTAACCACTCTTGCACCCACATCGCGTTCACCTCTGCGTTCTATTTGGTGAATGCTTTAGCCCTTATTATTGCCCACAAGCCCGTGTTCCTTGTGCGTTGCTCGCTCGGCACGAAACCCCGATGCGACCGTAATCTGAAGGATCAATCCACCTACCCAACTTCCTCGTCGTGATGATTCAAAAACTTGGTGAGCTTCTCCCACGACTCGGCTCGCACTCCTTTTTCATCCACTCGATTCACTCAAATTTCTTACACCAACTCGCCCACATTGTAACAATCTAGCTCACCCCCGGCTTGTCGAGCCACTTTCCATCTTGCCAAACAACTCGGTAAGATGTTTTGGCCCCCTTAGCTAAATTTTTGTAATTTTTGTAAAATTTCTTCCAGCGTTCTGGAATTTTGGATCTTTTTGATACCGAGGAGCCGAGGTAAAATGTAGTGAGATGCCCCAAAACCATTTTTTTGAATTTTGCCCATTTTATCCATTTTTAGCAGTGTGGGTCATGAGGCGTGTCTCTTGGTCTTGCTTTGGAGTTGCCCATTTTACCCAAAATTGATTAAGTGTTGACCTTCTTTGAAACCCAGAAGAGGAAAAAATGCACCAAATGATCTCAAACTTCCCAAAATCACTTTGCAAATGTTCCAAAATCATGGAAATTTACCTGAAAACTCCATATTCAACCTTGAAGGCCCATGTCAACTACCCAAGATCAATTTTTGTAGATATCCATTTTTATCAAGGGGGTAAAATTAGATAACAATTTGGTGACTCATGGGAACATCTTCTGCTAGATGGGTGATCAGTGGCCTTGAAGCATTCATTGGGCATGGAGTCACCTAATGAACATGGAATTGATTTGAAACTTAGCGAGTTTGACACGAAACCACTTGAAGTGTTGCTTGAACTGAAACTACTCTCTTGCTTGAATTTTCCACCTTTTATGAGAAAATATTAAAGTTTTGATCGAGTGGAATTTTTTTCGAATATGAATTTTCTTTCTCTTTCCCTCTGCAAATCGATATGTGGGATGAAGGATGAACCTGCTGGAACTATCCTAAGATTTTACTTTTGCCAAGTAGGAAGCACAATTGAACTAATGATTTCTTGGAAAGGATGAAGTAGTGCAAAGTTTAAAACACATGCTGATTTGGAAAACACTTGGGACTGATGTTAAAACTGATTTTCCCCATGAAAACTACCACTACCCGATGAACTATGCCGGAGAAACAAAACACCACAACACACTATGTACAAAAGAGGAAGATCATACATGCTCCCAAGTGGAACATGTAGAGTGTGCACAAGAACTTATTTTGTTGAAAGCAAACCTACTCCTACTCTACTCTAATTGGAGGCAAGGAAAACTCAAACAAATCCTGCAACTGGTAGGGGAAGTAGCTTCCCTTCCTCACAAATTGGGACCATGTGGTGATTTGCACGGAACATGGTCATGTAAAAGAGTGAAAAACTAAAATGGAGCTAGTTTTCCACCCATTCCACCAAGGTATCAACTGAAAACAAAAGAAATACCTCTTTTAGTTGCTCTGCATTTGGTTTTTAGGGGCATGCAGGTGATCCTTGGCACCTTGAATTTCATCCTCATGCTTGGTAGTGAGCATGACTAGTTATGACTCCCTCTTTAGCTCTAATGAAGCCAAATACATAATTGGGAAAGGTTTGATCCATGAAGTTTTCCCATTGCTACAAATCCCAACTTCAAGAATGAAGTCCTCTTGTAGACATTCCTGGAAAAAGGTGACTATTTGCATGCTTAATTTGGATCTTGCTCCGTATCTACAAACAATTGATTCTTTGCCTTGATGACTGATTTGGAAATGGTGTCATCATTTTCTCCTTCACATGAAACTCCTCTACAACATGTAACTCCTTAGGATTGATTACATCATCTAGTGGAATCATTGGTGAATCATTGTAGCTAGTTGAAGCTTCGCTTGCTTGGGAGTTTCTCTTCCTCGTATGAAGACCAAGCGGGTTTTGATCCTCGATTTCTCCATCAACCATGTATTTTGAGAGATCAAAATATTCTATTTATTGACTCATGAGGACTACTATGGACAACAAGGTCTCCTTGGATTTCCTCCTCCATGACAAGGCGCTCTTTGTGATGAAGGATAGATGGCGGGGTAAAAAAGTAATGAATTTAATGTCCTCTTCTTCACCAATGCAATCCTCCAAATATGATAAGAAACCAACCTTCTCACTATGTGGTAATGCCAAGGATTACTCCTTCCCATGGTATCTTCTAAATGTTCAATTGGTTCACCATGGTATTTTTCATCCTCTAACATAAAATTTGAGATCTCAAACTCATCCAAAAAATCAAATTTTTGGATGGATGAAGTGGGAGAAAGATCGATGTTTCATGTATGGATTTCCTTACACTTAAGACATCGAATCTATTTTGTTCTCCTCTAAAGGCATGAAGGTTTCCATGATAGGTTACAATTGATAAAGATGTCTTTGGTGGATAAATGCAACCCTCTATAAGTGAAACAAGCTCTAAACATGCATGGAAAAGAGGATCACTACATTTCATAGAAACACTTTCCACACTTGGGAGCTCTTCTTCCTTTGTAGATTCCTCAATAAAATCAGATTCAACAAATGATGAAGAAGATCTAGATCTAAATTTCCATTATCAAAAGAAAGCAAGAAGATTTATATGATCTCCTCTTCTCATAGGCTCTCTGAATCTGATTTGGTATCCTCCATGCACTCCTTCTTGCTTGGATATGGAGTGGATTTATATTTCCCCACTGATTCTATAGTCTATGATGGATTAATTTATGAGAAGATAATGCCAACATGAATCTTTGCACAAAAAAATGGATTGTTGATCATCATCTTCTTGTCCACTGTTACATTATTGCTGCAAAATTAGTTATCACCACCTATGTTCTTGAACTCCAGATATCTTTTGAATGCCTAGTCATCAATGGCATTTGAATGATTTGAAACTTGGCAGCCCAATTCCTCAAATTTCTTACGAGTTCTTCTCTGTCGGGCTCTTTAATTTTCTTCCCTCCTTGATTGATTTTTTTGATTTTGTTCCTCCCAAAATGGATTTGGGAAAACAAGAGGAGGGGTGGGTTGGGTATCGATAGTTTTATGCATTGTTTTTGATGAAAGGGGAGGTATTTTCTTTCTTCTTGCGAAGGTGATTGGGATTTGGAAGAGAAAAGGAAGAAAATTCAAGATGGGGTGGAAGATAAGTTGGAGAAGTGAAATTCTCGGTAGAAGTAGTGGGTGGAAAGTTAGGAAAATGAGGTTCGAGGTTGGGGTGGTATAGGTTAAGGAATGGGAAGAGGATTGTGAGATGGTAATGCAGGGGTTTCCCATTGTGGGGTTGTCAGAATTAGATTCATAAGCCTCTCTCTCTTTTAATCTACTCCCCAATTTGAGTTAATGTTTTGATTATGAATTGAAGCTTTTGTTGAGGATTAAACTTACTTGGTATAGGGACAATCCATGGACATGGAATTTTAAACCAATCTAGGATGCTTTCATCTTCTCTTTAATCCTTACTTGCATCATGCCTAATTCCAACTCTTGAACCTTTCTCTACAAATAGACATCTTCAGGTGTAGGATGACCTTTAGAATCCACATACTCCTACTCTTGAACAAATCCATAGTTTGGTGAATGACCAAATTGAATTTCACCTTGCTTAGGTGGGTATGCATACTCAATATGGTTTTGATCATAAAATTGATTTGGGGTGGATTGTAATAACCTAAAGGTGAATTTGAATAATCTTGTTGCAGATTGAAGATTCCATGGTGGAAATGAAGTCATGATTTCACAACTTCATGAATGGAGGAAAGTGGGAAGGTATGGAAGGAAAAATGGATGGAAATGGGTGGAAAGGTCTACAACACAAAAAATGTGTTGCATGGATCATTGGGTTGTCACATGTGCTTTAACATGCCTCTAAAGGATGATATTTCACCAAGAGCACAACAACTTGATGAAATGAAATGAATACCCGATGCTATAATGGGACACTTGTGAAAAATATGACTTCTATGTTTGTCCCACTGGGCATGCAGAACTATTATCACCAAAGTATAACACCTATGATTTGTCATGTGTGTGTTCATGATCTATCATGTAATCGGGTAACATGGAATTATCTCAAGGTGTGGGACCTTGCAGTTGAGATAATTCTCTAGAGAAGGTTGGTTCCTCTTCCTAATCTAATGCTAAGACTACTCCTAATGAAGGAAATGTAACTAACTACTCCTAATCTATAATTTCCAAGGGACCAGGAGAGAGAGAACATAAAAAAAAGAGGAAATCATACACTACGAGGAGGATAACACCAAGAGAAAGGAGTGAGACACCCTATTGAGGGAGAAAATTGAAGGAAAAATGGTTGAGAGAAACCAAAACAAGCTGTGACATAGTCCCAAATATTTATTCACCATCAAATCTCCATGAAACACAAAAACAAGAACTTGCAAATGAGGGAAAGATGCATATAATAGAACAACAATAATAGAGAGGAAAGGGAAGACAAGAAAACAAATGCAAGGGTTGAGAGAACACCACAAACACAAATTTTATTGCTTCATAAAGGTTGCATAGTCCATTACATCTAAAAATAGAGGCACATATGCATTCTACAGGCCCATGTGAAGGCTTATATCTCAATGTAATTGGGAAACAAATTTGCAAGAGTTTCCCTATGTCCCATAATATCTCCCTCGAAAAATGGGAAGATTACAATATATAGAGGAAGGTGAGAAAGAGAGAGAGAGAGAGAGAGAGAGAGAGAGAGAGAGAGAGAGAGAGAGAGAGAGAGGGAGAGAGATAACGTCCTAAAATTCCCTTTTTACCCACCAACAAAGTGCATTAAATGATTGGAAATAATGATGGGAAGCACTTGCCAAAGCCTTCCCTTCATGATGTCTTGCTTGTTGTAGAAAGTCACCCCATGCCTCTATTAATACATTTCTTATTCACTTGGAAGTCATCATTCAAATATGGGAGATTTTTCTACATTTTCCCACCTACCCTCACCAAAAATTGGTTTCTTTATTTCTAATCATAGATGATGAAATAAAAATTCCAACAGTATAAGTTTGTCAGTTTGGTTGATTATTGAGGAAGTTATGATGATTTTAGTGCGGGTAACTCCTTATGACTCATACATTAACTCATGAAACTAGGCATTTAATTCTGTAGCTGGAAATATTTTTGTTAAAATTCCCTTCACCCACTTTCAATTTTGATTTAATATTCTCTGAGTGTGACCCTTAAAAAATGTGTGCCCTAGAAAATCCTAATTTTATTAAACATTGTATGCAGGGGTGAACTATGTTGAGATGGCTTTAACTTCTTTCCAACTCTCTTCCGGCTAAGTGAGTTGACCTTCCTGTCACCTTCCCGCATTCTCCTATTGGCTCAGCTAGCCCATGATTTCATTCCACCTCGCGTCGCCTTGTACACCCACCAGCTCAAAATCGAGGCTTGTCCTCCTCGGTGGGAACCATTTTCTGCGGGAACATTATACCCCACACTCCTTTTTAGCCGCATCGGCCTTGGGTTGCTCAGATGACCTCATTCCTTTTGGGTCCTTTGGGTCGTGTCCTCTGCATTGGTCATAATTTTTCCCATGATCCCACCATTCTAACCATGCCTATCAGGTGCCCTGACCACTCCCACGCCCACATCACGTTCACCTCCGCTTTCTATCGGGCCACTTTGGCCCACATCGGTTGATGTGGCCACATCATGCCCACTAAGCTCGTGTTCCTTATGGGCCGCTCGGGCCCGAAACCCATGATGTGGCCATAATGCAAAGGCCCCAACCCACCTACATGACTTCCTCATTGCACCTTTTGATGCACCAATCTTAGCGAGCTTCTCCACGACTCGGCTCACACTCCTTTTACATCCCGCCAAGTTGTTTAGCTTTCCTTCATCAACTCGCCCACATTTTAATGATTCAACTCACCCTACGGCTTACTAAGCAAATTTATAGGTCATTAAATAACTTGATGAGCTAGTTTGGCCCCCTTAGCCAAATTTTGTAAATTTTTCAAAATTTCTTCTGACCCTTCTGGAATTTCGAATCTTTTGAGACTAGGAGCCAAGTAAAATGCAATGAGATTCCCAAAACTATTTTTTTGAATTTTTCTGTTTTATCCATTTTTAGGTGAGTGCGGATCACGAGGCATGTCTCTTGGTCTTTCTCTAGAGTTTCCCATTTTTACCCAAAATTGATTAAGTGTTGAACCTTCTTTGAAACCCAAAAGAGGAAAAAATGCACCGAATGATCTCAAACTTCCCAAAATCAATGCAAATGTTCCAAAATCATGTAAATTTACTTGAAAAACTCCATATTCAACCTTGAAGTCCCTTGTCAACTTCCCAAGCTCAATTTCTACGAGTTGTTCATTTTTATCAAGGGGTAAAAATGGATAACAACAATTTTTGCTAACAAACACCTATTTGTCTTTCCTTGTCTGTCATTGTGATGCACACATTTTAGGGAAGAGTTTGTTTTCTATTGTTATCATTAGATTTGATCCTTTTCTTGAAATAATGTTCGATAAAATAGTAAAGGGTAAAAATAAATAGCTTGATAATTCTATTTGATGTGATCTCACATGGATATAACTTCATTATCAAGGAGAGACAATTTTTTTATGTGAACATCTTAATCCCAATCTTTCCAATTCATGCCAAACATTGGAAAATATCTGCGATGATGTGTGCATTAATGGCTTATACACATTACTCAAAGATTTTTTTTTCTTTAAATTTCCATTCAATTTTCATAAGTAACATCTCCTTTTGTTTTATCAGCATAACACTTTGCAAACTCTTTTGGGAGACCTTTCTGTGATAATGACATTGGTGGAAGCATAAATCAACTTTGCGGAGCTATCATAAGAGATACTTCTATCTATCTTTTTCCTTTCGAGTCTGATGAGGACTTCATCGGGATGGTGTTTGACATTCAAATGGGCGAGTTCTTATCCTTGAGAGTTCGTCACAAAATGTAGTGCGATTGTCCTTTATGAGAAGGTTTGCCAAGATGATGCCTTTATTTGCAATCTTTTAAGTCTGCTCTTTCATCTTCTTGACATGAGTACCATCTTCATCGACTCTACGAAATATTTATGGATTTAGTGTCACCCTACCACACGGGATGAAAAACTAGTGGTATCAAAAACTTATTTCACTATTATAATATTGGAACACAAGCTTCCACACTACAGGACTTTCAAGCAAACCTAAAAGAAATAAGGTTCTAATTGCTCAATTTGGACACGCTAGAGAAAAGAGTCATCTCCTCAAGAAAGCCAATGAAAATTCTCATCCTTCTCCCTAAAATAAATTTTGGATTACTTTGAGCAAGACATCAAATGGCTCTAGACCAATTCTAGTGCCAAAACATGAAGCTCATAGTGGAACAAAAAAATACCTCATAGGGGACTTAACCTTTTTAGTAGGTCACATCCTCGAAAATAAATCAGGTTAATCTATATTCTTGATGGAACCCGGAAAAAATTCATGAGCTCATGGCCATGGGTATGTCTGTGGAATGGTAGATAACATTCAATACATGTTTTGTACTTTTGATAATAAGGAATTTATGTCTTATAAAGACAAACTCTTGGCTCCCCTTCGATCTTCGCATGGGAATTTGTGAAAATTGACAAATAATGTAACCATAATATCTCTTGTATACTTTTGCATATATTTCAATGGGATATGGTCCCTATAGAATCCCCTTTTCTACTTTCATGTATACACAATGTTATATGTTTTATGATGGATTTGGATTGTGACATTTTCCCCTATTTCTCTTATTGTTTCATCTCTTTATGCACTTAGACAGCCAAATCTTTATTAGAATTAAAATTCAAGGAGCGAATAACCTTCTTTTATATTTTAACACACCTTTTGCCTGATATGAATCTACATATTTCTTGTGAATAGTCATGTCATTTATTTTGACCACAAATTTTGGTTTTGGGGGGATCCAAAAAACCCATAGTACATATATAACTAACAGCGAAAAAAATGGGTGAGAGATCAACCCATGATGGACAAGGACTTCAAAAAAACAAGACAAAATATCTTGACCCAACCAAGAGCCCAGCAAGGGGCGAGGCCTATAAGCCTCACAACACTACATTTTTTTATAACCCTTATATAATAGAGTGCATCAATAGAAAAGTAACCCATACAAATAAATAGAGATAGATAAAAAGACAAAACCAAATAACAGATATAGAAAAAACCCAAATACAAACCATTCCGCCAAAAGTCTCGCTAACATTTCCACTTCTAGGTGCTTCTGGTTTGGGAGCTCGGGCCTCCTTCCATACTGATTGGGGTTTTAATTTGCACCTTCCTTGTCTATAGTATCATCTCTCGAGGTGCTCTCATTCTGAGATTCTCAGGACCGTGTTGACCCCTCCTTTCAGAGCTTGACTAGCAAACGGTCTTGGATAATGGATATTCTAGTCTCCTACATTTCTAAGTCATCTTTAATGTCATTAATCCTCTTCTCCTGCATGGTTTCCTTCATGATCCACTCTCTCATTTCTTTCAATTCAGATGCTTCATGATATTTAACAAGGAGCCCACCGCCATCTCCAGATTAGAAATCTTAGACTCATTATTGGAACCCCCACTAGCATTGGTTTCAATCTGCTTCCCCTTCAAAGACTCATCCATGCCTCAAGTCAGAAAGAACCTCCACAACCACATTCTCTCTATTGTCTTTCACCATTTTTTTCTTCTTTCTCTAAAGTCTGCTAGCCAGAGTTTCCTCATCCAACTCAGAAGGTTGGGGAATAGGCGGGATGATTAGGTTTCCCTTTCTAGAATAGAAGAAGGATCAAACCATGGTGGATGGGGGAATCACTTTTACCTTTTGAAACTCCTCAATCATGACTATCAAATACCTAAGGAGAAAGAAAGGTAGACTCATCACCTAGTTCCTCCTGAAGAAATTAAGGATGGACAAGTGGTGGGTGTATATTTTTCTGAACTTTCCTCTAAGGTAATATACCTCATAACCACCTTACAAATGTCATCCCACCTTTCAAGGTAAACAAGTTCTATGGAAATCCCATCATCAAATAAATGACAATTTTCCCCGGTCCAAAAAAATAGAGAGATTTCATGGTTTCTTCATTTCTTATCTTTGAATAGCTTCAATCCCTCAGTCTGCATCCCGTGACCTCCACGATAAAATATTTAGTGACTTGAAGTTCCATTACCCCTTAATTTAACATTCCCTTGTTCCAAGTGGTAGAAAAATCAAAAAACCACAGGATTTACCTTTAAGCTTTTTTATGAACTCATAAATCCTCCTTTTCTCATTAGTCTCTAGATAGTGGCATCTGTTTGATAGCTTGATAGGACATGGGTTATGACCTAAAATATCCCCTCCCATCCTGTTCTTGAATATCTCCCTCTAGTTCAGGCCCACCTGTCGTAACAAAAACCACAAGAAAATAGCATAAAAAAACTAAGGAACACCTTTTTAGTTCCAACTTTAACTTTCAATTTGAGGCTTCCAACATCACTTACCCCATTCTTCCCCGGCTCATGTGATAGAAATTATATTTTTTTCATTTGTGATTAGCTTTGTCACGTGTCCCAAGGTACCACCTCCTTCCAATCCTTCCACTCAGAAAATAATTTCCTTGATTTTCCAAACTATCCACACAAGCATTGGCCTCACGATAAGTGTGGCAAACCTCCACTTCCTCAAAATAAGTGATGATGGACTTAGCTTCATTAATAAGATTCTTAATATTCCAGCTAGGTTTATAATTTCCTTGAATGGCCTTGATCATGAGGAGTGATTCACCTTCAAGTATAATTTTATTAATATTAATCTTCTTGAGCTTCTAAGCCCCTTAACAACTACCACAACTTCAGCAAAATTATTTGAATTTTCTCCCAAGGGTCTAACATACACCAATATACAATGTCCAAGATGGTTCCTAATCAAACCCTCCACCTCCAGATACTCTCTCCTTTGTTTTCTGATCCATCAAAGTTGATTTTACACCACCCTATGGGTGGGGGTTTCCACTTTGAGTTAGCCCTTTTTCCTTTTTGAATCCACCTTGGTGCTTTTTTTCGGGTTGATCTTGAGAGCCTATAAGATCTTAGCTTCTTCCTTTGAAAAAACCCCTTGCCACTTATGCTTATGAACAACTATATTGTCCTTTAGACTTTGTAATATAATGTTCACAATTTTCCCTAGGTTTAGCTGCCTTGTTTCTAAAGACTCTATTATTTCTCTCCTTCCATATATTCCAAAGAATATATGGGAGAGAGCCCTTCCATAGCTCCTTGATCAACTATGATTTGTAGGGAATATTCCATTTCTCCATGACATTTCTAAGATTTCCCAGTAAATCTCCTTGAATTTTGAACACATTTATTATTTCCATAGAACCCGAGAAGAGAATTTACATTCTAAAAATAGATGTGTTAACCGATTCATCCTCCTCCTTGCACAAGTAACATCTATTGGTGATGATCATGCCCTTTTTCCTAATATTATCTATTATTAGGATCCTATTTTTAATATATTCCCAAATAAAAAATTCACTTTGGGAATAATATATTTATTCCAAACCTTGGAACAGTGGTTATCTTCCTCATCATTCTCAAAAACCATATTATACCCAAGATTTGACTTCATATTCCCCTAAAGTGGTTCTACTCCATATCATCTCATTGTAGCTGATCTAATGGGATTATATTGATTTTTAGTTTAGCATTAAGATCATCAAAAGGATCTTTTGGTCCAATGTATCCTGGGGGAGGGCATATAGTAATCCATAATGGTTCTTGATTACTATGTCCAATAGTCCCTGACTTTGTCTCCTATTCCTTATTTTAGAACTCTTTGAGTTCGTTCCATGGTTCTTTCACCTCTAGGGTAGAGTTATCCAACCATATATCCTCCAAAAATATATTCCTCTTCCATCCCCAATGTTCCATTTGATACCTTTGAGGAGCACATGTTTTTTGTGACAAAAACTATCCCAGAAATCCTGAGCCCTTGGGTAATTTAGTATTAGAGAAAATGACTCTACTTCTACCAAAGTTTTACAAGTATTTCACTTGCAAAATATTGACCCACAACCCTTGTTCTTTGGAGAGTCTCAACCTATTTTTTCTATCAAGGCTTCATTCATGATATTCATATTTTTCAATCCCAATCCTCCATTCTTCTTGGGTTTAGTCACTTTTTCCCAAGCCACAAGTGGTATTCTTGTTTTATCCTTAGTTCCTGACCACAAGAATATCTTTTGTATACTTTCTATTGCCATTCTAACTTTTCTTGGGATTTTGAAGATAGACATAACATAGATAGCCACCCCCTGCATAGAGCTTTGAAGCAATTGGGCCTTACCAGCTTGGGTAAGGAGGGCACCTTTCAAGGAAGCAAAATTTCTTTGAAAATCTCTCTATCAGAAAGTTCCATGACTCCATAGGCATCTTATTACCACACAAGGGAATTCCAAGATAGTTTTCTGGAAAGGCTTTGATTCTACATCCCATAATATCAGCAAGTCTATTTTTTGATCTCCTACTAAACATTTATAAAAAACATGAGATTTTGTGGAAGTTAATTTATTGACCCGAGATAGACTTCATATTATTTTGTGACTTCCTTTAGTTTCTTGCTTCATTCACTTTCCTATCCTAAGAGGAAAGTATCATCCATAAAATTTTAAGTTTATGGGATCCACATCATTTTCCACTTTAATGCCCTTCAGTCTACCTCCCTCATAGCATAACAACACAATATACTAAGGGTTTCTACCACAATAATATAAAAAGGGGGATAATGGGTATCCTTGTCTCAGACCTCTCTCAGCCTTGAAGAAGCCATGAGGCTTTCCATTTATCATGACAGAAAAACCTAGGAGAAGAAAAAAATTCCTTAATCAGATGGATAAATTTAGGATGGAAGCCTAGTTTGGCTAGAATATTTTTAATAAAATCCCATTCCACCCTGTCATATGCCTTATGCATGTCAAGTTTAACCAACATGGATTATCTTTTTTATTTCTCCACCGAATGGATCAGTCTCATGGATGGAAATGATGTTATCAAAATTTATTTCTCATGGTACAAAATCTCCTTGGTTTTGTGAGATAAACTTATGCAACACTTCACACAAGCCTAAAAGCCAAAATATTAGAGCATAATTTATAGATGGTATTACATAAGTTGATGGGTCTAAAATATTTGAGATCCTTTGCTCCATTGACCTTGGGTATCAAAATTAGGAAGGTATGATTGAATTGCTTCAACAACATTCCCCAAACAAAGAAGTCCTGGCAACCATAACCACCTCCTTCTTGAAATTTCCAATACATCTAAAAAGAAAGTTGGGAACCTCATCTGGCCCGATAGTTTTTCACCCTCCATAAAAAAAGAATGGCTCTAATCTCATCCTTAGTTGGAACTTTCAAAAGAGATTGGTTCTCATTATCTTTAATAACCTCATCAAACAGAGCCAACACATTCTCTAACCTACTCCCTTCAGTTATGGTTCCTTTCTTATAAAGATGATTTTGAAGTATGAGATTATGGTCTCCTGAATTTCCTCTTCCTCCTCTATAGCAGAACCATCCTCTTTGTTTATTTCCACAATTTTTGTTTTATTAGCTTTGATGGTAGCCGAGACATGGAAGAATCTAGTGTTTTGGTCACCATCCTTTATCCAATTTATCCTTGAATTTTTTCACCAATACATCTCTTCTTTAGCTAAGATATTGTGATATTTAGAGAGAGAAAATTTCTTTTCTGATGATCTCTCTCATGCTTATCCCCACTCTCCATCTTCCATAAATTATTCAAGCATTATGAGGTCCTCCTTGATTCTACTTTTTTGCAAGAAGATGTCACCAAACACTTCTTTATTCCATTTTTAATATTCTGCTTTATGTTTTTCAGCCTTGAGGTGACTCTATACATGTTGTTCCCACAAATGGTATATTCCACCATTCTTCAATCTTCTTTTGCAGATCAGGGTGCATGGTCCACATTTTTTCAAATCTAAAGGGTCTCCCTTTCATAAGTTGGGCCTCATCAAATATTAAAATGATGGGGATATGGTCCGATCCAATTCTTTCCATAGTTGAGAGAGAATAAATGTGTTCCTAGACCCATTGGACATTTGTAAGAAATATGTCGAGTCTTATTTGAATTAACTCTCTCTCTATACGTCTATTTGACCAAGTAAACTTAGATCCTAAGAGTTCAGATCAAAAATACCATTATCACTTATGAAGCAAGCTAAATCCTCCATGCTCTCAGAGAAGCAGATATTACCCTTGCTTGTCTAAAGGAAGAAGGGGTGTATTGAGGTCTCCACCAATAATCCAGTCCCCATCCCTAAAAAGCATTCCTAAAGGTAGTGATTTCTTTCCAAAGTTCTTTCCTTCCCCCCACCGAGTTTGGAGCATAGACATTAGACAAGATCCATCTTTTTTTGTAGCTATTTCTTTGAAACACATAACCAAGTGATGTCTTCCTTGGAAAAGAACCTCACCTTCAACAATATGTTTTTATTCCATAAACAAGCTAAGCCGCCTAAAGCCCCTATAGATTCAACACAACTGAAACCTACCTCTTTCCAAAAACCTTCATGATATCTTTAAATCTATCTTCTTTCATCTTAGTCTCCTAGATCATTAGTATATCAACATGGTTCTTCTTCCTAATATCATATAAAATCCTATGCTTATGTGGGTTGTTTAACCCTCGATATTCCAAGATTGTATTAACATTTAAACAATTTAGTTTTGTTCTTACCATATGCCAAGTTGCTTTGAGTGCCTTCCGCTACCTCTTTTTGGCTATTCTTTCTCTGGTTACTCTTTTTGGGGGTCTACCCACACTATTTTTTTATCCTCCTACATCATTATGGGTGTTGCCAATTTTCTGAACTTTCTCAAA
This sequence comes from Taxus wallichiana var. yunnanensis, assembly GCA_018340775.1. NCBI lineage: Eukaryota > Viridiplantae > Streptophyta > Pinopsida > Cupressales > Taxaceae > Taxus > Taxus wallichiana. The sequence goes on from CM031234.1 coordinate 275,676,792, forward strand.
ATGTGGTTTTGGTGTAGATTCATGGGCTAATAAATGTTTCAGCGTAAGCTCAATCTCTCAAGCCCAATGGCATGAAAACTGATTACTGACAAGAAAGGGTTGGTCTCCATCCTTTGAGAAAAGAAACTCAAACTACATAGGTGTCCTCAACTATGAGGGAATCCACTATATGCTCTTCCTCTAAGATCCCTTCCTCCTTTTCTAATTCATCCCTTTTTTTCCTCCATGTCATCGATCTTGAACTTCCTCTTGGGTTGGTTATGTTCCTTCACCTCTTCATTGTTCTGAATCTGGCATGTCTCCTTAACCTCTGATTCTAGTGTTATCTTGGCTAGATATTTCAACAGTTCATTTGTTGTAGAGATTTCTCCCTTCTCATTCTTACCTTGGCTCACCTTGGACTAGTAGATCAACTTATTTTCCTTTTTCCCCCTTTATTCTTAGTGCATGCCTTGGCATTGTGACCCACCTTATGACATGAGAGGCATAGTAATGGGATTGTTTCATAATCAATCTTCTACTGGTACTCTCCCCATTTGGATGTCAACATTGCATTCCTAGGAAGCTCCTTATCCATAGGGACATTAACACAAATCTTGCATGTTAAGCGGTCTCAACCTTCCCTAGTTGTAGGATCCACCACAATGAGGTCATAAATCCTTTTGAAATGCCTTTAATCACCTCAGGTTCCTAGTATTCCAGTGGTAATATTGGGAGCCTAACCCACACCGGCATTCATTTCTCATCTGCATCCCGAGGATTAAATCTAGTTTCCAGTTATGGACTAGACTAGAACCATAGCCCTCCCCATAAACCAAGGGCCTCTAAATAGGATATTAATGACATCTTATCTCATAGTTAGAGTGATAATGAAGAAGGCATTAGAGTATGCCACAATATCCATGACACCTTGGGGCATCCACCTTCTGATGGCCCATTTATGAAAATCATCAATGTTTGGCCTTCCCCTAGGGATCTTAGCCAGAATGGTGTGTTCCATTTTAAACTTATCCCTATCAGCAATCGAATCCGGAATAGCCAGGAGGTAATTCCATTCTCACTTGTACCTTGGGGCAAAGATGGAGCTTGTCTGATGCTCACATTTTTAAAATTTTTGTTTCCCACTCCTCGCTATCACTTTCCATTTTCAAAAATTATAATCCATCATGTAAAAGGAAATTTATTTTAACGGATCGATCACACTGGTCACATTAGACCTAAAATTTTCAACCAATATTTCCACATTTACACCTCCTATAACTTGAAGCAATGTGCAAATTCAACATTTTTCTAGCAGACTATCGATGCTATCAACATATTCTCTTGACTTATCTTTGATACTTTAGATCTTCTTTGATGCATTCATATAATATTTCCATTCTTATCTTCATGGAAGTATAATATTCATGTTGCCTCCTCATTATCAATGGGGATTATTCCCTCTTTAGCCAATAAATCATCACCTAAGAGAATCAGAGTTTCAAGTTTAGGTAACATACCTTCCCACATGTCAATTTCAGTTTGACATTTATCAATTAAGTTCTTGGCTACCTTAACTTTTTCCATAATTTGAGTATGACATCCCACACTATCCTTGATCATATTTTCTCCTTATTCAAATAAGTCCCTCTCCTTTGTTTGGTGGCTTTAACCCTTACACTTATGTCTTACTGCACTTTTCATAATTATATAGGTAACATTAGGGAAATGTGCATTTGGTTTGAGGACTTGAGACTAAACTTCTAATAATGGTTGATAAAGCATCAAAATTTCCTTCAATCTGTTCTTTGGTTTCTTTTTCCTTGTCCATCTTCTGGACCACACCATTAAATACCACATTAAGCTCATTCTTGAGCCATTCAGTGGATTTCCTACTAAGTGGGATTCAAGTGATTTGGAATTTTGTAGGGGTTGCCTCACTTATAAGAACATTTAGTTGTGGAATAACAATCTCTATAAACCTTTCACCACGATCTACCACCATTATTCTAGAAATGATCCTATCTTTCTTTAGTGGTCTTGATGGGTTCAAAAAGTGATGCTCATCAATTCATTAGCTTCCACATGTACCTTAATTTTTATTTTCCTTAGAAGGATGACCCCAACCAACCCTCAATTGGTACTTCATCACCTTCCCACCCTTGCCATAAAGGCATTCTTTGGTGTAATGATCATCTCATTAGAGGAAGAGGGAATAATTCTAGGTTCAACAACTAGAAAATCAATATGAGTAAAATATTTAACAACAACCTCTTGCACTTCTTCCATTTTTGCACTTAAATTGCAATATAGGACTTAGTGACAATTCCCTATATTTGTTCAACACTTTTCCATTTAGTCCCGATATCTTTAGGATTTTCTTTTATCTTTGTCGCTATCAAAATCGACTATATGCATCATGAGACTTCAATACTTCACCCACTTCTTTATCCGATTGTAAATGTTACCTTACTACTTAAATAAGAGGTTCACTTGAACTTTTGATGTGTGTTTTAGTTACTACGATACTACTCTCTACATTTTTAAAGTAACATCAATAAACTCTTGAGTTACCTAAGTACATTGAGTTATTGGTAGTGGAGTATCTTCAACATATTCAAACTACGGGTTGACTCATAGCTCCACTTGAATGTTCTACTTCTTGGACCTTAGGCCCCTTAATAAGATTTGAGTCTACCTTACCTTCAACATCAATTGCCTCTTGATCACTATTTTGAAAAATGTTAGCCCCTTGATCCACACCCAAATATTTCAATAGGTCGGTGAAAATTCACTCATGCTCTGGATTTTCTTCTTTCAATATAAACCTACATGAGTTTCTGGGGAAATTGGATTCTTAGGTACTAGGAAGTTTCAATTTCTTATAACTGAGTAGCAGGGTCTATGGGTCTACAATAGGCACTGTATTTATATTCTTAATAGGTACTTGCATTTACTTGGATGCTCACGGAACTTGGGGTATAGGGATTGGAATTGGTATCATGCGTGAATTGGCATTTCCTTGCTAGATGCCACATTAATACTTGGTTACATGATGGCTCCTTCCTTAATAGATGTTGCTACCTTTTTCCTTTTATGCCTAATGAGATGAGAAACATTTATCTCCTCTTCCACCCCTTCCTCATCAATGTCCTTTAGAACATATTTAATCAATAAAGTACTTAGGGAGGAGTTTCCTCTTTAACCTTATCTTTTCCATGTTCTCTCTTAGAGGAATGTCCAATAACATCATGCTTGCTATGTCCTTTAGATGTATAGACTTTGGGCACTAAGATAGAGGCTAGAACTCGATAGCATATGAGTAAAAAATAAAAGTGGTCATCTTCAAAATATCTTCAGTTTTTGGGCCAACTTAGACACAAAAGTCCCAATTTTGCTTGTATAAGCACTCAATTCATCTCTGGCCTGAGTAGTCATAGGTGTTTTGAAAAATATTTGAGGATTTTCTTGAGTTACTCCAGTTCCTTCTTGAGCTTGGGAAACACATCATCTATTATTCTAATGTTCTTATACTCCTTTAGGACAATGGTGTTTTGTTGACTTATGTCAAAATTTTGAGCCAACATCCACCTTAAGGTTCTTCTTATTACTTTGCTTATCCTATTATGCGAAGATTTATCCTCCACAACACCCCAATTAATAATTAGAAGAGGATGATTAGGTGTGTCATTTTGAATATAGTCTTGGTTTACTATATTGCCATCATCTATTACTCCCTGAGGTACCATTCCAATTTTATAATCAATGATTTGCATTAGGGTCATTCAGGAGTGGTCTCTCAATTTGACCTCTTCTTCATCCATGTAATCCATATAATAATCCTCATAGTGAGGCTCATGCTCGAAGAAGTCCTCAAGGCACGATGAACAAACCATTTCACATCATAATTGGGCCTTAGGAAAATTTATCCATTGAGAGCCTATTCGTTTGGGTCTCGAGAAGTTTTTCATTGACTAAGGTGGGACAAGTATACTGTAAATAGTGATGGTAAATTTGATGTTGTCCTTAGGTTTTATAGCCAAGATTTCATGCACGTATACTAGTTACTAGACCAACTCCAAGAAGGCCCAATTGTCATACACATGTACGGGGTAACATAAAAGGAGCACTGTAAACCCACTTAATATGAGATAAGAGAATATAGGGAATTGTATAAAGTAACATCCCCATTTGGTGATAAATTTTCTTACTTTAGGAAAATTTTCACATATTGCAAGTTGGAAAGAAATAAGCATATAACGAGGCATAAAAAGGTGTCGAACACCCTTCTAAACTCATTCCCATTGTTCACAACATTTAATTGTGGATATACATTATATACCATGAATATCTTGGCATCACTTTCTTGTCTAAGACCGGGAAAATCTAAAGCATGTAATGTTATACACTAAGTAAGAAGTCATGTAGAATTCTCGCAATGCCGCGGACTCCCCACTAATGATGACAACTACACTCATAAGTTGTTCATGAATACAATCACTTATCAAATCTCCCTAATGGATTAGAAGCTATTTTGACAAGATGAGTTGGATGAAAAGAAACATCCGATCTTGATATTGGTATGAAGATTCCTTGCTCGTGACCTGTTTAGTAGTGTTATGTAATCCTCAATCTCTTTGATAAAATTTGTGCTATTTAACTTCTTTAAAACTCTAGAAGTAGGGGCCCTTGGCTTTATAAGTGTAGACACCCTAATTTCACATCCTGTCTTAAATTAATTAATTCCCCTTCCTCATTTCTCAAAAAATACACTTCAAATTAATCAAATATAATTTGATTAATTATCCATTTTAAAATCTAAAAAATAATCCAATCCTTACCACATGTCATTATTCTCCATTTTTTTTGTTGAATTAAATATTCAAATTCAATTCCTCACCCACTTTTTGTGGTCCTTATTCACCTAAAATCCTCCACTTATGAATTAAAAATCCAAAATCAAATCCTCACCCATTCTTAGTGGTTCCCACTCACCTAAACTTGCCCATATTTTCAAACCATGATTACTTAAATTACTCTAAGTTAATCACTCCCCAGTTATAAATACAACCTTACCCCTCCCCTCTAAACACACGGAGAATAAGCTTGAATGCCATGTCTAAGTTCTTGCATCCTTTGAGTAAAAAACAACCTTCCGCCTTGTCCTCTCGCTCAAATAACCTCATTACGAAGCACCCTAAGTCCATAATCATTTTTCCCATCTAGTGCGTAAAAGTAAGAGGATCGTTGTTGTAGGAAGGCCTTGCTTCTGTCTTGAAGAAAAGTACCTACATATCACACAATCGGGGCTCAATCTAAGTTTCCTAGCCCATTTCGAGGTTTGATACTAACGCGAAGGAGGTATGATTATTGGTATTTTACTTCCTTGTTAGTAGTGCATTTTTCCTAGATTACATTTTTGGCACGCTGGTGAGACGTCCCTAAATTTTTATTTCTTTCATTTTAGTTAATAATTTTGTGATCTAACTCGTTTATTTCGTTTATTGTTCTTTTTAACCTTGCTTTGTCAAAATTTTAGCTTCTCAGGTGAAGTACAAAAGTAAGAAAATTAAAAAACTAGCTCCCGAGGTGTTTTTCGAAGTTCAAAATTTTCATTCAGAGTGCTACCATAGCCCATATTCCTAAGCCATAAATTTTTCTCTTAAACTCAGAATGACTTCATTTTTTTAATGAAGGTATTGAAAAGATCTACGCAATAGAAAAATAATTTTTGATTTAGAATTCTGATTTTTTTGGTTTCATTTCTTAACACTGTCTTTTAAAAAAACAAAAAAAAAAAAAATTGTAGTTTTTTTAAATTTAAATTTAATTTTTTTAACGTAACAACCTCACACGTATGCTCTTTCCTCGCACTTTAAAAGTGATCTTGGAAATCAGAAACATGATTATTTCTATTTGTTTTGAATTAAATTATTTATTTATTTATTTTTAATCAAAGCTTGTTTTATGTGTATGCTCTTTCCTCACACTTTTTAAGCGATCTTAGAAATCAAAAGCGTGAACTTGCTTCTATTTTCTTGTCCTCTACTTACCTCGGCAGAAATTTCTAATCCTTTATTGTAAGACCCACTCTCACAAAGGTGGATAAAACACTCAAATACTACTAACTACATGTTGTCAAATGGTGTACAACCAAACCACATTAAGATTAAAATATTAAAAAAAAAAAAAAAACACCACATTCAAAACACTTAATTTATAGGTTCGATTAAGAGCTACAGCTCCACCGCTTAACTAGAAAATAACCCCCTCGGCATAATCCTTAAGCTACAACAAAGAGGGTGGTTCGTGAAGGATATGTTGGCATGCCCAGTCCCCTTTGATCTATTACCATTGATTTCCCAATTAGTGATTTTATCCATTCTTTGTTTATTATTGTTAGTTATTATTTCCTTTTCTATGTCTTATGGCCTTCTTTGTGGGTGGTGTTTTTGTTGTGTGGTGTCTTGTGGTGCATCTACAAGTTGTAGTGACAATGTCATCACAACGCTCATCATATCTTTGATCTCCTCGGCACTTGGTGATTAGAACATTCGTCCCTTGCTCTAGATACTTATGGGTCACCGTGGATAACAATTTTTTTGGAAAACTTTTAATCATGTTCTTGCAGGACCTTTTCACCATTATTTTGTCAGTACAATCTTGTTAACCAATACGAGAGGCCACCCGGACTCAAAACAAACAAAAAGATTTGTCTTACATTCCAATTTTCCACGACGACACTTCTGGTAACCTTTTCAAGCTCTTCTTTTGTCGCTTTTATTTTTTGTGAAGATAATTATTATTGATATTTCACAATCATGATTAATTACAATAATTATTAACATTTTCAACAAAATCTATTCCAGTTTTATCCGGCGTATGCTCTTTTCCCGCGCCTTAGAGTCATATGGAAAATCAGAAACGATTGCAATTGTTTAGATTCTTGTTCTAACATTATAGGATCCTCTAGCTTTGTTTTCTAACTGTCATTTCAACCATTATTTTACTTCATCATATTATTAATATTTGTTTGGTCATTAGTTGTGTATGTTTTTTCCTGCGCCTTGAGCGATCTACGGAAAATCAAAAATAGCCACGATCACTTTTCTAACATTTCGTTTGCAGGATAACTACTAATTTGTTTTCTGTAGGACCATGTCACTGGAATATTGTAAAAAAACACAAAAACAAAAAATCCCGCAAAAATACCACCATTCAAAGAAAATTGCTGAAAAAAAAAAATAGCATGTTCAGGTACACCATCATTTTCTACCTAGTGATTTATTTCAAGTTGGAAAGAACCTTGCATTTAAACACTTCATCATTTTGTTTTTGCACATAGTAGAGGTGGATTTCATCACCACCAAAGCTACACCGGTGACATGGACTTGACTACCACACACCAACAACATTCGCATCTGCATTGCACTTTGAGACATAGTCTCATCACAACGTTCGGTATTTACCTCGCCCCTTCTCTTCACTTACAGGTAATGCTGTCATGCGGCGCATGCGAGTCACACCTAAATAGCTATAACAACGAAGCCTAGGCATCGTCCTTGTAAATATTCGGGAGTTATAAGGACACCATACACATTCATCCCCCATCACCTTCCACCTTTTCACAAAACCTATTTTGGACGTGGTGATTCACTCTAAAGCAGGTAAGTAAGAATTGGTGAGTCTCCTCCAGTGCTCTAAGGGTTCCCCCACCATTCCGTCCCCGTACAAAATAGGTATATCGGACTAGGGTATATCGGAGGATGCATCTTTTTGGAGTGATAAGAGCTTGCATCCATCATTTCATGACATACTTGTATGATTGCATGAAATAATGATCATTCCCAAAGGATCTACCTCTTAAGCCAAAACAATTCGATACACATGATTGCTTGCTGTTTGTAAACAAAATAGTTTAGCATTATCATAAAATTGGCTAATATCAATGTGTTTATTGTAAAATTCAAATCCTAGTCATGTTCCACAACACCATTTCGACCGATTCAATACCAAGCAAAACATTCAAGCAATCCCACAACAAAAATCAAAACGTCACACTCGATTTTTCAAGAGCTCCGCTTGACCAACAACAAATCCCCATAGCTTGTTTTCAACTATATTCGATAGATATTGAGTGACTTGCATTCACTCCTTATCTCCCTAATTACTAAAACATCTTTCATAGCTCATTTTAAGATATATCAAACTAATATTGGGTGAATTGTTTGAATTCACTCATTATTTTGTCAACTATCAAGTTTATCAAAATTACATCCGACACAAATCCCTTCATAAGCTCGTTTCAAGTTGTGTCACAATCATATTGAGATTAACTTGTTTGAGTTACTCTCCCCGTCAACAATCCAGAGCTTGTTTAAGCCAAATCTACAAAATGTGACACAAATTCCCTAATAGCTCATCTCAAGCTATATCACAATCATATTGAGATAACTTGTTTGAGTTACTCTCCTTATCAGCAATCACAATCCTATTCAAGCCAAATCCAAAGCACCTAAGTCCTCGTTTAATCACGTTCACTCAAAATTCATAACCACTTCTACAGATTAATCAGGCACACTCATCATGGTATTCACACGTAGTCACAATCATGAAAATGATGATGAAGAAGTAGCGCAACCAGAACTCACCAATGAAGAACAAGAACAAGTAAATAAGGTGATAGAGCAAAATAAGAACAAATATCTATTATGCATCCTAGCCATGGGGGAAAAGCTACCCCCGACTTCGGACATGAAAACTTAAACAAACTTATTGACAATGGTGAATCGAGTTACCACAAAGAAATCCCAAACAACCCAAATAGCTCTTCGACCGATGAGTTATTCACAAAATTCAAGACTTAACAAGGAAACTTGAGGAAGCAACTGCTAAAGCTGAAAGGTTAAAAGACCCCGATACTCATGAAAATTTTGATAATCCATCCCTGCCTCTCCATTCACACAAGAATGGAAACATATGAAAGACACCATCCAGGGACTACAAAAACAATCGAAACAGTTCAATTTTGAAGAATTATGTCCTTACCCATTTGATACAGAAATATTACGCTTACCATTTCCGTCATCCTTTGAAACCCTAAAATTTGATAAATACAAAGGCAAGGGTGACCCCCGTGAACATGTCAAGGAATTTTACATGCAATGTCAGGAAGTCACTTATCATGACATATATCTTTTACGATTATTTCCTAAAAGTTTAGGAGGACAAGCCTTAGACTGGTTTCTTCATCTTCCCAAAGGATCAATCACAACATTTGCAGACTTATCGGAAAAATTCGTTAAACATTTTTCCTTCAACTTAGACTCAGAAATAACCATGCTCGATCTCTGTAACACTAAACAAAGGCCCAACGAAAACTTTTCCTCCTTTTTACAACGATGGCGAGGAATTGCAAGTCGATTCCTTGCTCAATACTAGAAAGACAATTAGTTAGTAATTTTGTTCCAAATATTATTGCCAAATTATCATTCCATATGCAAATGCATTGTCTAAGTAATTTCGAAGAAGTCATCGAAAAAGGAATGCAGATCGAAAAAGCTCTCATTTCTAAGGGCTTACTCAAAACACCCTTTAGGGACCAACCTCATAGAGATGCCCCTCAGAACCAAGACAAGTCCAAATTCTTTAATCGAAACTAAAATATCGTTAACGATGGCATTACTGATTCTCACCATGTCTGAAATTTTCAAAGAAATCCACTCAACACATTCAAATCCAAACAACCGATCATAATCCCTAGAAAAGAGGCTCCTTCTAGAGATAGGTGAAGACAATTCACTCCACTTGGAGAAAACCTATCTAGTGTCTTTTGTCACTTAGCAAATGCGAATATGCTTATGTATCCCATCGTTAAACCCTTTCAAGAAGGACAACCCAAATTGAATTGGTGTAAGGATAATGAATATTGTGAGTACCATCGCATAAAAGGGCACTCTACAGATCATTGCATCTGACTCACTCCGCCATTATGTCCAAGACTTGATTAAACGGAGACATAGAAGTGGAAAATACTTTTGAGACAAAAGCACCCAATGAAAACTTAACACGTTCAAAACCCCTTCCCTAACCACGCTAATAATCGAAAGGATAAGGGCCAATCATCAAGCAATGTTGAGTATGACTTAGTCATTTCGACCATAGACTATGACCAAGACTCAAGTGCTTGAACCATAAAGATCGGAACCGATCGTGAGATCACTACCGGATAGAAAAAGTGTGGGTCCCTCCAACAAAAAAATCTGCTACTTCATCTCCCACTCCACCTCCTAATCCACCATCTAAATCCGCCACCAATTCCACTCCACAACTCGCGCCATCATTCAATATTGTTAAATAATGGAGAAGACTATAACACAAATTTCCATCACGGACTTACTTAATTCTTCTCTCGGTGCTATAACGCATCCTTATGCAAACATTGAATAATGCTCGTGTCCTTGAGGATATCAATTCACAACAATTTCAGGCTTTAATCACACATATTTTGGTACCCAATCCTATTTTATCATTTGTTCCTATTGACCTTCTTAATCCCAACATTGTCAATAATCATTCTTTATACATCGAGGGTTATATAACTCATCATAAGATCAAGTGTGTATTAATCGACAATGGATCCGCATTAAATATTTGTTCCATGAAACTCTTACACTACCTAGGTTACACCGAAAATGATTTACAAAACAACATCATAACCATTCATGGGTATGATAATAATGAACAAAAGTCTGAAGGCACAATCACGTTACCGCTCCAAGTTGGACCCATCGCCTTAGAAACAATATGTCATATGGTGGATGTAGAAGTTTCATATAACATTCTCATTGGTGACCATGGATTCATGCCATGAAAGCCATCCCATCAACATTCCACCAATGTATTAAGTTTCCTCATTTGGACAAGGAATTTACGCTGCGTGCAAATCCTCAACCCTTTGAGTATTGTAGATTCCTCGAGGGACGGTATAAACATGATCACTATTGTCCATCAATAGATAAGTACGCTCCACCTTGCGTAATCCCTAACAAAACACACGTTGATCTGGATACACTCCCTAAATATGATCTGAAACCATCACCTTCTAACCAAACCACATCTTCCACCGGTCTTCCTCCCACTAATCAATTATCTTCTTCCACTAATCAAGCTTCTTCTTCCAACAACAATCACTCTTCAACCACACCATCTTCTTCCATGCCTAATCAACCTTCTTCATCTAACCCTTCCTCTTCTATTAAGATACCTTCTCCTTTGATTAACCAAGCTTCATCCTCTAATCCACCCCCTCTTCTTATAACCCATTTTCTTCATCTTTCAGAACTACCAAACTAACTTCTCCGCCACGTGAGGTACCCATTGGTCCCCGTCCCACACATTCAAAATTATTGACACAAGATGTGGAGAATATCAATTCCAAAAGGTCAGACTCCTTTTACATCAACAAATCCCCACACAACTATGGCAAACCCAACGCTCCGCATCTGAGAATCCATCCCACTTACCAATTGGGATAGTCAGTTGGAAAAATTTGGTTATCTCGATAATGAACATATTCCAAGTTCTTCAGGATCTTGGTTATATAATGACGACTTTGCTCCTTGTTATGAGTCCCCTCAATTTACCAAAGCTCATCGAATAATGAAAAACATGTGATGGAAGGGTAAAGGACTCGGTCCAAATGAATAAGGTCATTTAGACCCAATCAATTGCACACAACATCACGGTAAATATGGTCTGGGTTTTAAGGTATTTGATGCTGCTCCTATATTAATTTTAAGTGAGACCGACGACATCGGCTACGATACCAATACCAGGTCTACACACAGCCTTTTTGAAGACCTTCTGAAACAAATCTTTACTTTGAACATTTATCTATTAACGTCATCAATTTCGAGCTTATGCATCCAACTCTCATAGACCATGGCCAATCACATCATATGGCCATGGACATGTTCCAAAATGATGAAGCCATCGAATAATTCCTTGGGACTTGTGATCAAATCCCTACTTCCGACCATAGAAAAGGATTTGAAATCAATCTAGATGAATCGGCCTATTTTGGTGAAGAAATAAAATATTCAGATCCTTTACCTTCAGAAAATTTGGATCAGAAGCGCAAACAGAAAATTTCCCATAGTCAAAATCTCATCGCCACCCTATCAAACAAACATGTCAATAAAAAGTCTCAACATCACACACAAAAATATTGTGCCAAATCCCCGACACCGATGACTTACATCAACCATTAGCATCATTTTCTGAAAAGGATACATCTAAAATGCTTATAGAAGAAACTAAAAACATAAACATTGGAACCGTTGAACATCCGAAAATTTTACAACTTGGCATTAGTCTGTCTGACCAAGAATGCATAGAATTCACAACACTCCTTATTGAATTCCAAGATATCTTTGCATGGACCTATAAGGACATGCCATGCCTAGATCCATCTCTTGTAGTACACCACCTTGTGGTGCATCGGATGTAAATCCTGTGAAACAAAAACTATGCAAAATGCATCCCCAAGTAGCATTGCTTGTCAAATCCGAACTCGAGAAACTCTTAGAAGCCGACTTTATCCGACCTATTGATTATTCGACATGGATATCCAACATAGTTCCTATAGCCAAGAAAACCCCTAACATCAGGATATGCATAGACTTCCGAGATATTAACAAGGCTTGTCCCAAGGATGACTTTCCCTTGCCAAACATAGACATGATTGTCGATTCTACGATGGCCATGAAATGCTCTCCTTAATGGATGGATTTTGGTTATAATCAAATACATATTGCTGAAGGGGATCAACATAAAATGACATTTACCACACCATGGGGCACCTTCTGTTATAAGGTCATGCCTTTTGGCTTGAAAAATGTCGGTGCCACCTATCAACGAGTAATGATAGTCATCTTTCATGATATGTTACATGATATCATGGAAGATTATGTTGATGATATATTAGCAAAATCAAAAACATGAATAGGACATCCAGGTGTGTTGAGACACATTTTTGACAGATTACGTGAGTATAAGGTTCATCTTAACCCAAAGAAATGTGTATTTGGGGTGACCTCTGGAAAATTGTTAGGGTTTATTATCTCACAGAGAGGCATAGAAGTTGATCCCGCAAAAGTCAAAGCCATTATGGAAATGCCTCCCCCTTAAAACCTAAAACAATTACGTAGTCTTCAAGGAAAGATTCAATCTATTCGACGTTTCATATCACAGTTGGCCGATAAGTGCCATCACTTCAACCAATTACTCAAGAAAGATGCACAATTCCATTGGAACCACGATTGTCAAGATTCTTTTTCCAAGTTAAAAGAATATCTCTCTAGCCCACCTATTCTTATGTCACCAGTTACAGATAAACCCATGTTGATTTATACATATGCCACTGAACATGCCATAGGAGCTCTATTAGCACAACACAATGATCAAGCAAAAGAACAAGTTTTTTACTACCTTAGTCGAACACTTATTGAGCATGAAGTACAATATTCCTAAATTGAAAAAGTATGCTTGGTGGTTGCCTTTGCATTCCATAAGTTACGTCATTACTTTCTCAATCACACAACTAAGTTGATCGCTAAGATTGATCCCCTCAAGTATCTCTTGTCTCGACCTATTCTCACCGGAAGAATGTCTAGTTGGGTCATCCTACTTAGTGAATTTGACGTCAAGTTCATTCTGTAGAGAGAAATTAAAGGACAGGCCCTTGCAGACCAACTTTCCGAGGCACCTCTTCTTGGAACAGAACCACTCCATTTCACATTTCTTGATGAAGATCTTTTATACATAGACATCGTGCCATCCTGGACTCTATTCTTCGATGGATCTTGCAATATCCATGGATCAGGAGATGGTATTTTTCTTATCACACCTAGTGGACATGTCATCCCCAAATCATTTCGATTAGCATTCCCATGTACCAATAATATCGCAAAATATGAAGCTCTAATTGCAAGATTAAAACTTACTATATCATGGAATCTTAAAGAGTTAGTTGTATTTGGTGATTCTTTACTTATAATCAACCAAGTCATTAACAAATACCAAGTCAAGGATGAAAAACTTATCCCATATAAGTGCATGGTGGATAGCCTTCGCAGCTATTTTCGGTTAATTAGCTTTGCTCAAATCCCTAGAATTCATAATAAATTTGCCGACGCTATGAAAACTATTGGGTCCTTGTTAGAAATCGCATCCAATCAACCCAAGACACATTTTCTCGTAGAACATCTCTTAATGCCTACCTATGATCTTCCTGAAAACACTATGGTATGTGAAATTGTGGGTCCAAATAACCCTTGGTATCATGATATTTACACCTTCATCTGCGATAAAACATTTCCTACCAACATGAAACCAATGCACAAACATGCTTTAGCACAACGTGCTTCTCGTTACACCATTCTAGTAGAAACTCTTTATAAACGAGGTTACAATGGCACCCTACTCGATGTCTTAATCAGGAGGAAACATCTAGTGTTTTAATTGAAGTCCACTCGGGTATCTGTGGAGCGCGCATGAACGGTATAGCCTTAGCCAAGAAAATCTGCGTGTTGGGTATTATTGGCTCACCATGGAAAGTGACGCCTGCCATTTTTTAAAAAGATGTCAAGCTTGTCAAAAGCATGGAAATCTTATCCATGCACCTTCCTAAGTATTACAATCGATAACCACACCATGGCCATTCTCTCAATGGGGACTTGAGCTCATCGGTAAAATCAGACCAACATCGTCCGATGGACATAAGTTCATCATTATTGCTACCGATTACTTCACTAAATGGGTAGAAGCTATGCCTCTCACTTATGTTACCGGTAGCCAAATATCAAAATTCATTTTTAATAATCTCATCTATCGATTTGGTATTCCATCCGCTCTAGTTGCAGATAATGGCAAATCATTTAAAAACCGGATGTAAAGGACCTAGCCAAATGTTTTCGCATCAAACTTAAGTGGTCCACTCCTACTACCCTCAGGGTAATGGTCAAGCAGAAGCAACCAATAAGACCTTAAAATCCATCATGGAAAATATTGTCAACACCCATGGACGTAATTGGCATACTCAAATTTACCCCGCTCTTTGGGCTTACCATACATCTTACCGCATGCCTATCGGAGCCACCCCATTTTCCCTTGTTTATGGTTGTGAAGCCATTTTACCTATTGAGATAGAACTCCCATCCTTGAGGATCTCCCTTAAAGATGTAATTAATGAGGATGAATACCGACAATCACAACTTCAAGAGCTTGAGCTTCTCGATGAAAAATGACTTAATGCTCTCAATCATCTTCAAGTCTATCAAAACCGAATGCAACGTAGTTATCATAAAAAGGTAAGACCCAGAGAATTCAAAATTGGTGACCTCATTTTAAAAGAAAATCAAAAGAATACCACTAAAGAATGAGAAAAACAAGGAAAATTTGAGTCTAATTGGTTATGACCCTATGTAATTATAGCTAAATTTGGCTCGAGCCAATAAGTTCAGCCATGAAGATGGTCACGATCTTGATGAACCAATGAATGCAGTTCATTTAAAGAAATTTTATCCTTGAGATGTTCACTATTCTGGGAAACAACAACGTGTACATTGTTCCTTCGCTTGCTTATCTCGGATAAATTTATTCATTTCCATTGGCAGATATTTTCATTATCAAAATCACATCTTCATATTTATCATCATGAAACAAGTGTTAATATAAATCCTATTAAGTTTGTGAGCATCATACTTCTTATCATATCTTCCATTTTCAGTCATTTTATTTATGGTCATACCTAGAAGCTTATTGATGGTAATATATTCCCTTCAAAGACATTCTCTCTTTCATAACAAAGCTCTAAACTTCGTTACCTAGTTTGTTTGGTCATCCATCTCAGTCTTCAGTGTTGAACCCTCATGTCCTACTAGTCGTGTGGGGTTGAGATTGGGGGCAGATGTTCCTTCCCGAATACAAAGCACTATTGTAAAAAAATCCATCAATTCAATAACTTATGAATAATTCATCATCACATCTTTCATCCTTCATAGTCTTTGGTGTTGAGCCCAAACTTCTTACATGGCGTAGTGTGAACTCGGGAATGGAGGAAGGTGCCCTTACTCATCTAGGTCTTTTCTTGATGATAAATCCTTGCCTCTTACAAGTGGAATGGGGAAAAGCGTAGAGGGTCATTATCATAAAAGCATAAAAATATTGCAAAACATTTAAAAAATAAAAAAAAAAATACAAAAAGAGAATTCACTTGCCTATGTTCTCGCTCTTCGGTGACGAGCCCTTGCTTCTCACTAATAACATGGGGCAAGGCATAGGAGTCATTTCAAAATACAAAATCTTACATTGCTTGCAAATTATAAAATCCCCAAATAAGTAATCTAGATGCCTAAGTGAAGAGAGAACTATCCCTTCACATCATATCTTACCAATCAACAGCCACATAACTATTTAAGTCTAGACGTGACTCATAAAGTGAAAGCCATTTTTGAAACTGGTTCAGTACTGTTATGAAGAATGGAGTCACAATTTCCCAAAGGGATTGTTGTTAGCATTTGTCTCTATATTCATTATCTACCTCCTACATCCTTCTTGATTCTTGGTGATGAGCCCATGCATCTTACTAGTTGTGTGGAGTCAAGAATGGAGCTGGACTTCTTTTCATCATATCATCACCACCATATCCTGCCAATGGAAAGAGAATTTGTGTTATTCCGAGCATAAGTTACCACATGGAACACGGTACATACGGATAATATCCTGGTTTATCACCTCTCAAAAATAAGTTTGCACTCTGGTCCATAAATTGCCAATAACAGTGTAAAAATCCACAAACAAAGTGTGAAAATCATCAAAAATCCAAAAACAGTGTAAAAATCTAAAAATCCAAAAACATTTGAAAATCGTCAAAAACCCAAAAACATTAGAAACAATCATCCAAAAATCCAAAAAAAAAAATTAGAACAACTCGTCAAAAATCTAAAAACATTAGAAAGAATTGTCAAAAATCTGAACACATTTGAAAATTGTCAAAAAATAAATAAATTAGAACTGCGTCAAAAATTCAAACACATTTGAAAATCGTAAAAAAAAAAATTCAAAAAAATTAGAAACAATTATCAAAAATCCAAAAAACATTAGAATATATATATATATATCATAAACAAAAACAAAAATGTTGTAAAATCGCAAAAACTCTAAAAATACCAACACAATTCAACCTTTGAACTATTATCCCCAACGGATGATCCAATCACTTTATGACTACCAAATTCAAAACACTTCTCCTCGCATGAATCCTCGCTTGGGGAAAATTTGACTCTCATTGTTTCCTTGTTTGAGGACAATGACCCAATACTTTACTATGTCCTCGTACCCCTACTTGGGGGCACATCTGATCAATCCTCATAGTGAAACAAGTTAGGGACATGTTTATTAGTTGTTGTGTTACAAATTATTAATTACTTTCTTGTATCTTGATATATTACAGGGGGCATCTTGATTTTATGTATCCTGGTGTTCTCTCTAATATTCTTATGTTATCTAATTGCATGTCGTATTGGGGCATCATACTTTCTTGATGGCCTCTATCTATGCTCTCTTCCATTTGCATATCGTATTGGGGCATCAAACCTTTTTGATGGCCCATGTCTATGCTATCACGCATATTACAGTCTAGTCATCCTGATCTTTTATATCGTGATGCATCCTGTCATGTGCTATATTAAAATTAAGATGCTTATTGTCACGAGATTATCTTCTTGTATGATCAACATCTTACTTTGCACCCCATCCATTCACCCATACTAATACATTCCCAGTTTGGGAATCCTACTTGATCACCGTTGTAGTTTGAGAATCCTACTTGAAGATTTTTCTCAAGTAGCATTCACTATCCAACAGCTCCTTCTCCCCCACCATGATCACCATGTATTTTATCCATTCATTCTCACTCCTCATCCCCATATTACCCTTCTCACCATTCCTATCCCCTCTCACCCATTTATATTCTTTCCTTTCACTCTTCTGCTTCCCGCTTGACAATCTTACTTAATACCCCTTCTATATGGGATCCTCGGTGAAGGTTTACCCTTTCCCTAAGATATTCCCGCTGTAGAAGCTTCTTCACCACCTCCTCTTTCATCAAACAACAAACGCCACCACACACATCTTCCCATTCCACCTCTTCGCTTCTTATTATCACATCATTTCTCTCACCACGTGGGCATCCCAATTAAGGATTCCCCTCACACTCTCCGCCTTCCACTGCATATATTCCTTCATCCATTAATGTTACACTCCTTTGTTTCCTTTCTTCCTTATTATCACCTCATCTCATATCCTCTTCCGCTCAGCATACATCACTCACTCTTTTTTCATCCTTCCCAAATCCATCTTATGCCTATTCATCCTACTTACATGCTCTCGTAGTATGGCAAATTCACTTGAGGGTTCCCTTCAGTCCATTTTGTCATACCCTATTCCCACCAACTCTATCATCATTATTCTTCTTTTTTAGCTTGGTGATCTTACTTAACCATTCCTCCACATGGAAATATTACATAAGACTTCCTCTTAAGAATTATCTACCCTATGACCTTCCCCATCCCATCATATTTCCCCCGTCTTATTTCTCCGCCTCTTTTTGTGATAATTTTCTTCAACCTACCATTCCACCCCTATACCCAATATAATTTTGTCTTTCTCCTTGGATATTGTCCCTGCTCGGTTAGGCGATCTTATGAAACCACTCGACAACATGAAAATCTTACTTAAGAGATTCTCTTAAGCATGACATGTCATATTACACTTGCCCATCACTCTACATTCTCACCATCCATCTTTCCTCTTCATTCCCCATCAACACATATTTTTACCACCACTATCACCATCCTCTACTTGGCAATCTTACTTAACCACTCACCCGGCATGGCGATCTCACTTGAGAGTCCCTCTTAAGGATGTTCTCTGTCTCCTTGCCTTTCCCCATCACTACACACCCTTCACCCTTCACTTTTTCTTGGCATTCCCCATTATCACATCCTTTCACCTCCTTTTCCATTCTCGCAAACACCACTTCTCGCTTGCCCACTTGTCATCTCCAGTTTCACTCACTTGGAAATCTTACTTAACCACTTTTGTCACATGATAGTCTTATGTTAGGGTCCTCCCTACGCTTAACTTGTCATCGTGAACTTCTCCCTCACCTCATTCTTCATTCACTTTGTTGATCACTTCTTCCACCTGGTCTCTCCTACTACCCACTTTTTCCTCCTACCATTATCCTTTCTCCACCTATCCTCTTACAACATACGACTAATCTCTTCTGCCTACAATCATGTTCTTTTCCCCCATTTTCCCCTTCTTGATCCATCATCCTTCATACCGTTTCTTCCCATTCTTTTCATGTCCCTGTTTCTTCATCCTCACCTTGTTCATCCTCATCACCCGCATCCTCTCCTTGCTTTCATCTAGTCCCAACTCATCCCTCCCATTTTCTTTACTCTTTCCATTTCATCTTCTCAAATCCCCCCACATTTCTACCCACACACATGTTCACCATTATTGTTAACATTCCTTTATCATTCTTTCATCATCATCTTCTATTCCCATGCTAGTAATTGTTAGTGGGATTTCCTAGAAATCATCAATCCTCATTCCACATGACCTCATTCACTCCCTTGGACCTTCTAGAGTTTCCCTTCATTACTTCCCTCCTCTAAGCCCACCACTCATTGTTAGGGGGCTTTCCCTAATGTCCCTTTGTTAGCATTACCCTTTCCAATCCTCGTTACCTTTCTCATTTTCTTCATTTTTTCTCTCACCCTTCATCACCACTCATTGTTAGTGGAATTTCCCTAACATCCCCTCATTAGCATTGCCTCTTCTATCCCCCATTCACTTTTCTCACCTATTCTTTTCCCTCAATCCCACCCTTTCTTGTCGCTTCTTACCCATCTCTCCATCTTCCCTTCGCCCTCTTCAATATCTTTACTGTCTTCATCATACATCCTTTGTCTATTTTCTCGTAGTCCTAATCTCCTCATTTCATGCATCTCCGCATCTTTTCCAATCGATGTCATTCCTCCCCTCTTTCTTCTCTTTACATTCCTTATACTATTCCCTTTCCACTTATTATCCCCTTTCTGTATTCCCTTCCTTCTACATAATTTTATTTGTTATCCTCTTCTCTCTCCTACCCCTCGTCTTATTTCCTTTCCCCTATATCATCTTCTTCCCCTTTTTACATCATGTTTCCTCCTTACTTCCCCATCGATAACTTGGCTCTTCAATGTTGTCCTATCTTTTTTATCATACCACCCTCCAAATACATCTCCATATAGTTTGATCCATATTCTTTGCCTTGGTCTTCCTCTCACAATGACACGGTTCCTTCAATCTTCTCCTGTATTCGCTCTATCTTCCTTTCCTCTCCCCTAATTTTCACATTTCTTCTGACCATTTCTCCTTTTCTCTACCACCCCTACCTTTTGTTCATTATGTATTTGTTTCTCTTCTTTTCTCTACTCTTTTTCACACTTTCCTCGCCCCTCATAGTTCCTTTTTTTTCTCCATTCTACTTCTTCTTTCGTCCTCTTTCTA
The DNA here is from genome assembly GCA_018340775.1 of Taxus wallichiana var. yunnanensis. NCBI lineage: Eukaryota > Viridiplantae > Streptophyta > Pinopsida > Cupressales > Taxaceae > Taxus > Taxus wallichiana. The sequence continues at coordinate 275,697,399 of CM031234.1, forward strand.
TTTTCATCGATTTCACCCCCTACTCCCACCTCGTCTTCTCCTTCTTATTTATCCTTCCCTGTTTTCTACTTTTCTCAGCTCTATCATTTCTTTCACTTTCATGCATCCCTCTTTATTATCTCTATTGCTTCCTTCATTTGGCACATCTCTCTATTTCATCCCTTCACCCTCTACTCTGTCATTTTCTTGTTTTCTCCTTGTCTGTCCTTCATCATTCCCTTCTTCTCCTATCATCCCTCTCTTATTTCTCCCTCTTTCATTCCTTTTTTCCCCTCCCCTACCGCCCTTACTCTTCTCATAATCCACCCCAATCCTATCCATTCCCTTTTCTCTTTCCCACACACTTTCACACCTACCATTCAAGGTCAATTGAATCCTTTCTCCATTTGTGTCGTGCGGTCATTCCAGTCTCTTCCACTCCATTATCATCCTCTTCTCCACATAATTCATTTCTCTTCTTTTCGAGAGTTCTATTGTATATTCCATTCTCGTCAGTCCTCTCGAGGGGGCATCACCACATCTATCCATAATTACATCTTCTCATGACATTTTTGTCTTGGAGGATACTATGACATCCGTCACTCACCACTTTCTATTCTCCCCAACAAACATTCACTCTAATTTTTGCTTAAGAAAAGTAGATTGAATTCTTCCCCCATCTCATCTACTTTCTTTGAAAGGACACTACTTTCATAGTACCCTTCCAAAAAGGGGAAAATGTAGACACCATAATTTCACATATGTCCTAAATCAATTAATTCCCTTCCTCATTTCCCAAAAAAATACACTTGAATTAATCAAATATAATTTGATTAATTATCCATTTCAAAATCCAAAAATAACCCAATCCTCACCACATGTCATTATTCTCCATGTTTTTCTACTATTGAATTAAAAATTCAATTTCAAATCCTCACCATCTCTTCGTGGTCCCTACTCACCTAAAATCCTCCACTTATGAATTAAAAATTAAAATCAAATCCTCACCCATTCTTCGTGGGCCCCACTCACCTAAACTTGCCCATATTTTCAAACCATGATTACTTAAATTACTCTAAGTTAATCATTCACCTAAAGCTATAAATACAACCTTACCCTCCCCTCTAAACACACACAGAGAATAAGCTTAAATGCCCTATCTAAGTTCTTGTATCCTTTGAGCAAAGAACATCCTTCTACCTCGTCCTAATGCCCAAATAGCCTCATTCAAGCACCCCAAGTCCATAATCATTTTTCCCATCCAGTGCAAAGTAAGAGGATCGCTATTGTTGGGAAGGCCTTGCTCCGTCTTGAAGAAAAGCACCTACATATCACACAATCGTGGCTCGATCCAAGTTTCTAGCCCATTCGAGGTTTCACTGAACACGAAGGAGGAGGTATGATTATTGGTATTTTACTTCCTTGTTAATAATGCATTTTTCCTAGCTTACAATAAGCCAATATTTATTCAACATTTTGTTCAATCACACATAGTAAACATCCCAATTATTTTGTTCCTTTTACTACCTCGGGATTGACTAGCATCTCAAACCTATCTTACATTAGGTATACCTAACATTCTCACAAATGAGTCTCATGGGTCAAAGATAATGCTAGGAACTGCTTTCATCCTCACTTTCTCTAGTCGCTAGATTATAATTCTTACACATACCCAAACAAGTTTAGGGTAATGAGTAAAAGGAGGAAAATAAATAACAAGTGTTATCCCAATGTTATTATTTCGTTCCAACAACCCACCTCTCTTAGGGCGTATAATCTCTCCGGGGTTAAGATCAACCAAATATATTTCGAACGAATTAATATCGCTTATCATATCTAGGGGATGTCAAGTTTGAAGTGGTCTGGGGACGTTCAAAACTATCTTCATCTTGAATTAAATCGGTCAAATACCGTATTCAAAAGGAAGGAAAACCCTTATAACTCCACTTGAATTAAACCTCAGTATAATCGCACCTTCAAGACTCCATAAATCATAAAAACATACAAAGAAATAATCAAGCTAGGGCACTTGCCCACAAAATATATTTTTCAATCCATTTGGAGTTGAAGAAACTAATTCAAATGTCTTCACACTTCTACAACAAACGCACTTGGCTCTTGAATTTTCCTAGGGATTTCCAGATACTTCATAATTTACAACTCAAAATGTGAAGTATTGATTTTCAATTGTCTTTTGATCATATACCACCACCACACACTTCAATTAATGGCCCGAGGGACCTCATGGTGATTTTTCCTCCTTCTATATTTATATTTATATTTCTAATCGTTGGTGATTTTATCTCCGTTATGGTGCCGCATGTCCTTTTTTGGCGGGCTTTGGCAACATAAATGCATTTTTCATTTTGCATGGATACAAAGATGAAATGTACAAAGTGTAACTTTGAAAATCTTTCCAAAATTTCCTTTATCTTTCCACGTTCCCATTTGACCATATTGCTTTATTAGACCTCGGAGTCAAACTTACATCTTGCAAAAGTGAAAGGATGTAAACCGCCGACTATACTTATGCTTTAAACACTTGAGCTACTACCATTTGATTAAGCAAAATGTGAATAAATATGCCTAATCTAATTGTTATTGTAGTAGTAAATAAATGTAGCGATTAAGTACATAAATTAACTCAAGCAAACTAAGCGATAAAATGTGAAACCAAAGTTCAAAGAGGGTAAGAAATGTAGATATGGAAGAACATGCCGGACAAGGGCACCTGAAAGGGCATGGGCACTCATGGGCACCAAAAATTGGAAAAGGCGTATGTGACTATAGAAAATTTCAAAACCACCATTTCTAGGTCACAAGTTGTTTATTTTCCTTCACCTTTAGTCGTTATGAGATCACACAATGATTGTGAGCTTACTAGAAACTTGCAGAATGAAGTATTAACTCGCAAAACCATCAAATCCTAAAAAAGAAAGATGTAAAATGAGTGTTTGGATCGTCCTCGGTTGTCATAATGGTGATATTAATATTGAGCACTACACTACATCTCGGACTCCAATGTAGTTTTATGTGTGTGTGTGCAGAATCGTGCTAAAATTTAAGTTACTAGGTAGATCTTGCACATGTTGCACTTGATAACGAGCAAGTAGCTAGATGTAAGGAAATGTAATAGATGTGTGCATGGAATAGAATAGACTCCCTCATATGAAGTGTATGTAAAATAATTTAGTCACTTTCCTTGAATGGATTCTAGAATGGATGCTTGAATGCTCTTGAATAGCCTTTGGATGCAACCTTAGGTGGAGATAGCTAATGCTTAGTGTTTGGTCCTTTATTATGATCACATAAATTTATATTTATATGATTCCCTTGCTTGAATTTCATAATTAACCATGAAAAGGCCAACTACCAAAAATATAAGATGCTCAAATGGCTAGAAAGGACCCAAAAGATGTGAGTAAAGTACAAAGAGGTTAGGGGTGCCTAGAGGGGACGAGGGCACTTGGCTGGCCTTTGGCATCAAGCCCTCATGGTACTAGTGTCCAGGACTCGAGAGAAATTCAAGGGTCAAAGGTTAGACTCGAGTAAGAAGGTGTGCAATACTAAAAGTGGTAGTAGAAAGAAAACAAATATGGCCAAAGACATGGGTTAATTAATACTTTTCTTACCTAGGAATCATATGAATAATAATTAGTAATCAAGACTAGATAATTGCCTAAAGTGTGTGATTTTGTGTCTACATTTGCCCCCACTTTATGTTGTTGAGTGAAATCTTGTTAACATAAATTAGATAAAGATGCGTACTGATATCCATGTAGATCAAAGATGATAAGTATCTTTGAGAGACAAGGAAAAGTGTGGAGTAATACAAAGGTGGAGTGTGGAGAGTAAAGATGAGAAAGTGCAAAAAGTGACGAGATGTTGACCCTAGGTAAAACACATGTTATAGAGGTTTTCGCCAGAAATTGTTGATATTGATGTTGATGTTGTTGATTTTTTGTCGATGTAGGGTGATGTTGAATGATGTTAACTACCACTTCCCATATGGACCAACTCTACAAAAGAGAAGAACAAACAAGTAGTCAATTTGTACTAAACTTTTTGATTTATATGTGTAAAAAATTCACTAATGGCTCATCCCTAGTCCTATCATTAGTTTAGTTAGTCATTATCATTAAGTGTCTGCACATAGTCATTATTACTCGCATATTTTGGGTCTCTCATGGAGTCTCAACTATGTTATTTATTTACTTAGTAGTCATCTCTAGTCTTTGACTAGGTGCCTAGGAAGGGATTGGGGTGCCCATCGGTGCCCCGGTCCTCATTTTTAGGTGCCCTAGTCCTGGTTGCACTTGGTTCTCATTTAGAGTTTTGAGGTTGGTCTTTGTAGTTTTCCCTCTCATTCCCCTAGGTACTAGTCGGCATGTTGGGTCATTAGTGTCAAAATTTGAGCAAGAGATCCCTATATAAACACAACATACACACTATCTTAAGGGGAAAACTATTTCTACTAAGGGCTAGCTATCTACATAAGGCAAGGGACTACATTTGGGCACTATTTTGCATCACACACTACATAGGAAGGGTTGTATTCATTCTATTCCATCCACCATTTACATCTTACATCTAGTTATTTGCCCACTATTTTGGTGTCATTGGCGCTAGGGCACCCTAGGCACATGATTACACACACAAGCACATAGAACTACATCGGGTCTGAGATGTAGTGCAATGCTTAGTCGTAAGTCCATCCATTTGGTAGTTGAGGATAGTCAACCCATTCATTTGCATCTTTATTTTTTTAGGGTTTGATGCTTTTGTGTGGGGTTTTTGTAGGATTATTCATTGAAGATCTACAATGACATCACATCGAAGCTAGTGCTATACATACATGTGAAAAGACCGAGTTATTTTGAAGACCTAATGACCAACTCAGATTCAAGTTCCAAGCTATTTCTATAGACCAGGTGCCCATATATACAAACTAAAGGCACCCACAGTGCCCTAATCCTCCCATAGGTGCCCCAGTCTAGCCAAATATTCATCTCTGCTACAACTTCTTGAGGTGTGTTCATCATACTTATTCCACCTTTATGCATCATCAAGATATAGTTTAGATCATTGTGAGGTAAGTTCATTTTAGGTTAGTACCTTTTCCCTCCTATTTCAATTATTTCATTTTATTTAAATATCAAATAAAATTAGTTAGCATTTATATTTTAGTTTATATCAAGTCATTTCATTGTTGTACTTATTTAGATTAATTCTAAAATTCATAATTTTAGTTAATCATTTTGGTGAACCCATACTTTAGAACATTTTTTCCTAGGATCCACTTAAAACCCTAATGGCTAAGATAGTTCATCTTCTTCTCACCCCATCATGTCTCATTTTAGTGTCAATCCTATCTATGATGAGGTTTGCCATCGTTGAGCTCATGACTCTCTATAGTAATCCTACTATGCCAGATGATATCAACAACAACTCTTAGATGGTCAACAATATGTGCCTACTAGTTTTGAAAATTCTCCTATTGGCATTAGTATTGTTGAGGACCCCAGTAGCCTTTACTCATTGTACACCATGCTATATGGCTACTAGTGATCCTCCTTGATCTTTCTAAGGAAGTCCTAGATGATTCTCTTATCGATTACATGTTTGGTATTGAAAATCACTCACATGTGCATACGATTCTTCTCCTAGTCAAACCACTACTATAGTTCCATCTCATGATTCTCCTACTTCTGATCTTTTGCTTTCATCATTCATCACATACTAGTTCTCATACACCTTCATATTATGTTGATGATCCTATTGATAGTATGCTTAATGACATTCTCACATCTGAGTCTTTAGGAGATGTTGATGACATAATTGATAGCCATGATTCTCCTACTTTTCATTTTACAGAGTGTGAATCTCTATCACCACTTTCTCTGAGGTTATATCTAGCATAGTGCATGAGTCATCTCCATCTATTGGTTCTTCTTCTACCACCATTTCATCTCCTTTATCACATCATCTACACCTATTACTTTATCTTCTCCCATTATTGTGTCTCCATTGGTCGCTTCACCTCTTAGGGATTTTTGATGCTATTCCTACCACTGTTATGGGTATTCCATCTATATCATCTACTATAGCTTCTTTGGCACCCACTCCTAGTGTGCCTTTAGCATTGGAATCTCCTTTATCTTCTCTTGACATTCCTATGGTCACTCACAATGGAAAGTTACAACCACTCAATACATTATTGCCATCTTCTACTATTCCTTCACAAGATATCCTATCTCTCATGCATGTCATAGGTCAATTACAATCTCAGGTTAGTCTCTCACTCTAGAAAGTAGGGCTTACTATGCTTCTATTGACAATAACTCATTACATGGTAACCCTATTCCCAAGAGGATTCATAACTCTACATTTCCTAAGGACTTTATCATGCCTACATTCACATGTTTTGATGGTATACTAGTGACCCTCATGCTCATCTCCTTCATTACCGCATGGCTATGACTTCCTATTCTAATGATAGGTTATTTGCTTAAGGCTTTTCGACATAGTCTTATTGATGAGGCTTTACAATGGTACACTCATCTTCCCTTTGGGTCCATTAGTACTTACTATGACATGGAGGATGCTTTCCTCCATCATTTTATCATCAAATAATGGCCCTAGAGTTACTTATGACCACCTACCTACTTTACATCAAGGCTCATCAGAATCTATCAAGGATTATATCTTATGGTTCAATGCTTGTATACATCAACTAATATTCCAACCTATTGATTTAGAGAAGCAATTCATTTTTTTATCGTGGTTTGATTCCATGCTTAAGAAAAGATTACAATATGATACATGTGAGTCATTCACTCTCTTGTGCTATAAAGTCATAGACCTCGAACAAGATCTTCTCTCAACACATGTCATTGACCCTCCATCTACCTCCACTTCTATTGCATCATCTAGTGCTCCTCCATTGTCATCGGTTGAGCATCCTACATAGTCTCCATCTCGACCTAGCAAGCAAGCTCAACCTACTCCATCACAGAAGCATACTTCTTCTCCTCCTCCATGTAGACTACTTCTCCACCTACTCCATCTATCTCACATGAGCCATTACACTTCTCTCATCATGCTCGACCACATGATGTGTTGCATGTTTTACTTAATGAGCATCTAATTCACTTACCCTCTAACCAACATCATCCACAACATCATCTACAACATCAACGTGATCAACCCTATTGTAATTATCATCACATCAATGGCCATAGGGAAAATGATTTTTTTCCCTTCATGATAGATTACAACAATTAGAGGATAAGGGCATCATTTCCTTTGTCTCTCACTCACATGTGAGTGGTCATCTCTCCTCTACCTCATCATCATGCATTTTCTACCCATGTTGACTTGTCTCCTCCATCTAATACTAAGGTTATTATGCATCCACCACCATAGTTGTCACTCATGTGCGCTCTCCACCACATCCATCCATCATGCTACACCATCACATCCATCACATCCATCCATCTCATCTCATCTATCATCATGTTATTGCTTCACATTGGCTTCCACAACCCTCTGCATTCATCCATCCCACCGCAGCTCCATATGACATTCAATTTGGTTCATACACTCATGTTGCTTCCATCCCACATGCTTCCACCACTTCATGCCACCTTGGTCTTTGGTAGGTGATTACTATCACCTTACCCCCGATGATGCACTTGTGTTCTTATGGTTCTTACATGATTGTTGAGGGTTTTTTTCTAAGAACCTTTTCATCATGCACTTCATCGATTCATCTAGCACACTCAATCATTTCCCGATGATGCACTCACTCTTGCTTACGTGGCTCATTCTTGACTTGAGGGGTCTTAACTAAATGAGCCTATTCATTCACATGTTAGGGGCATCGCTAATATCCCCCCTCTCCTAGTTTCATCATACTAACATAATATGATCATATTCCATTATCAAATTCATCACCACATGTTAGTTCAATAATCATACATTATCTATTTTTCCATACATTCTACCATCATCATTACACTAACTACACGCATTACAAATTCCATTCAACAAATATACATCTCATATAACTCATCAATCAAATTACATATGTTATCTATCATCATTCACATTACACATTTTTTCTATCATTATCAACATTATAGTGTGAGTCTACATCAATACACAAGAATGATATACAACACATTAACAAAACAAACATTGAGTCACATGCGACATACACATAATGAAATAAAATGAAATAAATATATATCATCATATATCATATAACATATATATATATATATATATATATATACAAATCATCATTACAAAAAAATGTTTCATCACTGGGGGAAACTCCCCCACATCATATACAATAATACAAATCAAACATCTCATCATCACTATCATCTCTCGGGTACTATGAGAGCCCTAGAACTAGATGCCTCACCACTAACTCTATGTCATTGTTTTCATGGCCTCGATACCTCTCAACTTGCCTCCGTAATAAGGTGTTCTCCATAGATTGCTTTAAAAAATGACGTTCTACAAATCCATGTATCATGCAAATACATCATGTGCTAAGGGACCACCACCCAATGCCTCTCTAGCTCATCGAGTCTCCTCACATGCCTCATCCCTCTCACCTAGAAATACAATGCATGTCATGCTACTTATGGCCACTAGCTCAAATAAATGGGCATGCTCACCCATGATATCATCCACATGCTCAAGTATCCCTCCACCAAGTACATCGGTTGACACATTCACATGTCAATGTGTGGATGGATGTGTCTACTATCAGGGACCAATACACATCACCTACAACACAAATAACACAAAACTTAGATAACCATCACTATAACATAGGAAAAAAAAAAAGTACAAAATAAAACTATACATATACTTATGCTCAACTATATTGCTGCTACATTATCGGGGCATGGGCTTCCCCCTCTCCTCCTCCTCCATGTGGTAACCCCATTGCATCTGCAAACAATGGAAACAACAATACCCATCGATGTGTCACCCACCACCATGTGATACTCCTCTGTATAACATGCATCATCAAAATCTATCAGCTCTATCTATCTATCACCCATCTACCTCATCTAGCCCAGAGGTACTAGCTTCTCTCTTGTGGGCCCTGGTCTAGCCCCAGCCCTCTCCTTGGTGCTCTAATCACTCACAACCATATATATGGCTCTGGGGCACATCCTGAGCCATGCCAAACTATCGTGATACTCTCTCTACCTGAAATAGCTCAGCCACTCTGGAAATTGATCCTCCAACCACATAGTCCTATGAATACATCAACTCTACAACATCCTCTAGCCACCCTCCATAATCATGGTATGGCCTCCATACAACTACCTCGGGCCCCATCCTATCTATCAATTCCCCTATAAGTATCAATGTCCATCTTATGCCCACAAACATTAATCCACCTCCTGCATATATCTCTGGCCTAGCCCACTCTCCTCGTGGACCTCCAACTAGCCTCAACATGGCTATATGCTCATATGCCCATACATGCAATAGTGTGGTGGCTCCTATCCCACCACCATGCTCATCATGAGTAAACCTGTATAGATCCCTATATAGGTGGGCCAACACACACCATGCCCACGTGTATCTAGTGCTCTCCTCCTCTATCCACCGACATATATCATGCATCTTATACAAGATGCCTACACCTCCTCCCTCTACTACTATAGATGAAGCAATCACAATGGCTATGAACTTCACAAGTGCATGGAACCCCTGACCTCAAAATAGCATCCAAACTGATATGGGCCTCAGTAGGTACTCGAGTCCCCACAAAATACCATCTAACAGCTCTCACATTGTCTCTCCATATCCTCCAATGGCATAACTATACTCTCTCCCCAACAACTGGCAAATGCAATATATGATACACATCCTCAAAGTAACTATCATCTCACCCGTAGGAAACCAAAATGTACATGTATCCACACACCACCTCTCACATAATGTTGTCAACATAGGCATATTATGGGGCACATCCCCCATCGTGTTATGTGTCACAAGAAGATGACATGGTCCATAACATCCCACTCATCATCGAAAAGCCCAACCCAAGAAAAGTACTCAAATGATGACCTCCATGGAATTCCCTTGAGTGAATATCCCTCTACACACACAAAATGACAACAAACACAATGTTAGAACACTATACAAGTCCAAATACACTCACTTATCACATTACTATACACTAGAAATATCAATTGCACCATTATAGATCAAATATACACATTCTGGACCAGGGCACCCAGATGCAGGACTGGGCACCCAGGAGCAGGACACTAGCCCTGGTCTGGGCTCCTATCCCAAGGGTCACTAGCACCCTCACCACTCTTTTCCAGGTCTAAAACACCGAGAAAAAACTTCATAATCTCAAATTTGTAAAAATATGATAAAACCAAGTACTACACACATTTTCAAAAAAAAACACATACTTACCAATTCCATCATCATCCGTGATGCTATGATGGTCACCACCCTCTCAAACCAGCTAGGATGTGTTGCTCTCACTTCATGGCATCTTCACTCACTTAGCACTCACTCTCACAATCACGTCAAAAACCAAATGAAGTGACTAAACACTTTTTCACTTCACTACTTATAGTTACTTTTCATCACCTACTTTACTATGGTCATTATTTCACACTTATTCTCACAACTAATACACACTACTCTATTTTTTGTCATATCTTGAGCATTTCTACTCCGATTTACACCCCGTTTATGGTGTTATTTTTAGAATTTCACCTACCATCATACCATACACATTACACATGCATTATCTCTCCTTCACATTTTCCTTCAATCAATCCACACACATTTTGATAATCTTTATCACACTTCCTATTTATCTCGTGCTTACTTTTGGCTTAGCATTCATTCTTATCATCACTTCCCCTTTCACCAAAAAGGGGGCATATCATTGGGGTCATCCTATAATTCCCCTTATATCACTATGCATTTAATCAATACTACCAATTCATCATTTTCAAACATTTACTAATTTACCGCATGTGACATTTCACCATCAATTCCCCTAATGACCTAATATGGGGGAAAAAACGTATAAATTCCCTATGTGACATTTCATCACTTCCCCTAATGACCTAACCTGGGGAAACAAGCATTAAAATATTTCCATACATCAATTTCTATCAATTCCCCTAATGACATAACCTAGGGGAAAATAAGCGTAAAATCTCTCTATGAGTAACCAATCAATCAATCAATCAATCAATCAATTAACGCATTCAAACCTCTAAAATCATCATTCAATCAAAATGATATAACATATACGGCCTCCCACATGACCTAACTTGGGAGTTACATTCATTACTTTCCCTAGATGACCTAACTTGGGAAGTTATTTATATTTATTTGTGTTTGCTTCTAGATGACCTAACTTGGAAGCCATCATACATTTTGTGTTTGCTTCTAGATGACCTAACTTGGAAGCCATCACATTGGTGACACCCGTGGAGTGGGGGCAAGAGTGCCTTTCCTATACCACTCCTATATGGGTCAATTATTTGATCAAAATTATTTGGATCCAAAACCACAAATGTTTGATCTGATTTTGTCTCTATAATGGCTAGATCTTGAGGATGTAGTTAGAGATTGGAGAATAACACACTTTTCTCCCTACACTCTTCCTTGGTGGCAGGATGCCCAAATCCTCGGTTGATTATTCGTATACACACAATCGGGTTGGGAATTGATCACTCCCTACCCCATCTTATCATCATCATACACATTCAAAATCATCAATCATCCAACATTACAATCATCACTCTCTCATTTAGTGCACTTCATCACACTATTACACTTTTTTCACTACATTACATGGATCAACACATCCATGGTTTGACATGTTATATGGTTCTTTTGGCACACTTTTACTACCACATATGCATGTTCTACTACAACATGGGATTCTGGATTTCTCTAGGTACACATCTCTATCTACTTTATGTTACCAAGCTTTCCACTCACCAACATAAAGTGGGGGAAAATGTAGTCACAAAATCACGCACTTACTATTACTATTATACCGCCAAATATGTTGTTTTATATATGGATAATTCTAGACTCATATTATTATTTAGAGGGTTTTGGTGAAGAAATCCTGTCCATTCATTTTTGTTTGTCATCATTCCTAACCTTCCCCACACATGCCATCGGTTTTTACATCTTCTATTATTTCTTGACGGGGCAGGCTAGTTTTGGCCGCTCTTTTTCCGGTGCTTGATCATTTTGAGATCTTTATCTTTTTAATCCATTTGAGATCTTTATCTTTTTGGCGGTCGGCTATTATTTCAGGTTAATTATGAAATTAGATCAAGAGAACCCTATAAATATAAAGTTATGATACCATAATGAGGACCAAGCACTAGTCACTACTATCATCCACCTAGAGTTGCATCCATTTGGAGATCATTTGCATCCATTAGCTCCATCACATAGGACAAGGTTAGTTCATCTACATCACACAAGCATAGGGGAGGGATTCTATTCTATTCCATACACACATTCTATTACATTTTATACATATAGTTATTGCTTGCTACTTCACAAAGTGTGACTGACACAAGAGCACCTAGGGCACATGATGCACACACACACACACACACACCAAAACTACATTTAGGTCTGAAATGTAGTGTAATGCTTAGTTAGTAAGCCCACTATTGTGGAAGCTAAGGTCAATCTAACCCATTCATTTGTATTCTTATTTTTTATGGTTTTTAATACTTCTTGTGGTCTCTTGTAGGTCTTTCTTTAATCTTAGATTAGCATGACACTAGTGTAGTGCAATGAATCTAATAAGATAAAAAACTAGGGTTTGGACCATCTTCGAAACTATGAGATTTAGTTTGGATCTTTTACACAAACCATGGCACCCATTCTACGAGACTAGAGCACCCGTAAGTGCCCCTGATCCCTCTCCGGGGCTCTAGTCCAACTAGATAGCCTTGATCCATCCTTTTTGGGACCTCTGCACACGCATCGTTCTGCTACTTCTGTTCCTCGAGTCATTTTCCAACACATTGTCTAACGAGTTCCTCTAATCGGGTGAGTTACTCTCTTATTACTCTAGGGTTTAGCATTTCCATTTTCATAGTTACTTGTGTCATTTCCATATTTATTTACTACATCTATTTACTATATTTACATGTCGTTATAGATCTGATTAGATTAACTATCATATATCCTATTTTTAGTTAATCATTTTGGTGAACCCGACTAGATCATTCACGCTTTTAGGTTCTTCATTCATTACTTTTCATCCTAGGGTTTGGTCATCATGAATATCTCAATCAATGATTATTTGCTTGCAAATCTACGATTTACTACATAGAGTCCAAGATCTTCATTATTACTCGCATTCGTGATGACATGCATCTAGACTCAGTTTATCAAGCATTTGCTTGATGCATTTCTTCACACATAGTATTCAAGCCTAACCTCCCGCTGATGTTCATACTTTTGATAATGACCCGCCTCTACATATCATATGTTATATTTATGATGTAGGTGTTGAGTGCACTTTGATTGATATAGGATCCGACCTTAACTTGTGTCTTATGTCATTCCTTAAATTTATAGGTATTTCTGCTCATGATATTATTTCATCTAGTATTTCATTGCATGTTTTTAATGCTTTTGTCGGTCCATGTCTTAACCATGTTTGCCAGCTTTGCCTATCACTATTGGTCGAAAGGGAATGTCTACAATATCTTTTCGTTGTTGATTTTTAATCTCCTATAAATCTACTTGGAAGGCCATGGCTTCATTCCATGTAAGTTGTCACCTCTACTATACATAATTGTGTAAAATTCTTACATGAAAGCATTGAGTACACCATTTTTCATGACCATGCAATCCATTCTAGTATTGCGATCGGGCTCCTAATACTAGTCTTCCTATTCCACACATAGATATTATAGATGAGCCCCAACCTAGGGAAGAACCACCTCACTTACCACCATTGGATGATACCATTTGCGTGATAGATGTAGTATCTTCTATGCCACATGTTACTATTATTTCCATGATTCCTTATCAAGGGATTGTCTAGTCTATGGACATCGCTCTATCACCTACACCTTCACATGTACCACCTACACTAGCATGCCCACCATTCACTTGCACACTCTTCATGAATGACTCATATTGGGAACATATTCCATTTGATTCTACCTGCGATGACACCATATGTACATAAGAGGGTTTGGCTCACCTAGGTTTTGATTTTGAGGATCTCTATCCTGCACCACACGCTCCTAATATTTATTATGGATTTTTTTACATTACTACCTTATGGATTACATGTCTTTCATCTCATGGTCTATATATTATGCACTCCTAGGTTTTCTCCACTAACAGTAGGGAAATCATGGCTTGATTATATTGGGGGCACTCTAGATCTAGATCATATAGACATTTCATTTCCTATGCCTTTTGGACATGTCTTCATCTGCAATAGCTCTTTCTGGGATACACAAAAATATCACCCATTGGTATGCACACGGTTGTCCACTTCCTCCATTCACCGATGAGGAGTATGCTATGGGCATGTACAACTTACACCTCAATGGTTCATTAAATGATCAACCAAACACTATTGCTTATCAAGTAACTAATGCTTATCCATATGACTTTGACCCTGAAGTTGATGATCTCCTTGATGACATTACATGATTGATCCTTCATCTTCCATACTTTGGGGGCATAACATCTCACACACCCCTCCATTAGCATCATAGGCACATATCTCATCTTTGCATTATCATCCTTACATAGTACTACATCACACTCTTAGCATTCATGCATACCTCATCATAGCATCATCTCCTCTTGCATAGTCATGCATATGTTATAGCTTTGTCATTACCCAATGACATACTTTTGTGCTTCGATTTACACTTGACTATTGAGGGATTACTACACACAATCCCCCCACACTATGTTATAGGCATTACACATTGTGTTTCAACACAAATATCACGCTATACATCTTACATCCTACATTTAGACTACATCATTTTGATCATTGCACATTTACATATCATACATACTCTATACATCATATTAGTCTTTATCATACATATGTCACATTTGCATCTAACATTCCACACTACTAATCATGCATACTAATTTTCTACATACATTGCATCTTATACATCATACATTACATATTCTATTCATCATACTACATCATCTTCTATGTGTTGCACTCACTACCCTATGACGCACTTTAGTTCTTTGGTCCATACTCATCCTGCCAAGGGTTTACAAATCAAATGGACCTTATCATACTTACATGTTCATCATTCACCCTTCTATCATGTGACATTACTAGGATAGTGACATACGCTATAGGATAAATGGTCACCTACTTCTATCATCTTGTAGTGGTATACGCTTTAGGCTACATCACCACTCCCTACTATTCATCTTGTAGTGATACACATTATAGGTTACTTTGTCACTTCCTCTATCATATTGTAGTGATACATGTTTTCGGGCTAAATCATCACTCATACATTCATTTTTTCATGATATACACTTAGGCTATAAGGTTCACGCACATCTCTTCTATATGCAACATATCATCATTACTACATATCCATCATCATCATAGTGTGCTAGAAACAACACACACCTCGACCATGTCCTAATGACGCACTCTTGTTTATGGATCATTCTTGACTCACTGAGGGGGAAAAAGAAATGAACATGACCGCATACATTTCCATTCACTTGGGGCACACGAATCTTACCATCCATCTTACATTTCATTTCATCCATACTACATAACGCTTAAACATTGGTTCAATTCGAAGTGTACTTTGTGCCCTTGATATTGTGGGTTACATACAATGAGTGGGTTCAAACCAGTCTATGAACCTCATACACAATGAATTTTACAAGACATGGTAGTCCTTAGCATTCTGGGAAGAAATTATAGGTTAGAGGATACAACAGAATTCCTCCCTAAACTTCTTTAGCACCTTTGGCGTCAGATTGCCCAAAAAACCAGGATGTATAGAGATCTCTTCACACACATTCAGGGAAGTAGTTACAGGTTGGAGGATACAACGAAATTCCTCCCTACACTTCTTCGGCCTATAGCGCCGGATCACCCAAAAAACCTGCAGTACATGATATCATTTTACACTCTCTTTCTTGGCATGGATCAAGTTCACATGTTCCATTTACATTTTTCATTTGCATATTTTACATTTACACACTTTTATATGCATCTTTTACATTGTGTTTTTACACATAAATACATACATATTTGACTACCTGATCATTTTCTCCTTACAGTCCGGCCATATGAGAAAAGAGCAATTAAATGGGGGTAACAATAACAAAACATCAACAATAACACTTTGCGAGAAAACACACACCATATTAACCATATAGGTACATCACACACATTAACATCTACACACGTGTTTCCGCCCTATGTTCACTCTCATCAATGTCTTTGTGTTTTTTCATCTATAATTTCTACACTCCATCATATTTTTGTCATTCCACACTTTGTCTAGTCCTTCGACACATTTTCTACTACAATTTTTATGGACATTAGGTACACATCTCTATCTACTTTATGTTACCGAGATTTACGCTCACCAACATAAAGTGGGGGCAAATGTAGACACAAAATCATGCACTTTAGAAATTATTTAGTTCCGGTCTCATACTACTATTTAGAGGGTTTTGAGTGAAGAAAGTACTAATTAACCCCCGTCTCTTGGTAAATTTTGTTTGATTTTGGTTGTCATTCCCGACCTCCACCACACATATGCCCAGTCGAGTTCTTATTATCTTATGTTATTTTAACCTTGAAGGGGTGCTCGGGCTAATCTTGGGTGCATATGGGTGCCCTAGTCCCACAAGGGGCACCCTAATCCTTTTCACACTTTCCTGCCACTTTTTGGGCTCTTTCTAGATGTTTGAGATCTTTATATTTTTATTGGTCACCATTTCGAGGTTAATTATGAAATTAGATCAAGAGAACCCTATAAATATAAAGTTATGATACCATAATGAGGGACCAAACACTAGTCACTACTATCATCCACCTAGAGTTGCATCCATTTGGAGATCATTTGTATCCATTAGCTCCATCACAAGGAAAAGGCTAGTTCATCTACATCACACAAGCATAGGGGAGGGATTCTATTCTATTCCATGCACACATTCTATTACATTTTCTACATATAGTTATTGCTCGCTACTTCACAAAGTGTGACTGACACAAGAACACCTAGGGCACATGATGCACACACACACACACACACACACACACACCAGAACTACATTTGGGTCCAAAATATAGTGCAATGCTCAGCTAGTAAGCCCACTATTGTGGCAGCTAAGGTCAGTCTGACCCATTCATTTGTATTCTTCTTTTTTATGGTTTTGATACTTTTTGTGGTCTCTTGCAGGTCTTTCTTTCATCTTGGATTAATGACTCCTTGTGTAGTGTAGCGAATTTGATGTGACAAACATCAAGGGTTTTGGACCATCTTCCAAACTCGTGAGATTCGGCCTTCAGACCTTTTATATAGACTAGGGCACCCATTCTATAGACCAAAGTGCCCGCAAGTGCCCATGTCCCTCTCCAAGCACTCCAATCCAACTAGATAGCTTAGATCCATCCTTTTTGGGACCTCTACACATTCGTTCCTACTTCCCTGTTCCTCCAGGTCATTTTCGTGACACGAGTCCAATGAGTTCCTCTAATCAATTGAGTTCATTCTAAATCTCTTAGTACTCTAGGGTTTAACATTTCCATTTTCATAGTTGCTTGTGTCATTTCCATATTTATTTACTACATCTATTTACTATATTTACATGTCATTTTAGATCAAATTAACTATCATATATCCCATTTTAGTTAATCATCGAGTCATTAGTGTCAAAATTTGAGCAAGAGATCCATATATAAACACAACATACACAATTTCTTAAGGGAAAACTATTCCTACTAAGGGCTAGCTATCTACATAAGGAAAGGGACTACATTTGGGAACTATTTTTCATAACACACTACATAT
Source organism: Taxus wallichiana var. yunnanensis (assembly GCA_018340775.1). Classification (NCBI taxonomy): domain Eukaryota; kingdom Viridiplantae; phylum Streptophyta; class Pinopsida; order Cupressales; family Taxaceae; genus Taxus; species Taxus wallichiana. Next base: position 275,715,479 of record CM031234.1, read on the forward strand.
GAAGGGTTGTATTCATTCTATTCCATCCACCATTTGCATATTATATCTAGCTTTTGCCACTACTTTAGCATCATTGGCACTAGGGCACCCTAGGCACATGTTTATACACATTAGCACATATAACTACATTGGGTTTGAGATGTAGTGAAACACTTAGTCTTAATTCCACCCATTTGATATCTGAGGAAATTTGACCCATTCATTTGCATCTTTATTTGTTTTAGGTTTTAATGCTTTTGTGTGGGGTTTTCAGGAGATTATTCATCAGAGACTTACAATGACATCAGAAAAGCTAGTGTGACATACATGTGACAAAGACTCGAGTTATTGCGAAGACCTAGTGACCAACTCAAATTCAGGTTCTGAGCTATTTTGCGTTGACAAGTGTGTGCCCATATCGATAACTGAGGCACCCATAGCACCCTAATCCTCCCACAGGCACCCCAGTTTGGCCAAATATTCATCTGCTACAACTTCCTAAGGTGTGTTGTCATACTCTATTCTACCTGTATCATCCAGTACAGTTCCAAATCACTAAGTAAGTTCATTTCAAGTTAGTACCTTTTCCCTCATATTCAATTATTTCATTTTATTTAGAATATCAAATAAAATTAGTTAGCATTTATATTTCAGTTTATATATGTCATTTCATTGATGTACTTATTTATATTAATTCTAAAATTTATAATTTTAGTTAATCATTCACCCAAATGATGCCCCCCTCATTTGGGGTGCATGTGACATCGTTGAGGATTATGCGACCCAAAGAAGGACCGACCACTATGCTTAGACTATTCCTGCATGGGGAGGAGAGTGTTTAGTAGAAACCAAGGAACACAAAAATAAGTGGATAGGGGATAAGTGTTAGTACAAGTAAACATACATGTAAAATTTAAGCTAACAAACAAGTAGACAATATATAATCTAAAACACAAGAAGAAAATACACAAAAATACAATACAGACCACGAAAAGTAGGTTGGAAACATGTGACACTACTCACGATGTTGAAAGACATTCAAATATGAATTAGCCAAAAGTAGACAAGTGTGCACATAAGTCAAAGGGAAAATCCTACAAAACGGTGACATGACAAACAATGACAAACAAGAACAGTATACATGTAACAGTATAAACCATGGCGGAAAATAGACCTACAATTTAAATGTTGTACATGAAGCACTTTTTAGCATGTTAGATAGATAAAAAGTATGTGAAAGCATGTATAATATGATAAATTAATGTTATATGAAACAAAATGAGACAATAACACCGATAGTGTACGAAAGTGGATGCCCCTAGGAGCCTCTGTGGGACTGGTAATAGGTATTGCACTAAGAATTCATGCTACATGTATGGATTTGTAGAATCTACAATCATAACTAGAAAGCAAGTGAACACACATGTGTGTATGATAAAGATAATGACATACATGATATCTATCTAACATGTGTAATAAGATGTGCATGTAATAAGTAAATATAAGCAAGACTAAGTGCGACCAAGATTTGTAGTATGTTGTGGATGACATGGAATGCAAAGTGAATGATAGGAGCAACATGCCCCATGAGTGAATGTGTATGTATGAGATGAGGTTTATTTATTTATGCCCCCTTAGCAATCAAGAATGAACCGTAAACATGGTGCATCATCGGGAAACTATATTATGTGTATTAGAAAGATGTGATCATTGAAGCGCAAAGCATAAAGTGTAAGAGTGTGAGTAGTTGAGCAAGTGAGTGGTTGTGTGAGTGTGGTGAGGTCCATTTGAGATGTAGACCCTCAATAATCTAGTATGGAATGTAGACACCTCTAATTTAACCTTGAGCAATTAAATCCTTAAATTGCTCTAATTATCCTCTTTCCTGTAAATTGACGACATATCGTCAATATAACACACTTCCTCTTCCATCACCATTAATTAGCTACATTACACTAGTTAATTAACCCTTCTATTCAACAAATACACCAATTAACTACCTTCTCGTTAATTAATCCCCTTTCCATCTAGACTAATTAATTATTATTAATTAATTAGCTTCCTCTTCCATTAAATCAATAAATCATCATTTATTTGATTAAATCCCTCCCATAGTCTAAATCATGCTAATTACTCATCTAAAAAGCTTCTATAAGCTTGCACACATATTAATTAATAACTTTTGTTAATTAATAAATCCCCTCAAACCCCATGGGTTACTAAAGGACAAACTAAACTCTTCTAAGGTTGACTCGATCCTTTGTAAACCTTCCTTATCCACAACTAACCCAACCTCTCCGTTTATCCCACATGAAGTGGGATGTAGATATTCTTTATCCATTGGGCTATATAAGGATCCTCCTCCTACCTTTCTACTTACACCTAAATGAGCATAGAACATACACTATAGCCATTTTATCATCTTAGAGCATTCTTCCATTAGAAGAGTTGACTTTCTCCATTTCTTGCATTCATCCACCCAAGTTTTGAAGTCATATGGAGATATGTCAAGTGGTCTTGTAGCCATGATTTAACAAGACTCCATTCTTGAAAACCTTGGGATTTCAAGCATATAATCAACTCTTTGATTGCTAGAGATCTACATAGGTTCAATCTCATCTCATTTAGCATTCAATAAGAGATAGAAGTTAATTTATTTAGCATATTATCTTGAAATGTTCATTTCATGTTCTAATGTAGAGATGTTGATAGGTTAGCTTTGTTTAAGCTCTTAGCATGATGATGCATAGGTTTAGTTTAGCATTGTATTGAAGCTACTAGGTGTTAGTTTCAATTATACTTGCATAGCTAACTAATTCTTGCATACATGGACCATTGAACTATAGTGTGTCATAGGGTAATGATCGACGTGTAGGAGTGGATGTCAAAAATATGCATTGTGAATGTGTAAAGTATATGCTTTGTGAGAAGGAAATAAATATGTGAGATGCGAAGTGTGTTGTGTGTTGTGTGTGAGGTTCATGTGTATAAGATGCCCTCAATAGTCAAGTGTGAACCGAAGCACAAGAGTGCATCATTGGGTAATGATGATACAAATGTATCAAGATGTGTATGATGTATGAGGGATACTAGATGAAAAGAAATACAAGACAATTGATAATGTTGGAAGGGGGGATGATAAACACGATACCCCCAAGTGTGCCAATGATGGATATCTATGCACCGACATGAGAGATACCTTGCCATTGTGGGAGATCATCATTTGTATCATGATAAGCGTGGGGACACCAAAATGGTAGGAAGAAGAAACAATAGTACCATGATATGGTGGCGAAATTTGAAATGTGTCACCGCCATCGGTAGAAGGATTAGTTTCTTTGACGAAAACAATTGGCTGCTGAAGTGGTGGATTATTGTGTAACGTTGTAGAAGACTCAGTAGGAGGAGGTGTTGAACTGATTTTTAATGGAGGTTGCTTAGGTGGATTTGATAGTGCCATAGATGACTTGAGAGGAGGTAGAGTGAGACTAATTTTAAGAGGCGGATGCTTAACCTAAGTGGATTGCATATGTGGTGCTTGGGTGACATGAGAAACATTAGAAGTGATAGCATGATGCTCATTAGACATAGACGAATCATATTTAGGAACCCATTGAGATGTAACAATTGGAGAAGACCATGTGACATGATGTTGTGCAGTGAATGAAATAAAACCTTGATGCTCAAGATGCTTGATTCTTGATGTAAAGCATAATATTCTTGTCATTATGTCCATTGATTAAATGATAATTGTAATATGGAAGACGGTGATATTATGTAAGTTGATAAGGAGGATAGAAATGAGTAGATTGTAAGATGATTAATTAACGAGACATGAGACGTGAAAGAATATCTTGCTATTTAGAATTGAGATCGAATTTAAGAGGTGCAGGGAGTGGAAAGATTTGAGGTTCACTGATATGATCACATGTAAAAGACATAGGATGAGGATGAGTAGAAGAACTAACATGAGCCTGAGAAGTGTCCTTAAGATGTTGGATTTCAGATTTTATAGATGTAATCATGGATTCCACAACCTAAAATTTATCTTGAAATAAAGAATGTAAAGCTTGAATTGATTTGCAAAGATATTGATTAGAATTAAAACCAAGAGAGTCATGAGAAAGATGATTGAAGATAACACTGACTTGAGTAGGTGGTGTATCTAGAGGGAGGAAAATATTGTGTATGGCTCTTTGGAGAGCATCTTTACAAGATGGGTGGATTTGAAGCAATTGAATCAAGGGGACTTGAGGAGCTTTAGAAGCCATGAAAGAAGACTGAATAAAATGAGTAAAATGAAGATAAAAAAGTGTGTGAATGTCGGGTTCACCAGAATGATTAAGCGAAATGTGAATAAGTATACCTAATCTGATTTCTATTGTAGCAGTAAATAAATGCAACAATTAAGTATAAAAATTAACTCAAGTAAACTAAGTAATAAAATGTGAAACCCTAGTTAAAAAGAGGGTAATAAGAGCCTTAGCTGATTTACCATGGAAACTGGATCAAGCAAAGTGCTAACCAGGTGAATAGGAAGATAGGAGTGCCACACAAAGAGTTAGGAAAATGTAGATCTAGAGGAACAAGCTAGATGGGAGCGCCTAGGAAGGGGTAGGGGTGCTATGGGCACCGAGACCATGAGCTTGAGCACTGGTGAATGTGGAAAAAGTCAGAGACTCATCCTTTCTAGGTAAGGAGTTTTTCATTGTCCTTTTCCTTTAGTCGCTATGAGATCATACAATGATCATCGAGATCATAGAAACCCGCAAAGAAGTATTGACTGCAAAACCCTCAAATAGACATCAAATAATAAAAAATAAAGATGCAAAATGAGGGGTTAGATTGTTCTCAACTATCACAATGGTGATCATGGGATAGGACTACCACTACATCTTAGAGCCAATGTAGTTTCTGTGTGTGTGTGTGTGTGTGTGTGTGTGTGTGTGTGTGTGTGTGTGTATTAGGAATCCCGCCCTAGGTGGCTCTTGTGTGAGTCACACTTGATAGTGATCAAGTAGCTAGATGTACATAAATGTAATAGACATGTGCATGGAATAGAATAAACTTCCTTGATATCAAATGTATGTTGAATAATGAAATCATTTACGCTTTAATGGATGCTTTAGAATGCTCTTGAATAGTCTTTGGATATAACCTTAGGTGGATATAGCTAATTCTTAGTGTTTGGTCCTTTATTATGATCATATAAATTTATATTTATGTGATTCCCTTTATGAATTTGGTAATTAACCCCAAAAGGTTGACCACCAAAAAGATAAGATGTTCAAACAGCTAGAAAGGCCCAAATGATGCGAGTAAAGTACAAAGAGGTCATGGTTGCCTAGAGGGGACATGGGTACTTAGCATTGACGCGTCTGGCCGGGCACCGGTGTCGGACTCGAGATAAACTAAAGAGAGATCAGATTGAGCAAGACCAAAAGTGGTAGTAGAAAGGAAGTAAAGATGACCAAAGACATGGGTTAATTAGTACTTTTTTACTTAGAAATCATATGAATAAGTAACATGAAATCGGGACTAGATAATTATCCAAAGTGTGTTATTTTGTGTCTACACCATGTGTATTTCCTCTATGGGCTTATTAGGGATGCAATTGCATTTTTCATCCTACAAGAATGCAAGGATGTAAAAGTGCAAACTACAATATGTGTTTATGCCTACAAATTCCAAAATCCTTGAATATTCCATCCGGTGGGGCTCAGGGATGGAATTATAACTCAACTTACATTTATTTGACTTTTGTTCGAACGAAAAATTGAGAAAGGAATATTTAGGATAATATTACTTGAGGATCGGAGTACATTTGCCTTTACAATATTACAAAAATGCAAAATTGCAATGATGGCTCAACCACCGAGATACTCAAAATATTCCATTTTTAGGCTTTGGGAATGGATTTGCATTCTACAAAATGCACGTAGCAAGCTCACAAAGCACGTAGCAAGCTCACAAAAATATTTACTCATATCATACTAAAACAAAAGTACACCATTTTATCTTCATTAAACCTATAACCCTTGTAAGAAACAAATAAAATGTTAAGGTAAAATACGGACTAGGGAGAGATCAAGGAACGACATTAACAAAATCATGAAACTTAGGAAGTGACCATAAAAACTCATAGAAGTAGAAGAAGTGAAGAAGAGATGAGGAGAGAGGAAGGGAGAAACATGCAAATGGAAAGGAAGAAGAGAAAGGAGGAGAAGGCGCTTTTGATCAAAGTAGAAGAGGGTTGGGGCCCCCAGAACAACGAAGGGGGACAGAGATCGCATCGAAACAAACCGAAAGGGCAAGGAAACGAACAAAAAGGCAAAAAAGGACAAATATGCCCAAGGAAGAACCTACATGCTCATTGGCTGACCTTAAGCAGTAGCTCAAAGGCAACACCGGCTCGATCCTTGAGTTCGTTGTGGTGGTCGACTACCGAGTGAACCGGAAAGAGCGCAAGCGTCGACGTCAACCGCCGAGAGAAAACGCTGGTCCAAAGAAGGGTGGAAGTTTTGGGCGAAGGTTACCAAATCCCTGTACTGCCCGCAGAGCCACTGGATGCCATGGCCTGAACCAAGAGCATGCTCGTCAACTTCCTCTACCCACAGAAGAGGATCCGGGAGAGAGAAATTAACCAATTGATCATGTAAACCAACCCGATGAATGACATATATTTGGTCCACAACAACAAGTTCAACCACCGTTGGATCGGGGTGAAGAAGGAGGCAAAATGAGATGAAATGCAAGCAATATCAGAGTCCGTTCTTGGCCGACTAGCTCGAAAGCGATATGAATCGCCAAGAATGGTTTCGATGGCCTCTACCTCTTCCTGCGAGGAATATTTAAAAATTATGGAGAGGTGATGGTGATCGATGGCAGAGGAGTCTTGCCAGTTCTCTGAATTGGCCACGAAGGGCGATGAAAGGGAAGCCAACAAAAGACATGGAGTCCGAAAGCGCCAAGCCAGGGAAAGAACCAGACAAAAGATGAAGAGGAAGAGAACACGAACGACATTTATAGAAATCCGGCCTCACATTTATTGGGAAAACATCTTTGGATAGGAATGTTGCAAGCCCAACCAATGAAATGACGCTGAAGACAGAAGCAACGTGTGAATAGTCACTTGCAAAAGTGGCAAGAAGATCCACCGCCAAAAAAAGGGGGAAGAAAGCTCCCACACTTAGAAGGAACACTGCACACGTGAGAGGCCACTGCCCAACAGCGAGGATGAGCTGGCCCGATCATGGGAAATAAGGTTTGACAACCCAATCCAATCTTGAGCTGTTCGAAGTGATGTTGGCGGTAGGGTGATCGATAGAAAAATTTGCAAGGAAATCAACCGCATGATTAGTTTCTCTAAAGTTATGAGAAATATTCCAAATGCCGATTTTATCAAGCCAAAGAGAATTTGAGGGATATAAATGTTGATTTTCCATGAAGGGGATGAGCCTCTAGAAACTGCACATATGATAATTTGGGAATCCCCTTCGATGAATAAATGAGGACAACCTAACTGGGCAGCCATCTTGACTCCTTCCAGGAGTGCTTGGGCTTCGGCAGAATTACACGAGCCATCTCTGAGAGGGAAGGAGCCAACTCTGATAAGATTACCAAGTTCATCCCTGAGAATACAACCTGCACCTGATTTACCTGGATTACCTCTAGAGGCGCCATCAAAATTAAGTTTCCAAGTGCCCTGCGGAGGGGGACGCCACCTAGCCCTTTTCCTTCGAATTGATTTTTCAACTTGAGAAAGTCCTTTTTTAACAATTGAGCCTAGTCTGGGATGTTTTATGAGTGGCCAAGAATGCATAATAATGAAATCTCTGGAGGAGAAGGTTGAGTGGGATATGCAATTAGCACTAACTCTCTCAGAAATGGCCACTTCCAACTTGTTAAGAAAGGCAGGCAACTCAGCTGATTGTTCCCTGAAAAGACGAAGATTGTGTTCCCACCAAATGTGCCAGAGAAGGAAATATGGGGCAATGCACCAAATAGAGCTGAGGGTGCTTTTAGTATTAAAGGATGGCCAGAGAGAAGTGTCACTCCAATATTATTACAAGGAGCCCAAGCTAGATTTAATTTGTTCAGAGCCAATCCCAACAGCAAGAGGCAAATGGGCAAAATAAAAAGAGGTGATCAAGATCTTCCTCCACGGCACCACACAACACACACATGGAGGGACCGGCATAACCCCAAGATCTCCGCCTAACTTGGGTAAGGACCTTCTTTTTCAAAACCAACCATCCAAAAATAGCAACCTTAGGAGAGATACTGGGATGCCAACAACCATAGGAACAAGGAAGCCCTTGGCCTGAACGAGAGATGAGAGTATTATAACCTACTTTCACAGAGTAAGAACCCGAAGCATCCCCAAGCCAAATCAAACAGTCATCCTTATTGAGAAAGTGCGTGTTTCTGTCTTGAATGGCATCCTTGAGGAGGATGGACTCCTGTGCATTAGCCCCGATAATGGAGATATCTTTCCAAAGCCAAGATGGTGAGCCATCGGGATTCTGACAACCGTAATCAGCAACCAAAGATCCCCAGGACAACTTGGCCATATTCATGACTGTTAAGAGCAGACGAGAGATTAAGAGGGGGAGCCATTCCAACTTTCATCCCAAAAGGTGGCGAGTCTGTCCATTGTTGATGTTCCATGAGACCGACTCAGCAATCAAGGATTTGGACTTACAAAAGAAATTCCAAGATGTGTGAACCTTTAGGGAGCTCTGAGCTGGATAACAATAACTCGGGGTGACACCCACCGAGATACTTATGTGAAAGAACTTGGAAGGCCTACCTTTTGACGTTGGAAATGAAATTCCAAACAAGCTTTGCTCCGAGGGCAGAGTTCTGGAGAGCAAGGTCCAGAATTCCCATCCCTCCGAGGCGTTTAGGAAGTTTGACCAATTCCCAGTTTGCAAGGTGAAATTTGCGCTCTTCATTAGTTTCCTTGCCATAAGAAGGTTCTCACAATCTTTTCAATTTTGAGCAAAATAGATTTGGGGATCTGCAGGACAGACAACATATAGATTGGAATGGCAAGGAGTACAAAATTAATTAAAAGGGCTCGACCAGCCAAGGAAAGCCATTTGCCTTTCCATGAGAGAAGTCTGGAAGAGATGGAGTTTAAGAGCCCATCCCAAAGATGCGCTGCCATTCCCATGAAAAAGTGGAATACCCAGATATTTGTGTGGGAGAACTCCCACTGAAAAGCCGAGAATTGCTTTGATCCTGCATTGTAATCTAGGGGCAACATTAAAGAAGAAAATGATAGATTTATGAAAGTTAATAACCTGTCTCATGGCAGAAGAATAAGAATCAAGAATAGAAGATAGTCGCTTAGCTTCAGGGATAGATCCTTGACCAAAAAGAAAAGTATCATCCGTGAATTGTTGGTGTGAAAGGGCTGGAAGGTTGGAAGTGATGAGAATACCTTTGAGGGATCCATCCAAAATGGTAGATTTGATGCATCGACTAAGAGCCTCGGTGACCAAAATAAAAAGAAAAGAGGAGAGAGGATCACCTTGTCTTAATCCCTCTGCTTTGGAAGAAGCCTTCACCGATCCATTAACTAGAATAGAGAATCGGGAGTGGCTATGCAGCTAAAGATCCAATTACAAAAATGCCTACTGAAGCCCATGGCTTGAAGAGATTTGATGAGGAACCTCCAATTGACACGATCGTAGGCTTTGCTAAAATCTAGTTTCAGCATCATGCCAGCCTGGGAGGAGGCATGAAGAGTGTGAATCAATTCATGAGAGATGATGATCCCATCGGTAATTGACCTACCAGGATGAAGCCACTTTGTTCTTGAGCAACCAATTTTGACAAAAGTGGACTCAATCTATTTGCAATAGCTTTGGAGATGATTTTGTATGTCGTGTTGCAAAGGGAAATAGGTCTGAAATCATCCAGAGACTCGGCAGGAGATTTTTTAGGAAACATGCAAATGAGAGTGTGATTGAGAGCACCTAAAATCTTGCCCATTTGCCATGACTCCTCAACTGCATTCCAAATAGAATTCCCAATGACATCCCAAAAGTCCTGGAAGAATGAGGCGGGGAAACCATCAGGACCGGGCGCTTTTTCTCTCTTCATAGAAAAACAATTTTTTGAACCTCTTCCTTGGAGAATGGAGAGAGAAGCAATTCGTTATCAACATCTGTGACCGAGGTAGGAATCTGATGGAAGAAGGAAGACTGCGCACCAAGGGGGTTGCCGATTCACCATTCAAGAGCTTATTGAAGTAGGACACTACTTCGGATTTGATCTGAGATTGAGTGGACGCAACAGATAAATCATCCAACTGGAGGGATGAAATGTAGTTGAAATTTCTTTTGGCTTTAACAGAAGCATGGAAGAACTTAGTATTTTTGTCACCATCTAGCCAGCCATACTTCCCTAGATTTTTGACGCCAGTAAGTTTCCTCTTTTAGAAGAAGATCACCCAATTCCTTAAGAAGTGATTTTTCTTTGAAGAAATCAGCCCAAGCATCCCATGAGAGAGAATAGAATCATTCAAAATATGGAGCTCCTTCTCAACTCTCTGTTTTTCCTGAAAAATATTTTTAAAGCTTGAAATATTCCAGCTTTGAAGCTTGTCTTTCAGCAAGGATAACTTTTTGGAGAGTTGGAACATCCATGTCCCATTAACTGTGAAGGAATCCCACCAGAGTTTGATCAGAGGCCTAAGTGAAGGATCCTGCAACCACATATTTTCGAATTTGAAGGGTGAACGTCGAGGGGGCAGGTCGAAGGAAATATTAAGAGAGATCGGGAAATGATCGGAGCCTGAGAGTGGAAGAACAGAGCATTTGAGAAGGAAGTTATTCTGCAACCAAAATTCAGAAACAAGGAATCTGTCGAGACGCACTGCCAAGGAACTAAACCCAGGCCTCCTATTATTCCACGTGAACCAACCCTGGCTAGGTTCCACATCAACCAAATTGGTAGAAGAAACAAAAGATGTAAAGTCCACTTGTGAACGTGGCTGCCATTGAATACCTCCGCGCTTATCAAGATCAGAAAGAGTAGCATTGAAATCGCAAATGACGACAATCTTGGAGTTGACAGCCGAATCAAGGACCAAATGAAGTTTAGACCAAAGATCTCTTTTTTTGATCGGATTAGAAGGACCATAAACATTGCATAAGAAAAAGGACTCATCAGAATGTTTAATAGAAACTTTGCACCAAATGAAGTTCGAATCAATGAGAATAGGCTCAAGAGTGCAACAAGCTGGATTTCCAAAGAATTCCAAGACCACCCGAGGCACCAGAAGAATCTAGAGAAGCAACCTTCCCAACCTTTCCATCTTCGAAACCATCCATTTTTGCAACCATCCTCTGACATCTTAGTTTCCTGTAGAAGGCAAATATCAACAAGCAACATCGAAAAGCATAGCGTCTTAACAGACGTTGCTATTTGTTAGGGGCATTGAGGCCCCTAACGTTCCAAGAATAGAGGATCATTTGATCTTCAGAGAGGACTCGCCTCTCCTACTCGTAGAGGGAAAGAAGGAATGAAGTTGAAGTTGCTTCCCAAGTGGCAACCTCATTTTGGGAGATTTTACTCTTAGTAGGGTGACCCAAAATACTTTTCGGACCAAGATCCATGTTAAGAAGGGGAGGCGTTGGGAGAATCGGACAAAGCTGCAAATTACCGAAGAATGAACCTCGTGGTCACCTCCTGTGAACCAATGGAGTCACCATCATTAGACTGGAGTAGTTCGTCCTTTTCATTAACCCATTTTTCCAGAGAGGTAGCGTTCCCTCCCATGCCAAGAGAGATACCATCATGAAAAAGGGACAAAATCCTAGTAGAGTCCTTAACCACTGTAGCCGTTTCTTTTACCAAAGAGATGGTATCAGGGTCCAGAGTTAAGGACTCAAGAACAGGGGAGGGGTCAGAAGAGACCACATGAGTGGAATGAGGCGTGATTGCATGAGAGGGAGCGGAGGGAGAGGAGGGATGGGGGAGAGGATTTTTTTCTCCATTCCATTTGCTAGAAGAAGGGGTGTTTTTGCAGAATTTATGGAGGTGGCCAGGTTTTTTGCATTTAAAGCAGGTGTTAGAGACACCTTCGTACTCCACCTTTTGCTCCCAAAGCCCGGACTGGGTGGATATGAGAATAATATCTTGAAGCTTTTGATTATGATCGATGGAAATGCAAATCCTAGCAAAAGAAGAGAGGGTACCTTCCAGAGTGACAGGGTCGATGCGAACAACGCGTCCCAGACTGGAGCAGATTTTATTGAGAATGGGAGTGGACCAAAACTCACTTGGCAGTGAATAGAGTCTAACCCATACATGTAATCCTTCCGTTTCTGCTCTAGCAATGTCGAAGTGAGGTTCCCAATCACGAATCGCCAAGCCTGAATCAGCTAGAAGATATTCTTTCCTCACCATGGTGTCGTCCTTCTGAGCGGTGCTATGAAATAAAACCAGGAAAAAGCCCTTTCAAGGAAACGAATACACAGGCCACTACCCCACTGCACTTCACACCAATTTTGAATGCCTTCCCACCCAATCTACGACCAACGAATTTTGCAAAGATTGCTCTAGAAGAGAGAAGCTTTATTTGGGCCGCTAAAACAACATCGTCCTCCAAGGACACGGAAACGGAGGTGGATGGTCCTCGGGGACGTAGCAGACCAGGCCATTTTTGTCAAAACCTTCTAAAGCACACCGCCGACACTGGGCGCTGGGGACCCGGATGCCACTTCGCAAGGCTTCCGACAGGCCCTGGCCCGCATGGGGCACCATCGCGCATCATGGGGAGGTGAAGCCGTGTGACCGTTGCAGAGGGCCGAGGATAAAATCCACCTAATTATTGTAATAATTTTTCTCAAGGTCGAAAAGATAAAAAAAAGGAAGAAGAAAATGATAGTGTACATACTTTCTTATATCTTTAGTGCCATAGACCCAAACATTTATCTAATAATTGCTGAAAGTAAGAATTCCAATGAGGCATGGAATATATTTGAGGCTTCATATCAAGGCTCTTGTAAGGTAAGAGAAAGAATATATGGAATATGAAAATGAATTGTAAACAATTTGAGAATGTCAGATAATGAAGGAGTTGGAGAATATTACATAAAGATAAATAATTTAATACATAGAACGAGGGTTTATGGAGAAACCATTAAATATAAGTTTATAATAAGGAACATTTTGAGATCTTTTACAGAAATATGTCTATATATTTTTATCACTCTCGAGGAGTTTAAGGATACAAACATTACAAGTGTTGATGAATTAGTGGTTTCTATTTTGTCCAATGAGGATAAAATGAGACTATATGCATGATATTCTAAAACTTCAAAATAATCACTTGTAACCAAGATAATTATTTAAGAGGGACAACATAAACCTAACCTCACAATTAAAGGAAAGATAAACCTTTCTTATCAATATTACAAAATACTAGGACACTTTATAAAATATTAAAGGATATTGGAAATAAAGAATCAAGATAATATATAAGGTGAGAATAAGGAATTTGAATATGAATAAAGTGAGGCTCAAGATGACTCAAATTATTGTCTCTTATGATTCAGTTTCTAAAATAATATGAAAAGTCGAAAGATGGTTTCTTAAGTTAGATGATTCCTTAAATATCCAAAAGAAATTAGGATTTTGAAATTCCATCCAAGTTGAAGGAAACAAAAGGAGTAAACTCACATAAATTAAAGGTAAGGGTGAAATAAAAATATTAAATTAGATCCTACAAGTGTGACTCGATTTTCATAGAATATAGAGATGAAAGCAAGACATACAAGTTTTATAATCCTACTAGTAAATCCAAAATTGTTTCTAGGGATTGTAATTTTATTGAAAATGGTTAGAATCCTATAAGGTTCATGAGTAAAGGGGAATCCTCTTAAAGAACAATTTTAAAGATTAAAATTTACTACATAGGATTCTAGTTCAATAAATCAAATGTCGTATTAGAATTACTATACGATGATCACAATGATTTAAAAAAATAAGGTAATTTTTTTGATGATTTTTATGATGAAAATACTATGTTTTCATTTTCATCTATGGTTAATGACCTATAAGTTAAGAAAAATATATTTAAAGGAAAGAGTGGGTTGATGTTATGAAAATTGAGATGGATTCAATTAAGAGGAATGATACATGAAATCTTTTTCAACATCCATCTAATAAATATTTCATTAGAACTATTTATGCCTTTTTAAAGATTTAAATATATTTTAAATAAATATTATAGAATACACAACACTAAAAAGGAATGTAAGGTTTGAAAATAGGAGTTATTTTGATTAGTTAAATTACACTATTAACAATACAATATCAAAATAAGGCATTGGTTGATAAAATAAATAATTAAAATATGCTAAAAGATCGAAAACACAAGAATGAATATGTATTTAACTACACAAGGATGTACAAGAGAGATATTGATGCATAAAATGAAGAATCATGGAGTGCAAAGGTTGATCAACCTTCATTATAGAGGCTGCCACTTGAAACTCAATAGGTGTAAGACCGTATAAGTCTACCAAGAATGGATGTATCATTTAGGACTTATTGAATGGCCTCGGACTCACCGTGTCAGAGTCCTATAACATTTTGAGTCCTTCAAAGTGGGTTATAAATATGCTTCATTGTCAAACCCTAAGTGTTGCATAATCCCAAAACCACATGTAATAAGAAGAATCATGCTCAAACCCTAACCATGGGTGGAAGACCTTATAATAAGGTTAGTGTTTGGGTTGAAGTGTAATCCATGTACCACCTATGTCGATTTACTCTAAAGAGGCATCAAGTTACATGTAGTTCTCCACATAGCATGTAAAATTTATATAAATGCATCTAGTTGGAAACTTACACCACCTTAAAAATGATTAAGAGGATTATGATCTTACTAAGACTTTGAAGTAGGGATATTGGTGTGCTTGGAAGTGAGGGAAGATAGAATCCTTGACCTGGTTGAGTGCTTTAGAACTATAGTAGTCACTGACCTAATGGATGTGCATCAACTTTGGGAAGATTTAGGGAGCCTTGAGTTATTTTTATGATTATTGCAATGAGTATGCCAAGTGATTTTCTATATACTTTATAAGTGAGTAAACAAAGTGATATTAAATTTATTATATAGGTATTTTAAGGTGAATTATTATGATAAGGGCAACCTAAGAATATGAAAAGACCCAAAAATGTTATTGCATTTAAAGAAAACTTGGAGGATATGTTGGTTTGGGACTATATAGGTCAGCTAGGATTGGATTTCACATCATGACCTAACTATTTGGTGTTTAAAAGGATGTGATGAATGAAATATGGAAGTTATGCAATGAGAAGAAGAGTTTAATTATGGATCTTATGCATTTACACTTAGATTTTTTCAACACATCAATGTGTAGGAATAAGAAAGTTAGGAAAGAGATAACAAGATGAGTTGAGTGGGGATAGGATGTGGGTGCTTGGTTCAAGTAAAGAGCAAAGGAACACAATCACAATTAACAATGTTAAAAGGATAAATTTTCAAATTTGAGTGTCTAAATTTTCCCACTTTAAGTATGAAATGAAAATTACATGATTAAATGAAAATATTCTTAAGTGTGTAGAAACACTTGGTCTTTGCTTAGAGTTTTTGTTATCTAGATGTGTTGGTTTTGGAATGCTCCATGATGAAATTTACAACATAAAGTGCAGTCAATGTCCATAGTATAAATTGAAATATAACTCAATTGTAAATATAGAATTTGAAATTACATAAAGTGAAACCAAGAGATGTAAAACATGGAAATGTACACTTGTTTATCTTGTGGAGGAAAATATTCCCATTATATTGTTTGTAGTTGAAGTTTGGATTGTGTTTTTTAACTTTATCAAAGGATTGGGGGTGATTAATACCAATTTTTGAAGAAATTACTAGAGTATTAGGTGCATGCAACCCAACATTGAATAAAAGGTAGAGATGGAAGAAGGGTTGGGTACCAATGTACCCCATGAAGGAATAAGACCATGTATCAAAGTTTTTAGTAACTTTGATATATTGACCTTTGGAATGAGGAGAAGAAATAATGCCTAAGAATAACTTAGCTACTTTTATACTTTCCATAACCCCATGAATCATACCACTAGAATGGATCTAGGCCCAATTTTTTTCATTTAGACATAAAGTACAAAAGATAATGACTACCCCATGTACTCCCATGTGTCATAATAATGAATAAGAGTGTCTAGAATAATAAAATGATAATGGAGAAGGAGATCATGCCCCCAATATACTTTCATTTTATAACTAGAACTGTGTATTGAAGTGAAGTAGTCAAATATTCATGCCCACTATAAACTACGAGAATTGTGTCATATGAACATGATATTATGCCAAAATCCTATATCTATACGTGGAAATATGAAATCGAAGAGAAATCTAGAGTAAATTCCCCAGAGAAGAAACATATGATAGGGCCAAAAATGTATGTACGATCTTGAAACTATGTATTTTATACCAAAATTTGATATTTGGAAATATTTTTGGGGACTTTTCCCTACAAAAACTTATGTATGAACCTAACTCTCAATGTAAGTGTATAATATATACCGATGAATTCCCCCTCTTTTGAGGTGTGTGATAAATCATTTGAGCATATAACTCAAAATAATAGATGTGTTCCCATGTACTATATGTATTATAATCTATAGGAGAATGTAGAATGCGGAAGTGGTGGCCACATTTAGAATCAATACCTATAAAAGGGGTTACACATGGTGGCAACCATGGTACATAAAGAGACAAGCAACAAGAGAAATAATATATGATAAGATAAATAAGAAAAATATGAGTAAGAACAACACAAATACAAAAGAACAATTAGATATATATAAAAGCAGTCAAGTGAGAAAATAGAAATAATACCATTTAGAGAATAATCACATTAGGGTATAGATCTGCAAATATGGGACACCCACGATGTCACAAAATAATCAAAGCATTTAGGCCTCATATAAGAGAAGAAATGTCACACAGAGAAAGGTATAGAGGAAAAAATGTGGGACACCCATGGTGTCACATGACAAACAAGGAACTTAGGCTGCAAATAATGAAGCGTAAAAGTAGTAGTAGCACAAGAAAATAGAAAACATATTGTAGTAAATAGTAATGTAAAATAGTGATAAAGACATCATACTTTGTAGTAAGAAATCACATGAAGTAAGATATGTCAATGTTACAAAGACACATGTGTTAATTCTGCTAGTTTGAAAGATAACTTGTACACTATATATATAATCAAGCATAATGAGGAAGCATAAAGGAACTATAATGAAATAATAACACTTGTATAGTGTATAGGGATGAACCTAAAGGAAGTAATGTAACGATCCAACATTTATAATATTAACATGTAACAATCTGTATGTCTTGCATCAATCTCAAAATGCTTCATGAATGCATGTGTGTACAAAATATAAATATATGATATCAATCAAACTATAGTGATAAAAAACATATGTGATATAAAGTGCAAAAACAAGTTGTTAACAACTTATTTGTGTATTTTTGCAAATATATGATTTTTCTTATATTATTGAATATAGCTATGTATAGGAAGAGAGGTAACATAAGAACTACCCAATGAGAGACTCATGAGGAGGTGAATTAGATCTTGAATAAATGGGAGGTACATGCCTTAATTGTGTTAAAGAAGGATGCTTATATACAAGTTTTATAAAAGTAGTAATATGTGTCTCATTGGCAAAATATTTTGTTGTAGAAAAAAATATGGTGTTTTCTACCAATTCTCTAGGACTAAGTCCTCCACTTGGGAATGGTGAGGTATTCATTTATTGAAAGCTAGAAATATTGTACACTAATTCTACTCTCAAGGTGGTCGAAGATTGAGGATCACACACGAACACTTCATCGAACGTGTGGAAATATTTTATACGAGGGAAAAGAGTGCGAGGTATGAGTAGGAGAAGAGAAATGGAGAGGGGGTTTCAGGTAATAAACATGACATTTATTTTATTAACCATAAAACTAGATGTATTTCCAAATTCAATGAGAAGACACCAATAAACAAAGTAAGATAAAAAACACAATCAACACAAAGTTTAACTACATTATATTCATCAAAATATTTAGTCTTTCCTTGTTTGTGTTGGATTACAATGCTCTATTGGAGTAGGAGTTGATAAAGAGAGGAATAAATTAGGTAAGAAATAGAAGAAATACAACTTGCTATAGGAGGAGCAAAAAAATGGATCTTTTGGAATGGAGAGAGCCTTACAATTTATATCCAAATCTAATGACTCTTCATATTCCCATGTGACCTTTAAATTAAAGTGCAATATCAATGAAGAAATAGAAAATTTAAGTGACTTAAGTCACTTTTACAAAAGTTTTCTAACAACGAGAAATGAAATGTTAGAGAGAGAAGAGAAGAGAGATAAAGTGTGATTAAATAAATATGATCAAGGATGAAGTTATGATCTTCCCTCATTGTAGAGATGAATGTTGTAATTGAATAGGATCTTCATCAACTACTTCTTTGATCAGAGCATGAAGTTTTTGGGACTAAGAAATCATGCTCCACACCTTATCTTGACTAAGTGTATTTTTCATGTCTTGAAATCTCTCTTTCAACTCTTCATCTCTATGAGACAATATAGATTGTAAAATTTAACTCCTTGTCATGAACATGATATCTTGTCTCCCACAAGAAAAAACACTCATCTTGATCAACATGAATAATGCACTCACACCATGCACATCTCAGACTCGGTAACCATGAGCTCTCTTGGATTTGACGGTATCAAATATTCTTGAGAAACCTTGGTGGTAACATAGCAATCCTCTAAAATGTAAACACTTCCTCTTTGTGATATGGAACCAAGCAATGAATGGATGGACAATGTCTTCATAAAGAATATTAATACATCATATCCCATCTCTTGAATGGAGGGTGGTGTGAAGATCGAGAATACACTAGTACCATGGTTCCCATCATGAAAGACTTCAAATGATTCAATTGGATGTTTCATAATGAATAATCCTCATGTACACGTTGAATTTGGTTAGAAAATGAGTTTTCCCTTCTTATCCAAGCATTTTCAATGGTCATCATGTGTTCCATGTTGTTGTCTCCAACATCTAGGTACTCAAAAAACAAGACAAATATGGGATCGTATCCAAAGTAGTGGAACTTCATTGTGTAATTTTGGGGTTTCACAGGCTTGAGAATGATGGCGGAATTCAATGGGGTAAGTGAAACATGATTCTGAGGTGGTTTATGAAAACTTGATATTTTGTATGGTTTTTAATGGTCTTGATAGATGAATTCTCTTTTAGGTCATTTTAAGGGAAAAACAAATCCAAATTGGATGAGACTTGATTTGTTGGAAATCTATTTCTAAGACAAAGAGATTCTCTAAACTCAATGATGATCCTTTATCATAATTAGTAGGAAATGGGAAAATAAGTTCAGCCGAGAGGCAGGATTAGAAAATGGGTTTAATGAAGGATATACAAAAAAATTAGTTCTTCATTTAGGGTAAACAATCATCCAAATGGATTGGTTTTTAATTCATTAGAGAGGTATTTATGAGGGGAATTAATGCTCCAAATTTGGAAAATATATCTCATGGGGTTTGAGAGAAAAATGAAAAATACTTTTTAGTGTATATGGAGTTTCTTGAGTGGTTTTATAGGTAGAGATTAGTTTCATTCAGAAATCAAGAATTCCTTCATCATAACACATGTTTGATATCTCAAAAGAAAGGTTTTATTGAGGGAGATTGTTGACAAAATTTGAGAGGTTTCCTCCATGTAGATTTTCACAATCATCATGATCTGTAAACTTGTAGTTTTTTCTACTCTAAAAATCAACTTAATGGATTCTTTATAGACATCTTAATTTAAATGCCTATTTTTAAACTTCTGAATTAAAATCAACTGAAAAATAAATGTAATGCAAGTAAGAATGAACACTTGCACACAAGTTGATAATGGAGTTCAAAAGATGCCTATGTATATGGGTTCCCTAAATGCTAATTTGATTCATTATAAAGTTCCATTTACAAGTACAAAAATAAGAACTTACAACACTATAAGGAATTCTCCAGTCCACCATGAAATTAGTGCCATTCAGTTATGTAGAACCCAAATTGATCTTGGAAGGCTTGCACAATGTTCTAGCATAATCTCCTAGCTTCACACTTCCTATTGACTTCTCCTCTACTGCATGACCTCTTAAAGCCTCTACACAAAGCTAAGTCAAAATAGTGTACTGAGAAAAATTCACACCTTCATGTTGAATTCTCCTCGGCTGCATGGCCTCCAACCACTACACATAGCTAAGTTGAATATGACATTAGTTATCACTCCGTAAGATGATCCTCCTCTCGTGGCCTATAAGTAATTCTAACTTCATAGATAGAGTTATTATAACAAAATTCAGACTATATAACACCCAATGAATATCAAAGTATCAAATCTTCAATTGTCTCGTATAATGCTTCTTGAGTGTTCTCAAACACCCTTATGGTCTACACTATAGCTTTGGGTAATAAACATAAGAATTGGGCTTATTAATCCTTTACAAAACAATGATTAGGATGAGTTAAAATAACTCTAATGCCTTTAAATAGGATTTCATGGACTTTCTTAGGGCTTGATAATTCAACTCAAGCTTAGTGATATAATATGCCCCTTGAACCCCTTTATATACTTGGGGTAGGCCTAAAATTAATGGATATATAACATATCCTTGAATTTTAATAATAAACAACTCGTTGGCGAGTTTTTAAGACCCGATTTGGGTCACGATAGGGTGGGCTTGACTCTCACCGCCACCTTTTGCTGTCACTTCCATGAATTCCTATCGAAGATATCATCTTAATACCCCACCACGTCCATTTTTTTCATCACAAGCTCACTTGGCTATCACCTCCTATGTCTGCTCTCCCATTGAGATGTCCTCGTTTGCCACATCTTGATCACTCGCATGAAATTGACTCGCTTGAGTTGTTAGTGGGTTAATGTCACATTGGGTGTGGAGTGGTTTGTGATGGGATTAATATATCCTATGAGCTCTAAGGATATTGTGACTTTGGCCATGTTTATCCACCATTTTACTTTTCTTGGTGAATGGCTCACCAAGCTATGCGGATATGATTGGTGAGTGAGTCGGTGGGCTTAGTGTCTTATCCTTGTAACTTGATCATTAGGTCAATCATGAGATTGCTTCGACTCACTTTCAATTTGACAACAAGCTTAGTTCTAGCTCTCATGATAGCTCATTCATGACCTTGACCCCAAATTGGTCTTTGAATCCTTCCCAACTTGGTCTTCAAATTGTAGAGGTAATTAAAAAAATGAGTTGTTAATATAACTCTAGCGGTAGGTCTCCTTCCAAAACAAGAATGGACCCCTTAGTTGAAAATCCCCTTTTTGACCATTAAAAATGGAGGCAAATAACATCTCTTTTTTTTTTCTCTATTGAATGCCACTTTTCAACTCCATGTCTACCCACTTAGGACTTTTACAATGTTATTTGATCTTTGTGTTACCTATGCCTCTATTTTCTGTGACTCCTATTATCACACGAACTATATCTTACACATATGGTGTCATTTTTGACCCATTCAAGATGGGTTGGAAAGATGACTTTGGATCTTCCATAAGAAGCAAGTTTGGGGATTTTTAGGAACATATAAAGTTTAAAAAATCATCTAAATCACATCAAATGAATTTGGGTGGTTTTATCAAAACAAGCTTGGAAAAACTAAAAATTTCATGAGATCATAGAAAATAAGATATCTAATGATAGGAAATTATCTTAGAATAAATGTAAATATTTTTTAGAGGATTATGTGGTTAAAATTTGGGAGGGATTCAACCATGGGATCAAAAGATACAAGAAAAATAAGTTCTTGACAACCTAGGGTACAATGGAAATTTTGGTGGGCATGAAAGGAAGAAAATCAAGTTTTAAATGGTTTCACATGCTACACTTTATCTTTTCATGTTCTTGTGTTTTGGAGGGAAGTGGATATTTGAATGTTGTTTGCACATGTTGGTGGAGAATGAACTTTGCAAATGCAAAGTGTGTTTTCCACCAAGTTTACAATCCACCCTCAAAAATGTTCCTCTACCAGAAAAGGGCACACTTTTGGGGTGTAATTACACCTCCAAAGTGCACCTATGGAAGATGAGGGGTCAAAGTGCACCTATGGTGGAGATAGTGGGGCCCATATGCAAACTTTCCTTCATTTTTCCTATTCCTTCATTTCATTTTAGCTTATTTTTGGCCAACCAATCAAAAGGGGGTGCACTTTTGTAGTTGGAGATGAAAAGTGGAAAATTCAAAGTGCATTGAACCTCAAAAGGCCACCAAGCTCCCAAAGTGTGTCAGTGGAGATGATGACATCATCATGTCAATGAAAATTAGATTGCAGAGTGCACTTTCACCATGGGGTCCAAAATTAACCTTTTCAAGCCATATAATATATGATTCTAATTGTAAAGGTGAAAAAAATCCAATGAGATAATTTGTAAACCTTTAAAATGATATATCCAAGAATTTTTGTTCAACTCGCCACTTTTCCGAGGAAGGCACACTAATGAGTTGAGATGTTGGAGGAGTTTAGAACAAGTATGAACTAAACCATCAATTGGGTCAAGAAGGGGGTTTAATTTTTTCCAACGTGTCCATTTTTAGGATCCCAAATCCACTTGAGGTGCTTGAAAGCTTTAGTGCAAATTCCTTGTTTAGAAAAGCCAACATGTTATAGTGTTGGGATTGTTTCTTCTTTTTATGATCATAGACATTTGTCTTACATATTCCCATTAGACTCTGTAATATTAGACTAGGAATTGAGCTCCCAAAACCATGTGGAGTTCAATAAACCTTTCACAAAAATTGACCTTCAATAATGCACACACTCATTTTTCCCAAAAAGAACATGAAGAGAAAAATTTCCCAAGACCATCTCAAAGCTTGAAAAATGCTTGATAAACCATACTACCACAAATAAAACTTTGAGACCTTTTTGTTGACTACAATATGGGCTCCTAAAATGATTTGAGGCTCCGGAAACCTTTCCTAGAAGTTGACTTTTGAAAATAGGCAATTTAGCAATTTTGAGAATTTTGACCAGTTTTCACAAGTTCGACCGAAAAGGGGAAATTTTTTTAATAAGGTTGTCAAGTAAAATGCTTGAAAATTTTACATGCCAACAACTAGATTTGACTTGGGGACTTATCTTGGGTTGGAAAAAGTGCAAACAAGGAAAGTAGGAACACCATAATCTCACATCATTAAACAAACCGTGCCTTATCCATTAGGAAAAAATTGAGTCAAAGGGAAACAAATTCTTATGGAATATTTATTAAACATCACACAAAAAAAAAAAAAAACACACAAAGGGAAACAAAAATGGAGACAAATAAAAAAAACAAACCTAGCTTACCTATGTATAGGTGGGGACAAACCACTTTCAATATATTACTTGTTCTTATCCGAATGTTACCCATGCATGGGTAACACCAAATGAGTTTTCTTTTCAAACCCATTGGCTAGTTTAATGAAGTAAGATCCATTATCGGTCCAAATTGCACCTTTGTGTTGGAAAAGTGATCTAACTCTGACTTTAGATGGTACAATGGGATCTCCTCCGAGTTGTGGGTGCCTCGGACTGAGGAGAACCTCCAGAGTGGGTTGGTTCCCTTGATGGATAACATAAAACTACTTAAATTGTCTGGGTTGAGGGATAAAAGTAAACTAAAAATAACTGAAAATGGAAAAGGGTGATACACCAAATATTTTGGGACTTAACTTGTATATAAAGCACACTTAATGACTGGTAAAAGAACTGATGAACTTCACTACAATTGCTTGTTTGACAGATCTTGCACTCACAAAGGCATTGAAACACACTTACGTGACTTGCAAAATATTCAAAACAACTTAATGGAGGTGCTGTGAGTTTATTAACATGTAAAGGAATGAAAATATTCACTGAAACACACTTCTAATCTGCTATAACACACTACAATAAGCTTGAAATTAGAGGAAAACAATCTTTTATTCATCCACAAGGTGCACAAGTATGATAGTTCTGCATACAAGTATGTAGAAAGTAATAATCCCCTTAAACCTATGCATAAGCATGGTTTAAATACAAAAGATCACCACCCAAGCTCCCAAAATAGCTTATGCTAAAATTAGCCTAACTGGCTATTTGGAAACAAATCCAAAATAACCACTCATGCAGAAAAGAACACTAATAGTTCGAGCCAACCTCTTTTGCACAATTTTGATAAAAATAATTGAATCCTATATTTATCCTTGCAAAAGAATAAAATAATCTTTTTCTCCATGCACTTTGCATTTTTCCATGCAAAATTATTATTTTTGGCCTTCACATTCGAATTTGGCATGATTTTGAGTTAGCCAAACTTTGAATGTGTGGGCTGAGCTTTTTTTTCCACTTTTTCCCCTATAAATGCCACTAATTACTAATTTGAATTATTTTATCATGAAGAGAAGGACAAGATCTTTCCAACGAGACCAATTTTATTAAATTTGGAGCTGTAGATTGAAATATATGGCCATTTGAAAATTCACCTGTTGGGATGAACAAGAGAGTGACACGTGGTGGCCTTTTATTTCTCGCATATTGAGTATGCTTATGCATACTTTGATTTTGTCTTTTCCATGTTTCGCCTCTTGTTGGGTCATGTGATTGGGCCTTACTTCCTTTCTTTGCTTTTATTTTTCTTTTGTGAGCGGGTTTGCTATCTTTATAAAATGTGAGCTAATAAAATAATTCCACGTATGTTTGTTGAGTAGACATAATGTTTCTCTAAGGAGAAGACACACAAAGGATGTGTGTAAGAACAAGGTGCATTTGAAGGCGCGAGAAGATAGGAAAGGAAACGCACGCCAGAACACTTTGGCTCAGGACTTAGCCATTTTTGTGGATAAGGGCTATTTTTGGAGATAATGTGTGGAGCACACATAGAGATGAATACTTATGCTCCACAATGGTATTTTGGGAACGCAGTGGCGAGATAAGTGTGCCATGCATAGTTTAAGATAATAATATGATTTCTTGCATGGAGTTAACTATATGACATATATTGTGAGAACACTTGGATGTTGTGCATACTATTATAAAGGTGCATGGATATTATCAGCATGCGACCTATTTTGAGAAGTGCATGGGTGGTGAAGGGAAAGTATCCACCCCTATAAATATGTATTGACTTGTATAGTTTAGTAGGTAGTGAATTACTATAGAGTTGTGCTACTCATTTTGACTCGCACATGACTCATGAAGATACTGATATAGTGTAAGAAGCTTATGTGTTTTACAGTATTAATGCAATGGAGTATATTGGTTGGATAATGGTATTAGAAATAAATGAAGTTGGTTCATGTATGGTTATTATTATCATAGTTATTACTTAGTTCATTTATTATGATTCTTTAGGATATAAATATGGATTATGCATTGTGGAATGCTTATATCTAGTTATAAATCTAAATATGTTTAAACATCATCATGCTAACATCTAGTAAAAACAACTCTAAAGAGGGACTTGGTACCTTTGCGTGCTTCGGGTGAGTGCTCAACTTAGGCTGAGTGATGTGCCAATGCACCTAGGTTATTCACAGTAAATTCTAGGCTGCATCATTGATTATGTTTTGTGATGAAGATGTACCAATTGACCTTATCAAGTGTTGAGGAGTGGATAGTAGATCTGGAAGAAGAATAAACTCGAGATATTCAACACACTGGATTGAGTTTGATGCACACACGTGGGTGGGAGAAGAACTTGTATGACTGTTCTATATGAGATTTTCTTTACTATCTTTCCGATAGAACTTATGAGTGACTGGATCGCTTATGCGTCTAAAAGGAATAGGAGGTTTTGTACACTTTTCTAGAAGCAAGAAGAATTTTAGGCCCTCATGATGTTGATCTAATTAGGATGCGTGATGTGGAAACTTGGTTTCGTAGTGTTTTGAATAGATATATTTTGGAATACTCGATTTCCCTTATTCTTTCCAGTGAGGTAGTGAGTTCTAGTTTTTATGTTATCCCAAGGGAACCTATCTACAAGGCATTCCACTGGCGATCAAAATATTGATGGTAACCCTGAATTTGGAAGAGAAGCCAATGGATAGCTAAACCCCACCACACACGGGGAAAGAGTAGGTTTGGTGAAGGATGGAGGACCTAACGACAGAGAGGAAAAGAGAAGAAATGTGGCTTAAGTACAACAAGGCACATGAGAGGGAGTTAGGGAAGAAATGTGAGATTACAAAACGGAGAGAGATGGCTCGTGAAGGATTTAGAGCTCACATAGAGGGCATGGAGCTAGAGAATTTGGAACTCCCCCATCTGGGAAATCATGATAGGGAACCCTCATCACCTCTTATGAGGTCATGCCAACAAAGACAACTTGGGCCGTGTGGCACACATCCGAATCTACACCGATAACCTAGCCCTTGCACTTGGTTTTCCAGTTTCTAGTACAACTAGTAGTCGGATAGCTAGTATGGGTGGTAAAATAATAGGAGTAAATCAAATAACAAGTACATATACGATTAGGTAGATATATTCCTTATTATTTGGAGATAACTTTTTAGGTGTGTCATCGGGTGTAGAATTTCTCAGTGCGTAGAATTTTGGACTCACCTCTGGGAGTAGTACCACCTCACAGATTGTAGGAGTCATTTAGTACCATTTTTTGCGATGTAGGGTAGTATATCCTTTGGTTCACTTCTTGCTATAGGTGGAGGATCAAGGGGCATAGGTTGCTCTTTTTCCGGTAGATCCGGGAGGTAGAGGTAACATAGGAGGTTCTGGATTCGGTGGGCATGGTCCTCACCAACCCTAGAATATTTACATGGAGATGTTGTTTTGTCTTCCAAATTATAGGGGAATAGAATATGCTATTGAGTATGTGCACATGTGTGAGATACTGTGGTATGTAAAAGGGATCACAAATTTTGAGCACAAAGCAAGCAAGCCATTTTGTAACTACATTGTAGGGACACACATATAGTTGGTATAGGAAGTTTGACCCCGATCGGACTTTGTAGTATATTATATAGCATTATAGGATGCTTTCCTTAAGGAATTTTATATCCCTGAGTTTGAGCAAAAGAGTATAAGTGTGCTCAAGGATATTAAACAAGGCACTACTAAGAGTGTTTGGGAATATGATGCCCATTTCAAAATGATTTTGTCTAAAATTTCGTATGATATCCATGCAAGCCAACATGCACAATGGTTCGTTGGAGGCTTGATCACACCTTTTAGGAGGGTGCTATCACATAAGACATATATGTATCCGCGTGAAGCGCTTGAAGCGACTTTGTACACCGAGGCAATGTAAGTATAGACACTAGAGTGAGCCCATTCCTAGAAGCTCAAAATCTCATAATGCAAATAATTTGGAGAAATTATTTGCCAATTCAATGCATGAGATGCACATTGGGATTTGGTGTAAAATTGTGAAATTGAGGGGCACACTAAGGATAGTTATCCCCGTAGGTCAGTGTGTTCATTGTTGCTTGACCGCAAGATATGTCATTTAGATCATGATGAAGCCGCTACCCATTTTATAACTCAGTGATAAGGAAGAACATATCTTCTATTGTAATATTTTCTAGTCCACGACTCACAATACCAAAGATTGTAGGTTGATTTATTAGATCCATGATGCCATTGATATTGGTGTACGATAGATATGAGTATCAAATAACTCTAAAGGTAAAAGTGAGCACCATGATCATGATCACACTCAGGGTGCTATGATCAAAATGAAGGGCGCTTTGAAGGAGGTCATGGTAGAGGTCGAGGATACCATGGTGGATTCAGGGGATAAGGTCATGGTGGTGGACGAGGTGAGTTTCCTCGTGGAACATGTTATATGTGTGGATCTCCTGACCACTACAGATGCGAATGCCCTTAGAATATTACTTGTTCTTTTTGTGGGAAGAATCATAACTATGAGGAGTTCCCAAAATTATATGAGCATCTTAGCAAGTAACATAAATAGGAGAACAAGGGTACATGGATGGTTAGAATACAATGCCATGGAAAACCAATGGATGCCAAAGTTGGCACTGAAACTTGAGGTAGTACCTATGAAAATTACTACATGCCTGAAGCTACGTGTGCCAGAGAAGTGTTGCAACAAAAGCCTACCATTACTAGGGAAGAGGCCTTGCATGCAAGATACCTAGATCCATATCGGAAGGATGTTTATTAGAAACCATGGAGGTGCTCATAAATATTCAGGGTGAGATACAATGTTTAAAGGAATAGTCATGAAAGTTGGAACAAAATAAGGTAGCAGAGACAATCCAACAAGATGTTAATGATTTGAAAGAGCTATTCAAAATGCTGCACCATGAGAATATTATTCCATTACTAGGGAATTGGTTAAAGGAAACACTACTTGCGTGCATGTATTGAGAATGGAATATAGATCCTCCATGCTAATATCCCCCTCATAGCTTGGATTATGACAAGGAGATGACTCTAAATGTTGATGTGGATGGGTGGATTTTGAGCAATATATTGATTGAAACATGCGTGGAAGTTAATGTGCTTACTTTAGATGCATGGGTATAGATGGGAAGACCTCCATTACATCCATCCTCTAATGTAATATTTATGTTAAATCAAACTAAGGTCACTCCAATAGGGGTTTTAAAGGATGCATCCATTACTATACAAGGGGCCAAGTTCACTGGGGACTTTGAGGTTTTAACACTTGCAGAAGTAGATAACTTCCCATCTCTACTTTGGGTGCCCTTGGTGTTATGCAAATAATGCTTATCTATGATTTAACAAGGGGTATATAATCCTTGAGAACAAGGAAGAACAAATTATTATCCCTTTGAAAGATGGGAAATATGCACCTTATGTTGAATCTTTGAGTGAGGAATACCTAAACAAAATTTATGTGTGCACCATTCGAGATCCGGAAGTACTTGAGCCATCTAAGGAAGGAATCCTCTAGTGGGAAGATGTACAGTCTATTAGTGATACTAAAAGTATTGCTTGTGATAATTGGGAACATGGAACTTATGAGATGGTTGGGTGTGAAGTAAGAAGCACATCTACGCGAGGAGACAAACCTCGATGTATTAGGAGGATAAGTAATAACTTTGTACCCCGGTACATTGGAGAAGGAGACCCTATAGTATTCCCATGTGCCATGGAGGAATAATGGAAGGATCAAGTGGATAGAAGAAATATGTTAGTGTATACCCTATGTGGGACAACAATGCGTTGGTGGATGGTTCACAGGGATAATCTCATAGAATGGAATGAAGTGAGAATTTGCTCTAACAACCCGGTTTCTCAGGAGCAATGCACCTACTCAAATCTACACATATCATGGTAATCATCCTATTCAGCACCACATTTAGTAGTGTGAGAGACTTTGGACAGAGGGGCAGGAAGCTTTACCACCTTCACTATGGGTGCACAAACTTTATTTCACCTTGCGCAAGGCTATGCACGCGCTTCGTATGTTTATACGGAGCTTCATAGGGAGACTGGAAATTGGAAAGAATTGATTGCATGAATGATCCAAACTTTTGACTTCTTCTCCACTAAACCTTCGGTGAAAGAGGCATTATGAGCCATGGAGTGATTGACTATGGGTGATAGTTTAAAGGATGAAGAACTCATTCAGGAGTTATTTGGTGAGGCAGACCTAGGAGCGCATTTTGATGAAGTAGATGAGATGGATGTCAAACTACTTAAGCACGCTTTCCTTGAGAAGGAGAAAGGAAAGATGGTCTACATAGTGGATGATGAAGAAGTAGAAAATTTGGACATAGATCATTCAGATGGAATATTTTTGGAGATATCGTGTAGAGCACACATTGGGATGGAGACTTGCATGACACACAACTACTATTTTGGGATGAGCATTTGATGAGTGTCATGCACAAGTTGAAGATAATAATAGGATTACTACTTCCAGTTAACTGTAGGAGATCTATTATTAGCACACTTACATGTGTGCCTATTATTGTAAAGGCGCATGGCTATTTTTAGCATGTGACCTATTTTAGGAAGTGTGTAAGCGGTGAAGGGAAAGTCCCCACCCTTATAAATATGGATTGAACTATGTAGTTTGATATACTGAGACACATGAGTTATTGTAGAGTTATGTTGTTGGATCTATTACACGCATAAAATTATGGTAATGTTATATGATGTAAGAAGCTTCTGTATTTATTGTGTTTAATATAATGGAGTGTATTGGTTAGATAATGGTGTTAAACATAATTGTAACTAGTTCTTGTATGGTTAATCCTATCATTGTTATTATTTAATTCATGATTCTTTAAGATCTAGATCTAGTTATGCTCTATGGAATGTTTATGCTATTTATGGATCTGAATGCATTATATCTTCATCACGTTAACATCCTACACAAGAAACTCTAAGGAGGGGCCTAGTACCTTTGTGCACTTTGGGTGAGCACTCAACTTAGGTTGGGTGATGTGCCAACGCGCTTGGGTTATTTGTGGTAAATTCTAGGTTACATCATTGGTTCCATTCCGGGACCTCTTTTTCAATTTTTTTTTAGGATGGTTCATGATGAAGACATACTAGTTGACCCTAGAAAGTGTTGAGGAGTGGATAAAATATCTAGAAGAAGAGTATGCATGGAGGTTCAACACTAGATTTGAGTTTGACACACGTGCGTGGGTGGAAAAGAATCTGTATGACTATTTTTATGAGAGCTTATTTGTTATTTTCCGGTATAACTATATGAGTGGCTAGTTGCTTATGTGTCTAAATGGAATTGGAGGTATCACACACTTGTCTGGATGCAGGAAGAATTTTAGGCCCTATATGATGTTGATCTAATTTGGACACGTGTTGTGGATACTTGGTTCCATGGTGTTTTGAATAGCTATATTTTGGAGTACTCAATTTCCACTTATTCTTTCCCAAAGGTAGTTGAGTTCCAATTTTTATGGTATCCTAGGGGAACTTACTTGTAAGGCATTCCACTGGTGATCAAGATCTTGATGGTGACCCTAAACTTAGAAGAAAAATTGATGGCTAGCTAAACCCCACCACGTGAGGGGCAAGAGATCGAGTTCGGTGAAAGATGGTAGACCTAGTAGAAGCAGTAAAGGTAGAGAGAAGAAATGTGGCTTGAGTAAAATGAGGTGTGTGAAAGGGAGATGGAAAAGAAATGGGATATTGAGGAGAGAGATGGCTCGGGAAGGATTTGGAGCTCACGTAGAAGGCATGGAGCTAAAGAGTATCTAGAACTCCCCATTTGGGAAAGCATGATAGGGAACCCTCCTCACCTCACATAGAGCGTGCCACCGTAGAGACGACTTGGGTCACAGGTGCACATCTAAATATATATTCTAACCTATCCCTTACGTTTGGTTTTCTAGTATCTAGTACATCCAATAATCAGGAAGCTAATTTGGGGCAAGAGAGAAACAAGGGTAAGTCACATAGCAAGTACATCTATGACAGGGCTAACGTCTTCGTTGTTGTTTAGAGGTACCTTTTAGATGCATCATCAACACAAAATTTAAGAGTGAAAATTTTTGGACTCACTTATGGGAGTATTACCAACACATAGACTGTATGAGCTCAGTTCAGATACTACTATTGGGACAAAGGAAGTACATCTTCTGGTTCACTTTGGCTACGAGGTGGAGGATCAGGGGGTATATGGTCTATTTTATTGTGGATCGGTGGTTGGTGGGTAGAGGTAACACATGAGGTTTTGGATTAGGTGGGTAGGGTCCGCACCAATCCCAAAATATTTACATGGAGATGCCTCTCCATCTTCCAGAATATAGGGGCATATAGAATGTTGTTGAACACGTACACATGTGTGAGATACTATGTTACACAAAAGGAATCACAAATTTTGAGTGCAAGGCAAGTCAATTTGTAACTACATTACAGGGATGTGCACAAAGTTGGTACAATAAGTTTTACTTGAATCAAACTTGTGTAGATTATGTAGCATTAAACATACATTCCTTAAGGAGTTCTATATCCCCTGAATTTGAGAAGAAGAGTATAAGTGTGCTTAAGGATGTTAAGCAAGGCACTACTGAGAGTGTCCAGGAGTATGATGCTCATTTCAAAACACTTTTATCTATGCTTTCTTATGATATTCAGTGCAAGCTAGCATGCGTGATGGTTCATTGGAGGATTGATCACACCTTTTAGAAGGGCTGTCACATAAGACATACACTGATCCGTGAGAAGCACTTGAAGAAGCTTTTGCGTGCTTAGGTAGTTAGAAGTATAGACACTAGAGTGAACCCATTCTTGGAAGCACAGATTGTAGTTATGGAAAAATAGTTGGAGAAGCTATTGGCAAATTCACACATGAGACATGCACTAGGATTTGGTGTATAGATTATGAAGTGGAAGGGAACATCAAGGATATTTGTCCCCATAGGTTAGTACATTCATTATTGCTAGACTATGAGATATGTCATTTGAACCATGACACCATCCATTGCCCATTATTACAATGCATGATAAGGAAGAATGTATCTTGTTATTGTAAAATTTTCTAGTCCACGACTCATGATACTAGAGGACTACATGTTGATTGGTCAGATCCATGATGCTATATATATTGGTGTGTGATAGATAGGAGTATCAGATAACTCTAAAGGTAAAGGTGAGCACCAAGATCAGAATCACAATCAAGCACACTATGATTGGAAATAAGGGGCACTATGAAGGAGGACATGGTAGAGGTTGAGGATATTGTGGTGGATTTGGGGTTGAGGCCATGGTGGTCGATGAGGTGATTTTCCTCATGGAATGTGCTTTACATGTGGATATCCTAACCACTACAGGCATGAATGTCCTCAGAATATTACTTGTTATTTTTGTGGGAAGAGTCATAGCTATGAGGAATGTCCGGATCTATATGAGCATCTTAGAAAGTAACATAAATAGGAAAACAAGGGCGCATGAATGGTTAGGATACAAACATGCTGTGAAAAATCAGTGGATGCCAAAGTTGGCACTGGAACCTGAGGTATTACCTATGAAGATCACTACACGCACTGAAGTTTGCGCATGCTAGAGAGGTGTTACATTAGAAGCCTACCATCACTAAGGAAGATATTTTTCATGTAAGGTACCCAAATCCTACACACTAGATGAGGTTTATCAGGATACCATGGAGGTACTTAGAAACCTTTAGGGGGAAATACAATGTTTAATGGAGCAATCACAAAAGATGGAATAGAAGACGGCAACAGAGACAGTCCAGTTGGATATTGATGACTTGAAAGAGGTATGCAAAATGTTTCACCATGAAAATATAATTCCATTACTAGGGAGTTGGCTAAAGGGAAACAATCTACACATGAATATTAAGAATGGACATCAGATCTTGCATGCAAATCTTCCCCCTCATAACTTAGATTACGACAAGGAGATCACTCTAAATGCTGTTGTGGATGGATGGCTCTTGAGTAATATATTGATTGACATAGTGTGGAGGTAAATTTTCTTACTTTAAATGCATGGGTACATATGGGGAGACCTTCATTGCAGCCATCTTCTAATTTACTATTTATGGCTAATCTAACTAAGGCCACTCCTATCGGAGTTTTAAAATATGCATCCATTACTATACAAGGGGCCAAGTTCACTGGGAATTTTTAGGTTTTAGAAATGTAGAAGAAAACAATTTCCCAACTCTTCTTGGGCACCCTTAGTGTTACGAAAATAATGTTGATCTTTGGTTCAAAAAAGGATATATAAGTTTTGACAACAAGGAGGAAAGATTTATTATCCCTTTAACAATTGGGAAATATGCACCTTATGTTGAGCCTTTGAGTGAAGAATATCTAAATAGGATTTATGTATGCATCATTCAGGACCCATAAATACTCGAGCCATATAAGGAAGGAATCCTTTAGTGGGAAGATGCATAGTCTGTTAGTGATACCACAATTATTGCTTGTGATAATTGGGCTCATGATACTTATGAGATGGTTGGGAGTGAAGTAAAGAATGTATTTGCATGAAGAATCAAACCTCTTTGTTTGAGAAGGATAGGTAACAACTTTGTACCTCAGTACACTGGAGAGGGAGACCCTATGATATTCCTGTGTGCCATGGAGGAATAGTGGATAGACCAATTTGAAATAAGAAATATGTTAGCATATACCTTGTGCGGGACAACAACACACTAGTGGGTGGTTCACAGGATAATCTTGTAGAATGGAATGAAGTCAAGATTTCTCTAACAACTCAATTTTCTAGGAGCAATGCACCTACTCAAATATGCACATATCATGGTAATCAACCTGTTCAACACCATGTTTAGTAGTGTGAGAGGCTCTGGATAGAGGGGTAGGAATATTTACCACCTTCACTATGGGTGCAAAAACTTTATTCCACTTTACAAGGTTGCACACATGCTTGGTATGTATATGCGGAGCTACATAGAGAAACTGGAAATTGGTAGGATTTGATTATAGGAATGGTCCATACTTTTGACTACTTCTCTACTAACCCTCTAGTGGAAAAGGTATTAAGGGTTATAAAGTGCTTAACTATGGGAGATAGTGCAAAGGTGGAAGAGCTCATTCAGGAGTTATTTGGTGAGATAGACTTAGGGGTGCGCTTTGATAAAGAAGAAGAAACAGATGTTGCACTACTTAAACATGCTTTCTTAGAGAAAGAAAAGGAAAGATGGTCTACATAGTGGATGATGAGGAAGTAGAAGACCTGGATATAGATCATTCGGTAGGTACACGTGAGGTTTTGGACAGTGCGGATAACAAGTCGTGTGCCTATCATGAACCCATGAAGATAAAAAAGTGAATATTGGTACGGATCTTTGAACCTAAGGAGGTAATAATTGGGGATTATTGGTTTGACTTTGAAGTGGCAAAAATCATTGAGTTACTATGTGATTTTCAGGAATTATTTCTAAGGGGGCTATGAATTAAAATGAGTGCATGAATCATTAGGAGAGATGAAGATTAAGCTTAAGGAAGGTGCGTGCTGGTTAGGAAAAGACCTTACAAAATGAACCCTAACCTGCACGTAAAGGTTAAAGAATAAATCAACAAGATGTTGAATTATGACATCATCAAGCCCCTAGAAGAATAAAATTAATTAGCCCCATGGTCATCGGTGATAAAGAAATATGGTCGGATTAGGATTTTGTTAATTACAGAGAACCGAATGTTGCGTGTGTGATTGATTCCTTTCCTACAACTTTCATAGAGGAGATATTAGAAGGCGTTGTAGGGTGAAAAATCTATTCTTTTATAGATGGATTCTTTGGGTATCATCAGGTCAGGATTACACAGGAGGATCAAGAAAAAAACTTTCACCACTGAATGGGGAAGTTTTTCATATACTATGATGCCCTTTGGTCTGAAAAATGTGCCTGTTGTATTTTGCACATAGTTGTTCAAGCATTCAGGATTTTATTCACATTTTCTTATAAGTTTACTTGGATGATTGGATGGTGTATGGACTTGTTAAGGATCACTATGACAATTTGCACTTAATGTTTGAAAGATGTAGAAAATTAAACATCTCTTTAAATATCAAGAAGTGCATGTTTGCTACACCTTTTGGCACTTTGTTAGGGAACATCATCTGCAAGGAAGGTTTGTTAGTGGATACAACTAAGGTTGTAGTTATTATAGGCCTAGAAGAGCCTACCATTCAGAGTGAGGTGCGTGGATTCTTGGGTCACACTAGATATTATAGAAAATTTATCAAAGGATATGCTAATATTGTCGCACCCTTGGAAGAGTTAATAAAAGGAAAAGGGACATTTTATTGGGGATAACCGCGATAACAAACGCATTTGAGGCATTAAAGGAAAGACTTACTACAGTGCCTATTCTGTGTTTTCCCTCATGGAACAAACCATTTCATGTACATGTGGACGCCTCTAGCATGACCATTGGCGCGGTGTTAGCTCAGCCTGGATAAGGTATTATAGATCATAATATATGTTTTGCTAGTAGAAAGTTGAATCTTGCAGAGCATAATTATACAACTACTAAGCGCGAAGCCTTGTCAATGATCTATGCACTACATAAATTCAGATAATACCTATTAGCAACACCATTTTTATTTTACATTGATCACATGGCATTGAAATACTTGGTAAAAATCCCGTTTTACAAGGGAACATATGTCGATGGGTGCTCTTATTCCAAGAATTTGATTTCACAGTTGTGGTAAAACTAGGTAAAAGTAATTCTGGCCCAAACCATTTATCAAGAATTCAGTCAAGGGAGGACACACAAACAATTAAAGATACAATTTCAGATGCATAGTTATATAGGTTACAATGCATGCCTTTAGAATTGGAGGATATTGCTATATTTTTACGTATAGCTATGGCGCCAGAAGGAATGAAATCTTAGAGAAGAAACAACTTGCAATTCACGCGACACCTTTTATGTTGATCAGTGGTGACCTATACAAGTTAGGTTGAGATGAAGTATTACATTGGTGTGTACTAGAGCACGAGCGCATGGATATCATGGAAGAGGATCATGGTGGTATTGCAAGTGGGAACTATGTAGGTGATGCCACTACATGTAAGATTCTACTCACTAGATTATGGTGGGAGACCCTCTACAAATATTGTAAAGCATATTGTAAGGCATGTGATCACTATCAACGCGTTGGTAAACCTGGGAAAAGAGATGAAATGCCCTTAAGACCTATTCCTAGTGTGGAGATATTTGAGAAAAGGGCTATAGAATTTGTGGGTCCTATTTTCGCTAGCCACGCACATAACTAGATCACACTACATCATCACTTGCACAGATTATCTTACAAGGTGGGAGAAGGTAGTAGCACTACCAAGGATTGTACATAAGTTACAACAACTAGGTTCTTATGGGAAATTTTCTTAATGGGTATAGATATCCGCTAAGCTTGACAAGTGATAGGGATACACATTTTTGAATGAGACAATTAGGGTACTATTGGATGAATTTATGATTATGAACCATAAGACTACACACCTATCATCCTTAGGTAAATCAACCACTTTGAGGCCTTGACAAGATTTTGAGCCAAACATTGACCAAAAATTGTGATGTTGGAAGGAAAGATTGGGATGATAAAGTGATGCAACCTAGAATTTACCAGTAAAAGCCCAGACGCGCTGACACATCACTTAGCCTAGACTAAGCGCTCACCCAAAGTGTGCAAAGGTACCAGGACCCTCTTTAGGGTTGTTGTTGCAAGATGTTAGCATGATGAAGACTTAAAGCATTCAGATCCATGACTAATATATCATTCTACAATGCATGTTCAGATCTAGATCTAGGGAATAACAAACTTAAATGATATCATGATGAAATCAAGCATGCAAGAACTAATTATACTCAGGATTTGATACTCTGATTGAGCCAATACAATCCATTACATTAAACATGATAAATACACAAAAGCTTATTACAATAGATAATGCCATAGTTTTATGCGCGCATAGAATTTGGCAGCATAACCTCACAATGACTCAGTTATCACATGTCTCTCTTACTTATATCTATCTCTGTATATATCATACTACATAGTCCATTACATATTTATAAGGGTGTTGAATTTCCCTTCACCACTTATCTAACCCCAAAATAGGTCACATGCTGACAATATCCATGCACCTTTACAATAATAGGATTACATGCAATAATGCTAATACTAGACCTCTCATAGTCTAACTATTAGTCACAATTCTATCTTTAGCCCGTATCCATGCAAAGCACTTCATAGCCGATTCTCCAAAAATAGCCAATGCATGTCGCGCAAGTCTTTACTTGGTCCGTTGTTTGGATATGCTATCTCCAAAAATAGCTCATACACGTGAAAATGGCTAAGTACTAAATCTATCTCTCTTCTTCGTGTGCACTTCTTTCCTGACCCTTCCGCACCTTTGAACGTGATATGTTCTTCCACGTGAACCTTCTGTATATTTTTCACTAAGTGCCATATTTTGATTGACCAACATTAACCCACACTAATTGCATTGCCACCCCAGAAATGGTTGTCTCCAAAATGAATCAAAGAATATCAATAGAAGAATAGAAATAATTTTTATGAATAAAAGAATTACTTTTACTCGGCAAACATCTTCTTCGCTTCAATAGGAATAATCAAATCTAGATATTCTTCTTTTATTTCTACCTCTAAAGTCTGCGTTAATCATTGAGCATGACCTCTTCCTTTTCTCGGGATATCTAATACAATTGACTCTATCTCATCTTGTGCAATCTCTCCTTTCTCATTCGCTAGACAAAACAATTCTAGACATTGCAGTCATTATTCATTCTAATAAGTCCATCTTTTGCTTGATGAGCTTCCCAATCTCATCTAGCCTTCCTCATGCATTTCTTGTGTTGTTATAAGGGCCTCACACTTCTTCTTGACAAGCACTAATCATTCTCGCGTGGCCTAAGGTCTCATCCTTCATGGATTTTAGGACTTCATTCTCCTCTACTATGGTCCTTATCTTGATGACCGCCTCCGGAGTGTGTAAATGTTTAATGCCTCATCCGATTTTCTCAGCTCCTCCTACAACGTACAAACCCAAACCCTAGCTCAATTTAGTGTGCCCTATTTGAAATTATGTGCTCTAACTCTTTTAAAAACCTTGCTTCGACTCAAACCCTTTGCAACTAGGAACACAAGCTTCTTTGCACATAAATCTTCTCGTCACATTTCGATTCATAGTCTTCGCACCTAAATACTCTTTTGGCAACTCGTTCGCACTTGGATCTTTCAAATTATCATGATTGCAATGGTAAGAATGAACTCACATCCCATCCTTATATATATTTTCAAAAATTTAGTACATTTATTGCTCCTTCACCTACCAACAATCCTCATTAATTGATCCTTTTTTCCATTTTCAAAGATATGGTACATCTTCGTGCCATAGTCATCCTTTAGCACACCCTCCTACCTTTTGGCTGCAAAATTATCTTCAACATGCTTCCATGTTCCCTGAGTAACTCATAATTTCTCCTTCCATTAGTAGTCTTCATGGCCTTCGCTTACCTTGCATTATATTGTTCCATCATTTATCTCCATCTATGGTCAACTTGTGCAATCTCTTTTCCAATGCTCCAACTTTGAATAACACTCATAGTCAGTTTGTTCCTTCATATGTACTTGTTTTAAAGTAGTCCTATACTTAGAGGCAATAACCACCCCACACTAAGGCATGCATAAAAATTCTTCAAATAGTAATTAGCTTCTCAGGCATAAACGTGCTTATTACCTAAAACACCAACTAAATTGACAAATCATAGTGACAAATAAGGAAATACATTAAGAAAAATACAAAATTGAAAACCTAATCTCACAATATTCATCATTTAATTACATTAATTGACCTAATTTCCACCTCACCTAGACATCTCATCCAACCACCTCACCCTAGACCTATTCTTGGCATGTTTCCATAACTAACAATAACTAAGTCTTACTTGCCTTAATGAGCTAAGATTTGGTCTAAACCCTAAAATCAATCCCTAAAATCTCTCTAACCACATTCCCACCCATTAGAAGGGAAGTTTCCATTCTAATCCATGAGAAGAAACTAACTTGGCCCAAGAAATTAGAAAGATCTACCCATTTTAGTAAACCTAGGGAATCCCACCTTAACCGATGTCGGTCACCCCTAAACCGATGCTTGGTCAACCCGGAACCATCATCGGTTACCATTTATTCACCTAAACAACCTTGTTTTTGGGTTGGCACATTTTGAGAGCAAGAGGATGAGAGAGAGAGTTACATGCAAGTAGAACCAACATCCTTTCACGCATCCAGACATCCAGAGCCATCACCAAGATAGATATTGGAAGCATTGCACTCATGGTGGAATCATTAGAGAGCCATTATTATGATATACCAACACCATTCATTCCGATCATCACCATTACCATTCAACCATCAAGTCTCAACATCATAAGTAAGTACATTTCTATCATTTCCATTTTATTTATTTTAGTGTAGTTAGCTTTTTTATTTTATCATTTATTTATATTTGCATGCTCATTCCATTCCTCCTCTTTCTAGCTTATAACTCAAATATTTCTACCCACATCATCCAAATCACCCATTATCCTCTCATTCCCCTCTTTGTTCATTCTCGAGTATTCCACAACCCCTATCACCTCCTTTTTATCCACCCTACCCTCCTTATTAGATCCTAGATCAAACCCTACAATAAATTTTCCTTGATTCTCTTACACCCCGACCTTACCGACGCCATTGTTACCCATAACCATCATTGGTTCCCTAAATAAATCATCATCATCGGTATATATAGACCGACATCGACATCGGTCTCTGTGTTTTATACCCTGACCCAGAAAC
Organism: Taxus wallichiana var. yunnanensis; assembly: GCA_018340775.1. Classification (NCBI taxonomy): domain Eukaryota; kingdom Viridiplantae; phylum Streptophyta; class Pinopsida; order Cupressales; family Taxaceae; genus Taxus; species Taxus wallichiana. Next base: position 275,755,880 of record CM031234.1, read on the forward strand.
AAAACCTAACAACCTCTCTCAATTGACCTAAACAACCAAAAAATCGACCATGACTAGTTCCAAACAACCCGACGACACTACCTACCTTTTAGATTTTAGATCTAACTATACCTAGCCTTTGTTATATTAGATTTTGCTTATTGTGATTGAATGAGATACCTAAATCATATCAACTAGTAGGAATTTACTTATTTCTCGCATTAATTTTTTAAATAGTGGATTGACAACCATCTAGGAAGTATCACACTTCCGGAACTAGCATACGCTAGGAAGTCCACTGTCATATATCATTTAACTATCTTTTGTGGTCTTGTTTTCTATTACAGGTAGTTCCTCCTAGCCAAAAGGAAGCTCTCACAATCAGCACTGGATCAAGAAGTCAGAATGCGCATGCAACAACCATCAACCAACCAACATAAACAGGTATTCCTCCTGGCCCTTACCCTTATCTATTTTTTCATCATTCAAAACGTAAAGAAAATGGTGAAACATTTTGGCATGCCCTGGTGGGACCCATCAGGGGTTCTATTGCATTTTCTTCATTCCTAGGAAAAATTTGTGTGTTTGTTTCCCTTCAAAAAGCTTACACATTAATCTTCTTCCTTGGTAATCTTCTCTTCTTTCTAATTTCTCTAAAGGATACATTTTCTTTTGGTGCATTTAAAAAGAACCATTCTTCTTGCTTTTTTGCATTTAGTGAAAGAGCATACCCTCTCCTATTCATCTTTTTTTGTCATCGAACATAATCTTTCGATTTGGGCTTAAAATTGGTTGCATTACATTCTGATTTGTTGCATTTAGCTCACATTAAAATGAGGGCAACCTATATGCTGGAAGTCATGCCCAATGATGGTTGACACAAAGAATCATAGAAAGCACATCTCTCTCTCTCTCTCTCTCTGTGTCTTACCAAACTTGCACAAAATTAAAATATACACATCTTTCTTAAACAACATCTTACCTGGGAACACCTATCCATGATCACATGATCAGATTGGTAGGTACTCCCCAGCTCATTGCCTCTATCGAGTCATCATCTAGAGGATGGCCCGCCCCCACCATAACATACTGAAACCTCTCCTTTTAGATATCCTTCTTCATAGGAAACCTTCCTCACCAAAAACTCTATTTTAAAATTCATGAGTCAGTCTTCTAAATAGCATAAGCTCAACACATTAAAAACCACTTGTTAGGTACGTGTTTTTAGTGTTTGATTGATGTGTGTTTTGAGGTGTGAGGATACACTTCTTCATTTTTCCATTTTGTTTGCCTTACACACTCCACAATCATAGTTGGAGTATTTGACTTCTTTTGAGTGTGTTAGGACTTCATTGCATCATCTCCAAACTCTGGGTTGATTATTTATCTCACTAAAATTCACAACAATCCATTTTTCTACATTTTCTATATTTTCACACTAATCATCATCAGTTATCCTTAGATCGCATCGTTTTTCTTAACCGGCATCGGTTTTCTGTTCTTTTGGGTTAAATTGCCTAAAGAACCCTTATTTCATTTTCTTCATTGTTAGAGTTCTGTGAGTCTCTGTACTCTCTCTCTCTGGTCAACAATCATCATACAACTTGTTCATCTAACTATCAACAATCTTTGCTTCATTTGGTAAAATTGTTCCTCTCTCACAAGTAACCGACCTCGGTTACCCCTTAACCGACATCGGTCATCCTTAATCGCATCGGTTACCTGTATTGAACATCAACTATGATATATTACCCAAATCTACCTATAGACACCTATTTTCTTCATTCTTTACCCTTGTCATCATGTCATAGGATACAAAATCATCGATATATACCCATTCACATGGTGTTGACTCGCAGTCAAGCCAACACTCTTATATTTCACGCAAGTCATCAACCACTCCCACCTAGTCCCTCACCGCCTTCCATCCTATCACCCATGGATCCTACCTATCTATCACCATTTCCAGGTGATGAAGAATTTGCATGACTCCTTGATCAGAATCCCGCAGCCTTATAGTTCTACCTTTCCCACTCTTCCACCCGGGACTCCTTAGGTCAGTTGATGTATGGCATGCCTGTATCCATCTCTCCTACCCTTATTCCCACTTCTGCATCAGCCCTTAATAATGTGGTGTTACCCTCACCTACTTCACCCCCAGTAGTTTCATAGCTAGGACCCATACCCACCATGACTGTGCATCTCATAGCATATCACTCATGCCATGTCGTATCTATTGTCCCTCATCCCACCACCATAGCCATAGCCCAGTCCACACCCATTGTCTCACAAATACCCATTACAACACAACACCCATGTGGTGTTGGTGACCCCTACTCCATTCCATTCCAAAATCTTGTCCTCTCCATCCCACAAACACTACCCCCAATCACTACTAGAGTCACGATGACCATCCCACCTACATACACATACTATCAACCCCCTATCTCGTCTGTCACCCATTCTGGATACATACCCTCTATGTTGGTCCCCTATTCTCAACCTCCCTATTTGGCATCACCATACAATGGAATACCACCCACATCACATAGGTTCAATACCAACCCCCTTATGCCATAGGAGAAGCCCTTCCACCACAACCTACCAATGACCTCATCAAGTTAATGATGGAAAAGATGTCAGACACTAGAAGCATCGGTTTTCGGCTCACATGCAATTCCCTCACCTATGATGAAATTTGTAATGAGCCTATTCACCCATCCATTCCTATTCGACCATACCCCATACATTGGGAAATGCCAAAATTCAACCACTTCAATAGCAAAGAGGACCCACAACAACATTTGTGGTCCTTTAAACATGGGTGTTACCTGATCACCCATGATGATGCTTTACTTTGAGGACTTTCCCAATGTCCCTGACAGGACCTGCATTAGACTGGTATAGTGGACTACCAAGACACTCCATCTATTCATTTAATCAAGTAGCCCAAGCCTTCTTAGATCACTTCTCTATCAACATTGTTAAGAAGGTTACCATGACTGATCTTTATTCCACTCGACAGTATGATGATGAGTCTATCGCTGACTTTTCACTCATTGGCATAGCCTAATCAATCAACTCACATTTCAACTACCTCAAACTGAACTCATAGAGTTATTTACTGGGCTTGTGCTAGACACATCTCACCTACCCTACAGGTGTAGACCTTTGTACTTTTGATGAGGCATTCACCATGGCACGGAAATTGGAAATTCATGCTATCGAAGAAAAGAAGATTCAACTTCGTAACAAGAACATCACGTTCAAATCAAATGATACTTCTTCATCTTGAAACCCCAAAACAACTATTCAAAACCCAAAGGGTCTACCAATGCCATAATTCTCAAGGCCCCCCCTCATCAATCAAACCAACCAAACCCCCTTCTAATCTCTCTCCTGTCCAAGCTTTCTAGTTTAGATGAGAACAATGAAAGTACACTTCCATAGGAGAATCTTATTCTTCTATTTTGGAAAATCTTGTTAAGGCTGGTGCCATTACCCTTCCACCTATAAAACCACATACTGGTTTTGACCCTAAGTGACCCATGCCCTCATGGTATAAGGAACATGAATTTTGCAACTATCATCGTGTCAAAGGTCATAGCGACAATAACTACATCACCTTCAAGAATATCATCCAAGAAATGTTAGACAATGGAGATCTAGTCTTGGATAGCCCAAATGCACCCACTAACCAAAACCTACACATCTTCAAGAATCCATTCCCTAATCATGCCCTTTCCAACCAAGCTGGTGATACACTTCAAAACAATGATAGCAATGTCCATGAGGTCCATGCTATTTTTGATGACATACTAGTTGCTTCCCAATTGCCTCATGTTCCTTCCATAGATGAAATCTTAGCCCGAGCTCCCCTACCTACACAAGAACCTATTTCATCTACTCCTCCACCCACAGAGGCACCCCCTTCATTTTCTTCTTCACCCGTGGAAGAGCCTATAATTAGCATGCCACCTTTGACCCCTCAAATTTTCAAGCAATTGTCAGTGGCACCTCTCCTACTCATAGAAGATGCAGGTCCACTACCTACACCAACACAAGGAGAGTCACTTCATCTAGCCCATCCTCTCCTCTACCCATGGAGGATTCTATAGAAGTACCAGTGTCTTTTGATGACCCTTCACCATCGGACCTTCAAGATCCCGCTGATCTGCTTTGGCTCTCTTACCCACAGAGTCCGAGGCTAGCCATTTCCCTGTATCTCAAACACATTTTATGGGATTGCCACTCGATCCACATGGCCCCACCTATGTCAAGTACCATTCTCATGCTTGGCCGATCACCTGGACTATGTCGATAGAGCCTTACTTTGGGGATGCCTTCTACTTCTGTTTCAACACAAATGTAGTTGTCACTCACTGACACCTCCACTATCTATCCAAAAGTGTTTCAAGAAACCAAACCAAACACAATCACAACTATTGCAACACCTTCCATGTCACCACCCATGGCCCAACTCACACCTCTTCCCATAACCCAACATACATCTACACCCAAACACCTACCCATGCCTATATCATCTCCCTTACCTAAACCTATCACTACCTTAGGGGTCATACCGACATCTAGCCTTACTCACCCACCCATCAAATTAGATTTAGCCACATCTTCCAAAACTAACACTAAACTTACCCCGGCCCCTAAAAAGAAGATCCAATCTCCTAGGCCTCATACACCAACCTCACCTACCACACCACTATCACCTTCACCCTTCCATCCATCCTAGGACCTCACCCCTCGACCCTGGCCAAGCAACCCCCATCCACTAGTAAACCAAGAACCCAACAACCCATTTCCTCATCATAGTCTCTAATATACCCAAGTGACCCACACAACCTCCACCCTCACCCGTAACCTTCTTACCACCCATACCACCACTACCATCCATAACTGCTTCACTACCCATGACATTTTTTTCTCTTTCACTCATGCCTCCTACCCAACCTACACCACCTACCTCCACAACACCTCGATTACCCCCATGGGTAACCCATCCTCTTCCACCATTGGATTTTCCTCCACATCTCATACACCATGTCATCATTTCCCAAAAAGATGCAACCTAAAGCTAAAAATCCGCTACCCTCTAATAAGGTAGTTAAACCAACCAAACCTTCCATCGCCAGCTCTTCTACCATGCCCATACCCAAGTAGATGCAACCAAGACTGAAGACCACCCCACACACCAAACTAGTGAACCAACCCATTCCCTCTCCTATAAAGCCTCTTCCTCCACAATCAGTTGTACTATACCCAAACCCACATTCACCTCCCATTGTGATCCACTAGTAGGGTCCTATGCCAAAATCTTAACCAATCTCCTCAAAAACTTTTGTCATCACATTACCACCTCTTAGACCTTATGACCCACTCAAACCCAAACCAAAAGGGTTTGACAAAACCAAAATTTTTGTGCCTACCATCATGTGCCAGGACATGATGTAGAGAACTATAAGGCTTTAAAAAACCCCTTGTCCAATTATGTCCTCCCGAAGAAAATTTTGATGATGATGATCTTCTTGATGAGGACCCCATTTTCACCTTCACCAATTTCCACATAGATCTTCTTCCATTACCTACTCAAATGACCAATATCTCCACCCCCACAACTCTTTGATCCACCCCCGAGATTTGAGATCAACATGGTTTATATAAGAGAGTTGGCCAAAACCACCACCAAAATGCCAATGCGCCCTACTCATTTCACAAGGATTTATCCCCACTAGGTTTTTTTTCCCCATCATGCCATTATACCACCATGACACACCTTCTCATCCACCTCCTCCTCAGATTAACAACATGATCAACATTGCCACCCGTGCTAAAAAGAAAGGGAAAGGAAAAAGCAATGGCCCATCAACCAACCCTATACCCAACATACCATCCACACCCATACCCAAAGTCATCATTCGAGGTCCTGCATATCCTATTTCCGATGGGGTCACACATCACACAATGCTAAAACAACTACACCAATCCCCCTCAAAATGTCTTTATATGACCTCATCCAAACCTCAGAATCACATCATCAAGCCCTCATGGAGGTCCTTCAATCTATTGAAGTCTTACCAAATGACCCCACACCGTAGCCTCCATCATTACCCCCCTCACCACGTAGCCTCTCTCACTAGGTCTTTTCACCTTCTCTCTACTCCACCCCACCTACTCAGTGCCAAGTGGCTACCCTCAGCTTTTTAGATGAAGAGATTGCTCCCTTCCAGTCGATGACCCCGACCCCACTCTTTTCATCTCTCATCTTTATCGATAATATATGCATATGATGTGTTATGATCGATGGTGGTGCTAGCATTAACATCATCTCCTCCCATGCATATGACCAAATGTGGATACCTACCAATTACATGCATGGTAACCCTGTTATGTTGTGTTCCTTCAATGATGCCATGACCTCTACCCTGGGTACATTTTCTCCATGTCCGCGTGGGCCCCCGCACTATCCCAAACTTTTCTATGTTCTAGAAGGAGAGTTCCAATATAACTTGCTGCTCGGCCGACCTTGGATCCATGCCATGGGTTGTGTCCCTTCGACTTTACATCGATGCCTCAAATTTGAACACGAGGGACATAATTACACCATCCTGCCGACCCATCACCTTTCAAGACCTGTAACATGCTATATCGCCCAATGATGTGCTTGTACTAGTCAAGGCATCTGCCACTATCACCACTTCACCTTCACCCATGAGCCCATCCACCAAAAAAACTGCCACCACTTCTGTTGCATCTAACCTTGCTATCCCCACTACAGCTGTAGCCTCTACCGCACGATGCACTTGTTTCCCCAACATCTAGTGAGCCATCTATACCCGCTACCCACATACCAACTATTGATCCCTTAGAAGGTGTTTTTCAATGCCTCACTCTGGGGGAATACCACCTATACAATATCGACACCTTCCTCACCCCACAAGAGTATGGGAACCTCCGCCAACACCCCAGTTATGACATCCACATCGGTGATGTTTTTCCTTATGGCCCTCCCCACCTTCGCACTAATCTAACATATGGGGGACTTGATATGGCCACCTATAAACCCGAACCTCCATCCCAAACCCAACCATTTTTTTCATCTCGACCTACACTCCCTCACTAACCACCACTTTTCACTCACACTTTCCTCCACCGTGTGCACATGGAAAGGATTTGGCTTTTTTTTTATGAACAAGGCCACCATACTATCATTTCTTGTACCTCTCATAAACACAATGACCATAGTGGCATTGTTTTTGACACTCCACCTCCAAGAAGGTTCATGTCGACCTTATCCAAGATGAGAAATCTTCCCCCTCTCATTCACCCACATTACCATCTTCACCCACAGAGTCCATAGATCCCGAATCTATTCCTCTTTTTTTTTTTTTTTTGTAAACACCATTTCCCTGGGACCGCTGACCTATCAACGTGATGGTGAGGCTCCCTCTTCTCTCCCATTCCTATATCCTGACATGATCGATGATGATACACCTTTAATTAATGTCATTCAATGTAGGATGATGAGTCCATCCTCACCTACCTTGGTGTAGAAGACTCTTATATTCATCGGTCGTTACCCTCTGAGACACAAACCATGTTGAATGAATCAACCATCGAAATCAACATTAATACTCAAGATGACCCACACATTCTAAAGATCGGCCAATCCTTAGATGCTACTGAACAGAAGAAGCCTTCACCTCTTTCCTTTGGGACCATAGCAACAACACATTTCCTGGTCCTATGCCGATATGCCCGAGTATTGACCCAAAAATCATGGTTCACAATATCGTAACCATTCCTGATGCCAAACCCATCAAACAAAAGCTATGGAAAATGCATCCTCGCATTGCTCTTCTAGTCAAAGAAGAGCTTTAATGCCTTCTCTCGGTTTCCTTCATTCTACCCATTGATTATCCCCAATGGATTTCTAACATCATTCCTATCACAAAAGTGACAGGGGACTCCACATTTGCACAGATTTCCATGACCTCAACCTCAACCTCGCTGTCCCAAAGATGATTTCCCACTACCAGGCATTGACCAACTAGTTGATCTCACCATTGGCCATGAAATGTTATCACTCATGGATGGTTTCTTAGGCTACAATCAAATATTACTAGCTCCAGAGGATCAACACAAGACTACCTTCATCACCCCTTGGGGGACTTTTTCTGCTATCGAGTCATGCCTTTTGGCCTCAAAAAATTGGTGCTACATATCATGAGCCATGACTTACATCTTCCATGACATCATGCATCACATATTGGAAGATTATGTCGATGATATTCTTGCCAAATCCAAACATCGAACCAAACACCTACCCATTCTTAAAGTCATCTTTGACCACCTCATCAAGTATTGTGTTCATCTTCAACCAAAGAAGTGTGTCTTTTGTGGTACTTTTTCGGAAAACTCCTAGGTTTCATTTCATTTTTTGCATGGCATAGAAGTCGATCCTACTAAAGTCAAGGCTATTCTTGAAATGCCACCACCCACTAATCTCCATCAACTTGTAGCCTACAAGGAAAGTTGCAATCAATTCATCATTTTATCTCGCAGCTTTTTTCGACCCATTTATCAACCATTCCATCATCTTCTCAAGAAAGATGTTTCATTCAAATGGGATGATGAATGCCATAAAGCCTTCAAAGCCTTGAAACAATACCTCCTTCAACCACCAGTGCTCATTCCTCCTAAGGATGACCAGCCCTTCTACCTATATATTTCCACCATTGACCATTCTCTAGGTGCCATGCTTGCTCATCGTGATGACCAACACCGAGAGCAAGTGGTTTATTACATAAGCCATACCCTTCTTGACTATGAAACTAGATATACCCATGCCAAAAATTTTTTTTTCCTAGCCTTAGTTTTTCATCACCACCAAACTCCGCCATTACCTACTCAACCACAAAACCTTCGTCATTATAATACCGACCCATTACACTATATGTATGCCAAACCTTATCAAAATCAATGTGCCGCACATGTTGGCTTTATGCTTTGGCCTGACCTCGACCTGAATTCATTCATCAAAATTCCATCAAGGGCTAGGCTATCCGACCAATTGGTGATGCACCTATTTCTAGGAATCAACCCTCTAACTTTGACTTCCTAGATGAGTCTATAGCTACCCTTTCCCTGGATGAACCCACTTACCAAATGACACTCTTCTTCGATGGCTCCAAGTGTCAGTGTGGGGGTGGGGCTGGTGTTATCCTCATTCCATTGATGGTGAACCTATGCCTTTGTCTTTCAAACTCAATTTTGATTGTACAAACAATATTTGAATACAAAGCACTCGTATTGGGTCTCCAAGCTACTTATGCCTTAGATGTTAAGTCAATCAACATCTTTGGTGATTCTCAGTTGGTCATAAACCAAGTCAATGGTATATACCAATGTCGTAATGAGATACTTCAAAAGTATAAGCATCACGTAGACATACTTTTGACCACCTTTGACCATTACGCACTTCAAACCACCCCATGTTCTACCAATAAATTTGTGGATACCATGGCCTACTTGGCTTCTCAGATACTGCTTCACCCACCCATTGACTCTAAAATATTTGTCACCATACAAAGGCTACAATCACCCTCTTATTTACCCTCATGAAGTTTACTCCATTGGAACTATTGCCCCGACCCACGTGACCTTTGGTATAAGCAATATGTAGACTATCTTTCCCTTTCCATTCTACCCACCGATCTCACTCGTAATGGACAACGTGCCTTTCTTAAAAGTGTCTCCCATTATGTCATCATGGGTGGTCTTCTTTTTACAAGTGTGGTTTTGATGACATTCTCTTACGATGCCTTACAAGTTTCTGAAATTCCCTACACCATTAAGGAAGTCCATGATGGAATTTGTGGAGGTCACTTTAGTGGTTTAGCCTGTCATCAAAGTGCATTCTTCACCTAGGCTATTATTGGCCAACCTTAAACCATGATTGTTGTCATTATGTCAAATGTTGTGTAAAATGCCAACAACATGCTAATCTTCATCACACACCTAGTCATGCCTTATAGGTCACACGAGACCTTTGGCCTTTCTCTCAATGGGGTTTGGATCTTGTCGGTGAGATCAACCCCCATTCTTCACAATGCCACCAATGGATCATAACCACTACCGAATATTACACCAAATGGGTAGAGGCCATTCCTCTCATTTCTACAAAAAGCTGAGAAAATATGTGAATTCATCAACCATCACATCATTTTTCATTTTTGTGTCCCTCACCGCATTATTATCACGATAATGGAAAACAATTCAAAAACAAAACCCTACGCAAACTATGTGATGCTTTTGGCATCCAACTTAGTTTCTCATCACCTTATTACCCACAAACCAATGGTCAAGCTGAATCAACCAATAAAACCTTGAACAAAATTCTTATGAAGGTAGTCAATGATACTGGGAAAGATTGGCATATGCACATTCCTTTCACCTTGTGGGCTTATCATACTAGTATTTCACACTTTGACTGCTGCCACCCCTTTTCTCTGGTCTATGGTACCGAGGTTGTCTTACCTCTGAAGTCTAGATTCCATCTCTCACATCTCACTACAAGACATGCTCAATGATGATGAATTTTTCACCAGGATCATTTGGCACAACTTGAGTTATTAGATGAGCATCATCTCAATGCTCTTGACCATCTCCAAATTTACCAAAAATGTATCAAACATGCATATGAAAAACATGTTCATGAATGAACCTTTCAAGTCGGTGACCTCATCCTGAAGGAAAATCAACATGTAACCAAAGAGGAGAAAAGTAAATGGGGAAAATTTTCTCCTAATTGGCTTGGACCCTATATCATTACCCATGCCTATGGATCAGGTGCTTATCATTTGTCTTCACTCGAAGGTAAACCCAAACCTGAGCCCCTTAATGCCTTGCATCTTGACCATTTTATTGTTGATATCAAGTCCTATATCACCTTCTATCTATTGATCGCTCATCCCTTGAGCATTGTTCACCTTCCATATTACCCATTTTGAGGATCCATGACTCAAAAAGAATCATGTGATTCCCATCACCTTTCAGCCTTATCTTCAATATGAGTACCATGGCTCTACTCATAGCATGATTCTCATGGATACTTTTCATCTTCTTCAAGATGGAATCCCATGGTCATTCATCACTCAAAACCACCTCTTCCATAGTTAATCTTTGTGTGCTATGGTCTTGTCTTCTAAACAAGAACCTAATCTTCCTCTATAGTCTTGTCCATGACTTAAACATCTAAAAACAAAAAGGGATACAACTCCTTGAGTCAAACTTCCAACAAAAGATGACTCCCTCAAAAGGGACATCTCTTCTTTATATTCACCACTATAAATAGACTGCTCCCTTGAAGGACAACTATATAAGGTCATTACACAAATGTAATAAATATCCAGAAGCTTCCCGCATCGATCAACTTCACGAAGACCTCAAGGAGCTAATATATTCATCCCATATAGACTTCCCAGCATCGATCAGTCTATTAAAAAAAAAAAAAAAAAAAAGATGAAATTTTTGTCATGGACTTGCCTATTTTTGATTCTGGGTTTCTTGTTCCAAGAAACACTTGTCATACACTAAGTTACGCTAAACCTCCCATTCTCACCTCCTACCTTTTTAACCTAATTTCCTCGTTACTCAAGGGACTTACCACAAATGTGACATTTCGTGATTATGTGATTTTCTTCACCCTTAGAATAGTCCATTATGCAACGCCTTTAGGGTCTTTTGTTCATGAGCCCCTCTTAGGTATGATCGACTCATTAGGGTTCTTATCAATTAAGTAGCTCTTTTTACCACCTCTTACCATTCACCTTCCTCATTACTTGTTGACTATCCTATACAGGGATAGATCATCGACACCTCTATTTAAAACAACTCAACCATGCCTATGACCTAAAACTCAACCATGCCTATGACCTAAACTCAATCATGCCTATGACCTAACTCAACCATGCCTATGACCTCAACTCAATCATGCCTATGACCTACATTCACCCATGCCTAACACCCATCAACCCATTCCTCTACTTCATCCTAATCTTCCCTAGCTTATGGGAGAACTACATCGGCTTGAGGTCCCTTTTTCACCGGGACTATGTAGGCAGCACTTCGAGGGCATGGGGCCCTGGAGGTTAGCTCGGCCACTCTCTACCCTAACCAATTCCCTCTTCCCTTTCCTATTCACATTCTACCCTAGTTAGTTAGTTTTTCTATATCAATAATTGGAAATTAAACCAAAAAAAAACAATTGTTACACATCTTTACCATCATAATTTCACACATTCATTTCATCTTGTCTACAATTTCTTTACCATAATCATACATTTTCCTACAAATCATCTTAACATGATCCACATCATCATTAATTACACAAATTAATGAATTAGAAACTCAACCATACCAACAACATGATCCATGCCTAAACCAACCTGACTCAATCCATGCCTAAACCAAACTCAATCCATGCCTAAATCAAACTGACTCATCCAACCTAAAACTAACTCAATCCATGCCTAAACAACTGACTCCATCCATGCCTAAATCAACCTGACTCCATCCATGCCTAAACCAACCTGACTCATCCATGCCTAAACCATGACTCGACTCCATCCATGCCTAAATGACCGACTCCATCCATGCCTAAAAAGACTGACTCCACCATGCCTACTGACCTGACTCATATGCCTAATCCACTTGATTTCCACCTATATATATATACAATGCAAATTAAAACATGTACACCATCCATACTATAAACACCATCATCTATAAATCAGATAGTTTGTATAAAAATACATGTGAACATATATACCAATAATAATCACAATCTCTCAAAATATCTCATATACAACCTCACCATCTTGGCACGCAAGCCGGTATATGATCAAAAATAACAAAAACTCTCATCTACATCCTCATCATCATTCAGCACACGTGAGCGGTATATATACATATCAAAAAAAATAATCAAAAACATGGATACATTGATCATAATGATGACTAATCATCACCCCACCTGATATCCATCCATGTCTCATCAGTCTCCTCCATCTCCCCTCCAAAGTGGGGTGCCCTACCAACCATCTCACCCATCTCCACCACCCCGATCTGTCCTCGATGGTCCCTCACTCACTGAGAGCTAGCCTCCATGCACTGGTAGTCTCACCCTGACCTTGTCTCAGGGCTCATGGCCCCCTTGTACTCTCTACACTATGGGTACGTGACTGGTCCTCTCACTCGAGGCCTGTTGTGCTCTATACTCCCCATAGGATAGAAAATCTATCCCTGCGGCCATCAAAATATCTTGATAATACCTGACCTCACCCAAGGCATCCTCAACCTACCTATCGGGTACTATCTGGGGTGGAGCCATCGGCTCTCGCCCCTGTGCCTATCTCTCGGGACCCTATCCCACTGGTACCTATAAAGAGGGACCACCTGTCCCTATGCCTGTGCCTATCCTGAGGGACCTGTCCCATACTGTGCCCCTATATCTAGGGCTCGAAGGGCCACAACATTGCTGCCTGTGCAAGTGGCCAACTGGCCTGCAAACCTATAATCTACACCTGTAGGGTGGCCACCTATACCCCATCCCCATCTCCACCTGTGTAGTACTGTCCCTATGCTACGCTACTGGGCTATAGAGTGGCCACCTGTGCCTGCAACATAGCAACCTATGCCTCCAAACTCGTCTTGTCAGATGCCCCCTGTACAATCCCCAACTATGTAATCAGGGTAGCCACCTGCCCTTGTAGGGCATCCCTCTGAATTGTGATGGTGGCTAAATCATCGGCTACTTCCCTCGCCCTCGGTACTACTCTCAGTAAATGTGTAGCCCACCACCTACTCTATATATCTATCACCCCCAACATCATCAATCCACCGGTCTATCACCTACTCCTCCTGCCCTGTCGGTACTATTGCTGTGGTAGAGGTAGAGGCCTCTCCATGTCATCCCTCCTATACTGTGGGAAGGGAGGGGTATATCCTGAAGTAGCCAAAATGCCATCTGACCCTATCCATAGGTATCATCTCGTGCTCTCTCACACACGTCACCCTCTATCCATCGGAGAGTAGTTGTAGCTCTCGTAGCTCTCTCGCCATCCACCCATATGATGGAAAACCCACATAGGGCCTCCAAATAATGTCCATGCGGACAACCCCTCTAGAAATCACTTGTAATAGGCTACATCATGTGTGTAGCTCTAGCAGCTCAGTGCTCCCCAATCATAGGCACCCATCCTAAAGCCCACCGAACAAACAAACCCAGATCGAATGCATCATCCTGGGGCATACCAATGGATGCACACACACACAATGTGCTCATATGCCCAACAATGAAGTAGGAAAGTACAACAAAGGCTAAACCTCTCCGTAGCCACCCATAAGCCCATAGCTCTCTATATAACTGTACCAGGAATGTGGGTGCCCATGCAAAATGGGTCCTATCCTCCACCATGTCATGTAGAACCCCCATCAATGATCATGGGAATCTCCCACCCTCTCACATCCAGTAGTGCAAAGTAGTAGACTACCTCCATCAACAACACTACTAGCCTCATCTCCTCCGGATGGGCTCGATACATATCTCCATAGCTCATACTGGGCACTATGGAACCTCATCTCACCAGCCCCTCACCAAACATGGTCAACATCAACTCCTCAGAGGCCTCTGAGGAGATAGAATACACCTGTCCCCACTATCGGTAGACACAAGATCCTGTACACATCCTCCAGGGTGACTGTGATCTCACCCATCGAGAAAATGGAAGGTATTGGTCATTGAGTCCCATCTGTCGATGAGAGTGACCATCAAACTTGGCTCCTAGACTACATGTGTAGTAGCATTCTAACCCCAATCAGGCCAACCTCTGCAACATGGCACTAGTCATCAGTCTGTCACACCCCCCGTACCTCCACGAGCAAGGGAGGTACCCTATCTCTCATCCGTAATCTGGTCCCTAGCCTACATTCAACCAATCACACACATTATTAAAACTTTCTTTTACCCAACATTGACCTTCTTCCCTTCCCCTTACCCGCTATCTATTTTACCCACTTTACCTATTCTTTCCCCTTACCCTTCCTAGACCTCTAGCCTTTTTACCCTAACCAACACCGGTTACTCCTGACCATCATCACGGTCCATTATAACCGCATCGGTTCCCCTCATCCTCCCTGACCGATGTTGGTATAACAAGACCGACATCGGCCATACCTTGACCGGCGTCGGTCACTGTTACCATGCCCAAAACCCAAAACCCCAATTCCCTTTACCTACTTTCTTTCCCATTTTCCCTATGAACCTACCCAAACCTCACCTAAGACCCTCCCCAACCCTCTCCCCCTACCTATGACCTTTCCCACCCCCTCTTTCACCCATTTTAACCACCAAATTTCAATTCTCTAACCTACCCACACCCCCTGACCCATATTCCCTTCTACATCTAACAAAAATACATAGAAAGGATTAGATCTTACCTCATCTCGATGTCACCTCCATGGTGGCATGTCTGGCCACTATGCCGGTGGTCCACCCGAACCCTCTCCCACCTCCACCATGTCCAAATCAATCTCAACCTCTCTACCAATCACTTCACTCCTCGATCTCATGGACCCATCTACCTGGCCCTCTGACCAACTGGATCTCTCCACCTTAGTGGGATATCATCCCTCATCCTTTCCTCTGACAAAGCACAACTCATTCAAGTGCTCTGTCATTTTCACAAAAGCCAAAATGTACAAATGAATATCCATATTATATGGATTTTTTTCTTTTTATATACCCACATCGACTTGACTGACGTCGGTTATACCTAAACCGACATCGGTCTTGTGCCCTAAGCACACCGTGGTCGGTTGTACCTAAACCGACATCGGTCATGTGTGCCCTAGAAAACCATGGTTAGTTTACCTAGACCATCAATGGTTTAGTATGACCAGCATCGGTTACCTGTCATACTCCTGTCAAATACCCTTTCCCATTTCTGCTCCAACCTAACCAACCCAAAGCCACCATTTAACCTTACCCACCCTTATCGCAACCTACCACCAAGCCTACATTACCTATACCTATCCTTAATTACATTTAGGGACTTGTTATTTTACCCATACCTTGGCCCTACCCATGTGCCATGACCTCACTACCTGGACCTGGAACATTGTTAATGACCTATGAACTCATGTGCTCGCTATACCTTGCGACATTGTTACCCGTGTTGTTTGACCTAATGACCTTACCTTGCCTATTCATGCCATTTATCCTGACCCAACCTTTGGTGTACTAGAACATACCTAAACATTCCTACACCTGACTTGTGATGTGCTTCCGCACCATATCCTATACCTTGGATACCGGAATCACTTCAACCTTGTTCGGATAAACCTATCGACCTTGGATGATGTAGAGTTTGCAAGCTCTTCAGCCTGGAACTGTGTCGCAATTTATAACATGTGCGTGCATTTGACTGCCACTACCTTTGACCCTGGCCCATTTACCTATTTTCCTATCTTTGACCTCTACCCTTTCCCACATTCACCCACATCTACGCTCCTTTTTAGCCATATCCACCTTTTATCAAACCACTCACCACATGTGGTACATCTTCGTGAGGTAAGTCATAACTTTGTAGCACACCCTCCTACCTTTTGATACAAACTTCTCTTGAGCGCTCTAAATACTCTTCCCAGTACCTTGTCATTTCACCTTCCATCACACGCATAGTAGTCTTCATCCCTCCTTATATATATTTTCAAAAATTTACCTCACCTACCAACAATATATTTTTCCATCATTTATCTCGGTACATCTCGTGATCATCTTCCTTTAGAAGAAATCTCTTTTCATCGAGTACCTCGTCATTTCACCTTCCAAAGTTTGACCTAGACTTACTCATAGTATATTGTTCCATCATTTATCTCATCTATGTACAAAGCAATTTTCAATTCTCCAACTTTGAATGCATTTAGATAGTTTTTCCTTTCAATACTTGTTTTCATAGTCCCACTTAGATATCAATAACCACCCCACACTAAGGGTGCGAGTCCTTTGCACATAAAAATTCTTCAAATAGTAATTAGCTTCGGTGCACAAATGTGCTTATTACACAAAAACACCAACTAAATTGACAAATCATAGTGAAAAATAAGGAAATACATTAAGGAAAATATAATTTGAAAACCTAATCTAAATGGCAACACTTCCTTATTATAAACACCAAGAAGACTTATTTAGAATAGGGCTTTAGCATACTCCGTTTCAAGTAATGGGTAAGCATTGTTCCATCAAGCACCTCTAATTAGAAAGTGCTTGTTTAAGTATGTGAGTGATAACATATGGCCTCAACTAATGTACTTTAAGCTTGCTCGGATGGCGGAAAAACTTTGAGTCATAAAGGATCACCATCTGTCGAACCTCAAGCTTCTTATCCTTGATATGTCTATCTGTCATGTCATGCTTCTTACTGGCCTTTTCTTGTTTTTGACTCCAATGTGCTATTGCTATCGTCACTCATCCAACTTGATTAAATTTTCAATCCATTCTTCTAATGCTTTTCTTATCAGCTAGACCTCCAACGCACGCAATATATAAAAAGATGGTAACATGAATTCCATAGGAATAACTGACTTTCTATGCCAAATACTAACTAAAATGTTGTGGATTTTTTCAACCTTTTATATGTTGTGTGATATGCCCAAAACACGGCGAAAATTTATCATCCCCATATTTTCTCCCAACATCACAAATTTTTTTCAATGTCTTGTAGACACCAAAATTGGGTCACACTCCCCTTAGTGCCCCATCGAATAACTAACCCAAACATACTCACCTAACCACACCCCCCTCCACACCACATTAATATTAATTTAATTAATTAATACCCATCCTCACAATATTCATCATTTAATTACATTAATTGACCTAATTTCCACCTCACCTAGACATCTCATCCAACCACCTCACCCTAGACCTATTCTTGGCATGTTTCCATAACTAACAATGAACTAAGTCTTACTTGCCTTAATGAGCTAAGATTTGGTCTAACCTAAAATCAATCCCTAAAATCTCTCTAACCACATTCCCACTCATTAGAAGGGAATTTTCCATTCTAATCCGTGAGGAAAAAACTAACTAGGCCCAAGAAATTAGAAAGATCTACCCATTTTAGTAAACCTAGGGAATCCCACCTTAACCGACGCGGTCACCCCTAAACCGACGTCGGTCAACACAAAACCATCATCGGTTACCATTTATTCACCTAAACAACCTTGTTTTTGGGTTGGCACATTCTGAGAGTAAGAGGACGAGAAGAGATCGCATGCATGCATGCAAGTAGAACGAGTCTTTTCACGCACCCAGGCATCCATAGCCAACACCAGGATAGATCCAAAAGCATTGGCACTCATAGTAACATTTTGGGAAGCATCACTATTGCACCAAGCTCCATTCCACCAATCGATCATCACCACCACCCAATCATTGGACCTGTAACATTAGTAAGTCTATTTTATCATTAATCATTTCCATTCCTATTTTATTCATAGAGTTGTTATCATTTATGTTATCATTCTTCTATTAACATTCCCATTCCTCCATAGCCATCTTTCTGAAAAACCCAAAAATCTCACCCACCCATTTATCAGATCACCTATCCTAACCCTTCCACCTCTCTGAGTGTTCTCAACATTCCCACAGACCTTGACACCCCTTCTTTAACCCCATCCAATGACACACCCAAAATCTATAATAAAGTTTTTATTAAACTACTGTCACCTTACTCTACCGATGCCGGTTACCCATGACCATTGTTGGTCTCCCCTAAACCATCATCGGTTATACCCGACCGACATCGGTCTTGTGTTTTATACCCTACCCAAGAATAGAACCAAACAACCTTTTACCAAATAACCTAAACAACCCAGAACCTGACCTTGACCAGTTCCAATACCCCGACACCTACCAGCTCTTCAGATCTAACTATAGCCTATTCGGTTGTATTAGATTTTCTTATTGTGATTGAATGAGATACCTAAATCATATCAACTACAATAGGAATTTACTTATTTCTCACATTAATTTGTTTTAAACAGTGGATTGATAACCATCTAGGAAGTATCACACTTCTCGAAACTAACATGCGCTAGGCAATCCACTTTCTTATATCATTTAACTATCTTTGTGGTCTTGTTTTCTATTACAGGTAGTTCCTCCTAGCCAAAAGGAAGCTCTCACAATGCACTGGATCAAGAAGTCAGAACGCGTGCAACAACCATCAACCAACCCATCTAACATGTATTCCTCCTTGGCCCTTACCCTTATCTTTTTGTCTCAATAAAGAAAAGAAAACGGTGAAACATGTTTGGCTCAAAATCTTGTTAAAAGCCTCAACACTTCCATTTTCCGAGGATGATATAGTGTAGTCTTATGGTGTGGAATCATGAATTCATCGAATAAAATTCTGATTGTCTCATTCAAAAAGTGTGTGCCCCTATCCTTTGGTCAAACTTAAGGACATCCATACCTTGTAATAATATTTTCCCATAGAAACTTGGCTATTGTAGGCTTTGTTGTATAATCCTTTATAAGGGTTGATTCGCCCACCTTGTAAGGTAATCCATATAAGTAATGATGCAACATGATTGAGTTATACGCATAGATGGTGAAATATGACCCATAAAGTCTATAGCCCATTTTTCAAATGGCTCTGCACTAGGAATAGGCCTTAAGGGCATCTCATCTCGTTGCCTTGGTTTGCCAAGATGTGGAAAGTGGATCACATGCCTTACAAAGTCCTTACAATCTTTATACAAGGTCTCCCACCATAATCAAACAAGTATAATCTTCGCACGCGCGATAATGACATCAACTACATAGTGCCCACTTACAATACCACCATGAGCTTCTTCCATAATATCCATGCGCTCATGCTCTAGTACACACCGACGTAGTACTTCATCTCTTCCTAATTTGTATAGATCACCATTGATCAACATAAAGGGTGTTGCACAAATTGCAAGTTGTTTCTTTTCTAAGGCTTTCATACCTTCTAGTGTCATGCCCTATACGTAGAAATACAACAATATCCTATAATCGTGAAGGAACACATTTTAACCTATATAGTTGTGCGTCATGCATCGTATCTTTAATTTCTTGTGTGCATCCTCCCCTGACTCAATTCTTGATAAGTGATCTAGGCCAAAATTACTTTTCCCTGGTTTTACCACAATATTGAAATCAAATTCTTGGAATAAGAGTACCCATCTGCATATGCACCCCTACAAAACGGGCTTGTTCACCAAGTATTTCAATGTCATATGATCAATATAAAACACAAAGGGTGTTGCTAACAAATATTCTCTGAATTTGTGCAGTGCGTAGATCATCAACAAGGCTTCACGCTTGGTTGTTGTATAGTTCTACTCTAAAAGAGTCAAATTTCTACTTGTAAAACATATAGGATGATCTATAATACCTTCCCTTGGCTAGTGATTTGAGTAGGTGCATTTTCTGAAGAACCTAGTGCCAAGAGAAATCCTAATTTCATTCCATCCTACAAGGTTATCCTTGTGGACCACCCACTAGCGCATTCATTGTTGTCCGCGTAGGGTATATGCTAGCATATTCTTTATCTCTACTAGGTCTATCCATTATTCTTCCATGGCGCAAAGAACACCATAGGGTATCCTTCTTCGGTGTAACAAGGTATTGAGTTATTACCTATTCTCCTGATATAACACGGGTTGTTGACCCTAGGAAATATGCTCTTTACTTCACACCCTACCAACTCATAAGTGTTATGAGCCCAATTATCACAAGCAACACTTGTAGTATCATTAATAGACTATGTATCCTCCCACTAAAGGATTCCTTCTTTACATGGCTCAAGTACCTTTGGATCCCGAGATGGCATGTACATAAATCTTATTTAGGTCTTCTTCACTCAAGGGCTCAACATAGGGCACATATTTTCCATCTGTTAAAGGGATAATAACTCTTTCCTTCTTGTTTTCAAAGCTGATATAACCCTTGTTGAACCAAAGATCAACATTATTTGCATAACACCAAGGATGCCCTAATAGAGCTAGGAAGCTATCTGACTCTGCCAGTGCTAAAACCTCAAAATCTTCCAGTGAACTTGGCTCCTTGTATGGTAATGGATGCATCTTTTAAAACTTTGATGGGAGTGGCCTTAGTCTGGTTAGCCATGAATAATACATTAGAGGATGGCTGCAATGGAGGTCTCCCCATTTGTACCCATGCATATAAGGTAAGAACATTGACTTCTACTTTGTATCAATCAATATATTACTCAAAAGCCACCCATCCACAACAACATTAGAGTGATTTCCTTATCATAATCTAGGCTACGAGGGGGAAGATTTGCATGTAGGATTTGTCATCTAGTCTCGGTAGTTATGTGTGCAAAGTGTTTACTTTTAACCAATTCCCCACACGGTGGAATGATATTCTCTGACGCAACAATTTTCACACTTCTCTTAAGTTATCCATATCATTTTGGATTGTCTCTAATGCTTTATTTTCTCCATCTTTCGTGATTGCTCCCTTAAAGACTATATTTCACTTTGAAGATTCTGAGTACCTCAATGGTTTCATGGTAAACCTCCTCCTTACTAATGGTAGGATTCTCTGCTGATGCTTTTTGGGTGCGCCTTGCTTTAGCGTGGGTCGTGATCTTTACCTCTGATGCCTCAGATTCTACTTCCAACTTGGGCATCCACTTTGATTTTCCACAGCGCACTTGTATCCTAACCATCCCCATGCACCTTTATTTTCTTGTTTACATTTCTTAGTAATATGCTCATACAAATATGGGCATTCCTCATAACTATGATTCTTTCGCAGAAAGAACATGTAATATTTTGAGGACATTCGCGCCTATAGTGGTTAGGAGATCCACATGTGTAACACGTGTTGCGAGGGAACTTACTTCTTCCACCATCACGGCATTAGCCTCCATATCCTCCTCAAAATCTTCAACCTCGCCTGACCTCCTTCAAAATGTCCATTCGATCATAGCACACTTGATTGTGATCTTGATGCTCACCTTTTCCTTGAGAGTTATCTGATACTCCTATCTGCCGCACACCAATATCTATGGCATCATGGATCTGACCAATCAACCTGTAGTCTTCTGTATCATGAGTTATGGACCTACAAATTTTACAATAGCAAGAGACATTCTTCCTTATCGCATGTTGTCAGAACAATGGGTAGTGGTTGGCATCATGGTTTAAGTGACATATCTCATAGTCCAACAACAATGAGCGTATTGATCTATGGGGAAAAATATCCTTTATGTGACCTTCCACTTCACAATCTGTGCACCAAATCCCTGTACGTGTCTCATCTGCTAAATTTTCTAATAGCTTCTCCAACTACTTCGCCATAGTTGTGATCTGTGCTTCTAAAAATGGCTCACCCCAGTTTCTATACTTCCAACTGCCTCAGCATGTAAAGCTACTTCAAGTGCTTCACATGGATCAGTGTATGTCTTATGTAATAACACCCTTCTAAAAGGTTTTATTATGCCCCAACGAACCATCATTGCGCATGTTGGCTTGCATGAACATCATAAGAAAGTTTGTATAACAATGTTTTGAAATAAGCATCATACTATCTGACACTTTTAGTAGTGCCTTGCTTAATATCCTTAAGCGCACTTATACTCTTCTACTCAAACTCAGGGATATGAAATTCTTTAAGGAAAGCATCTTTTAAAGCTACATAGTCTACACAAATCTGATCAGGGTCAAAAATTTTGTACTAAGCTGTGTGCACACCCTTATAACGTAGTAGCAAATTGACTTGCCCTACGCTCAAAAGTCATGATTCCTTTTGTGCGCCATAGTATTTCACACATGTGCACGTGTTCAACAGCATCTTCTATGCCCCTATACTTTGGGAGATGAAGAGACATCTTCATGTAAATATTATGGGGTTGGTGAGACCTTTCCCACACGATCCGAACCTCCTGTGTTTCCTCTACCTCCAGAACCACCAGATCCACTAGAACTAGAGCCACCTATACCTCCTTATCCCCGACCCCCGTATTTCAGAGAGTTGTACGGAAGATGTACTTTTCTATGTCCCAACAGAGTATTGAACCGCACTGACGATGTGAAGTATTACTACTCGCAAAAAGAGAGTCCAAAAGTTTGCACACCTTAATTATGTGCGAGATGATACACCTAAAAAAGTACTCCCATATAACAACAAAGCCATTTGTGTTGCCATCGTTGTGATTTTTAAATGACTCACTCCTACTCCCCCACTTCTTAAATTAGCTTATTGACTATTTGTTGTATTGAGATCTTTGGAAAACCAAGCACAAGGGCAAGGTTGCAAGTGGATTTAGATGCGTGCCCTAGACTAGGTCATCTCTATTGGCACGCTTCTACATGAGGCCAAGGGGGTTTCCCTGTCATGCTTTCCCAAATGGGGAAGTTCGATGCTTTGGGTTCCACGTCACGTGTGAACTTCAAACCCTTCATGAACTATCTCTCCACAACTCCATTCACTCTCGCAACATAATGCTTTGCTTCTCTATCTCCTCTCACGCACCTCATTATACTTAATATGCCTTTCCTCTCTTTTCCTTTCTATTGTTAGGTCTGCCATCTTTCACCAAACTCTGCTCCTACCCCCACACGTGGTGGGGTTTAGTTCACCATTGGTTTGTTCTCCAAGTTTAGGGTTACCATCATAATCTTGATCGCAAGTGGAATACCTGCGGTAAGTTCCCTGGGATATCATAAAAATTGGAATTCATCTACCTCTGGGCACAAATAAATGGAAATTGAGTACACCAAGATATAGTTGTTCAAACCACCACATATCTAGAGCGTGAGTCCAAATCGAGATAAGCATAATAAAGGGTCTAAAATTATTCCTACATCTAGACAAGTGTGCAATACCTCCAATTCTATTTAGACACATAAGAAACCAACCACTCATGTACGGTTATACTATAAAGATAGCGAAGAAGCTCTTGTACAAATAGTTATCTGATTCTGCTCCACCCAAGTGTGTGCATCAAAATTAGATCAGTGTTGAACCTCCATGTATATTCTTCTTGTAGGTCATGTATCCACTCCTCAACACTTGCTAGGTCAACCGATATGTCTTCATCATGAACCATCCTAAATTTTTTTCAAAAAGAGGTCTCGGAAACAAAACCAATGATGTAACCTAGAATTTACCAGTAAAATCCTAGGTTCGCCGACACATCACTCTGCCTAGGCGAGTTCTCACCAAAGCATGCAAAGGTACCATGCCCTCTTTAGGTTTTTTTTTAGGATGTTAGCATGATGAAGACTTAAAGCATTTAGATCCATGACTAATATATCATTTTATAGTGCATGTTCAGATCTAGATCTAGGGAATAACAGACTTAAATGATATCATGATGAAATCAAGCATGCAAGAACTAATTATACTTAGGATTTGACACTCGATTCAGCCAATACACTCAATGTATTAAACATGATAAATACACGAAACTTATTACAATAGATAATACCATAGTTTTATGCACGCATCAATGTGAAAGCATAACCACACAATAACTTAGTTCTCACATGTCTCTCTTACTTATATCTATCTTTGTATATATCATACTACACAATCCCTTACATATTTATAAGGGTGGGGACTTTCCCTTCACCACTTATCTAATCCCAAAATAGGTTGCATGCTAAAATAGCCATGCACCTTTACAATAATAGGCTTACATGCAAGAATGCTAATAATAGACCTCTCATAGTCTAACTATTAGTCACAATTCTATCTTTAGCTTGTATCCATGCAAAGCACTTCGTAGCTGATCCTCCAAAAATAGCCAATGCATGTTGTGCAAGTCTTTAACCAGTTTGTGTGTTCGGCACGCTATCTCTAAAAATAGCTCGTACACGTGAAAATGGCTAAGTCCCAAATCTATCTCTCTTCTTTCACACACGATTCTTTCCTTACCCTCTGCGCCTTTTAACGCATTCTGTTCTCTCACATGAACCTTACGTATGTTTTTCTCTAAGTTCCATATTTTGAATGACCAACATAAATTTTCGCCATGCGTTGGGTGTATAGAACAACATATAAGTGGTCGAATAAGGCCACACCCTTTTAGTTGGTTTTTACACTAAAGAAATTCTTCCTATGGAATTCATGTTACCTTCTTTGCATATTGCACACCTTGGAGGTCTAGCCTGATGAGAAAGTATTAGAAGAAAAAATTGATAAATTAATACACTTGCATGAGAGGCACGCCATAGCACACATTGGAGTTAATCAAGAAAAGGCTAGGCGAAGGCATGTCATGACAGCGGATCAAGGACAAAAAGCTTGAGATAGGACGGATGGTGCTTCTCTATGACTCTAAGTTTTACGCACCATCCAAGCAAGCTTAAAGTGCATTAGTTGGGACCGTATATTATCACTCATATACTTAAAATAGTGCTTCATAGTTAGAGATGCTTGATGGAATATGGTTACCCGGTAACTTCAATGAGAGTAGGTTGAAGCCC
Source organism: Taxus wallichiana var. yunnanensis (assembly GCA_018340775.1). NCBI lineage: Eukaryota > Viridiplantae > Streptophyta > Pinopsida > Cupressales > Taxaceae > Taxus > Taxus wallichiana. The sequence goes on from CM031234.1 coordinate 275,781,434, forward strand.
TACTATAAATAAGTCTTCTTGGTGTTTGTAATAAGGCAGTGTTTCCATTTAGAATAGGATTTTATTTTTGTATTTCCTTTTTCATCGTTATGCTTTGTCAATTTAGTTTGGTGTTTTGTGTAATAAGTGTGTTTGCATGTTGGAAGCTAATTACCATTTGAAGTATTTTTATCGCAAAAGATTGCACATACCATTGTTGTGGGTACTCATAAGCTCCGGGTACACATGAGAAAAAAATTGTTATAGGTGCTAGTTAAGTGTGGAAAGGAGCTGTTAAAAAGGATATTGCTCTCAAAAGATGACCATAGATGGAGATAAATGAGGGAACAAGTACAACATGAGGTAAGTTGTGGCTAGACTACGGGGGAAGGTGTAGTAGCAAGTGTACTTGAGCACATGGAAGTGTGCTGAAGAGAAGTCTGTAGCAAGAAGGTAGGAAGGCGTGCTAGAAGGTTATAGCTGGGGCACAAAGATGTACCATGCAGATATTGTGAAAATGGTCAATTAATGAGAGGATTGTTGGTAGGTGAAGGAGTAATAAATGCACTAACTTTTTTAAAATCTATATAAGGACGTGATGTGGGTTCATTTTTACCTTTGCGATCACAATTATTCAAGCAAGCTAAGTGTGACCGAGTTGAGAGAATCGTGTTGAGGTGTGGAGTGTTGTGATAATAGACGTGGAGAAGGATTATTGCACGAAAGAGGCTTGTGTCTCTATTGGTCAAGGGTTTGAGTGAAGTAGAAGCGTTGAGAAGGAGTTAGGGCATGTGGTTTCAAGATAGGGCATGTAGATTCGAGCTAGGGTTTGAGTTTACTCATTACAGGACAAAAAAAGGTGGGATTTTTATGATGGTACCAAAGAAAGCACTGCACGTAGGCATGAAATGAAAGAGGAAGGTAAAGTTGAAGTATAAATTTCTCTAAGAGCAATTTTTAGAGATTCAAGTACCGGAAGGAGTAATAGTTAGACAAGAGTGGGATTCCCACATCCGTAAATGAAAAATAAGTGACTACAACCACCGTACCACTAAAAAAAAGGGAGATTTGGATGCTTTGCTAAATAAGAAGACCAACAAGCACACGGTGGAGGATATGTCAGTGTATGACGACACTTTGGGGAAAAATTACTAAAGCGGGAAGAAGTTTATCGGTTGATTGAGCTCCCTCGTATTTTGGAAAATATGAACCCTTATACCAATGGCTGATGAGCAGAGTCCATGAGGACTTATTTTATTTTGTCGGATGAAGGGTTAGGATCACAACAACCCTATTTCGACACTAACAGGATTGAAGGGCACAGGGGTAGACCTTGTTAGTGATTTGACTGATAAAGCAGTGGTCATAGAAACAAGAAAGGAGTTGGGGTATACCAAGGGTCCGCATGGAATGGAAATTGATAAACTAAAGAAGTTTCTTGTGGTGCAGGAAGCCACACATCTGCTAACCAAGTTGAATGACCAAGAGAGATGGTCGCAGGTAAACACCATGTGGCTTCACATTGTAAAGAAAATGTCTCAAGGAGTAGTATACAACCTAGCAGCTATATTACAAACACCATTGTTGAGGAAGCACACATAGGAGAAAAGATAAGTTTTGTGATATCCTCCTTTCCCTTGTTTTTAGAAATTGGAGTGCCTGATGGGCCAAAGAACAAAATATGGGAGTACCCCTTGGAACAGAAGTCCCTCACGGAAAGGTTTGAAAAGTATTTATGTGAAGGATCAATGAGTGGGCCATTTAATCGGAGGAATATATGTGGTATGACCAAATTCACGCGACATTTGAGGAGGAGTGGCACATTCCCAAGGAGCTACCTTTGGTAGTGGGCAAGGCAAGTACAGTTCATGGTGTACCAACACTTTTGCATCACATGGTTTTCATGAGGGATGGGACATGGAGCCCATGGTGAAAACTTCCCTATGCCTTCACACAAAGAAGCTACTTCTAGGCCTTAGTTCATATATTTACTAATGTGTGTCGTCTAAACTTCAACACAGACAAGGTAGACTATGACTACCACACTCTGAGGAAGACATATGTGTATCTAGGTTGGACTACCTACATTGAGAGGCTCATCTCAGACGTTATAAGTATGAATCTAGTAATCTTGGCTATTGGGGACAATGGATCCATGCTTGTATACCTTTAGCTTAAGCCTAAGCTGGAGAATAACAAGTATGTGGAGAATGAGTTCATGCTCCTAGGGCCACCTAAGGGAAAGCATACAGTGGAGAACGTGTCAACTCCAAAGCCTACAACAACTATAGAGGTAGATGAGGAGGAAGAAGAATGCAAAGATAGTGGTGGCTTAGATCATAGAGGCCGGAGGCATCCCATAGATAGAGTGGAGACAGAGTGCGTGGATACTCCACCTCAAGTGCAAGAAGGAGACAAGGACTTAGATGTGGAAGTAGTCCATGAAGAGTGTTGTTTTAAGAGGGTATTCAAAAGAACAATAACCCAAGGTGTGAGAACTCCACAACATATAAGAATATCACCATGACTCTCCCCTCAAAAAGAGGCAACTGAGAAGAAGAGGAGAAAGCTAAAGCTGAATGAGGAGGTGAAGGAGTCTGTAGAGAGCGTGCTAGGACCTCCAGTGCAGCCAGAAGATATGGAGAAGCCCAAAGATGAGGACATGAAGGATGAAGAGGAAGGTGTGAAGGAGGTAGAATAATCAGAGCATGAGCAGCCTCACGTGCATGACACTATTCAATATATCGAAGGGCCTGACTCTAAACCTTGGCGCTTAGATTACTAAGGGACCAAGAACAAGGCAAACAAGTGAAGAATACGATGTGCCAAGTATGGGCTATTATAAGGACACAAGAAAAATTGTCGCATCCATTTTCAAAGCACAATAGACATAAATGAGTTATATGGGTGGAAGCTGATGGACCTAGACATGGCCACTACGCACGCAAGGAAACAATTGTCCTAGTCCATGTAGACTCACATGGACAAGTTATATTTTGATGTATGTAAGGAGTCTTGTGTGTCAAGAAGAGGGAAGAAGGCACCTTAGAGAAGGAACATGACTATAAAGCCAACTTTCTTATCTGATGAATAGGTGAGCAATTCCTTAGTTAAGGTATCTACAAAGGTTGCGTAGAGGAACATTGATAAGGTTGCCACTATTAGAGTGCTACTTGAAGATAATAAGGAAAAAACTACAGAAATAACACATCTAAAAGGAGAGAAGGATCTAGAGAAGAAAAATAATGAGGCCTTCATCAACATGGTAGAAGAAATTGGTGACTATGTCTTGAAAGAAAGACCACATCTGGAGTCTAAGGTACCGAAAAGTTTCCTTCAGCTATGCATTACATGCACACATTAGTTGATTTAGTGCTTGAGGATGGACCAATTTGAATGCCAACCGAAGGATCCTGAACAAGAGTAGAGAGAAAAGGCCTCCGTAGTGAGGAAAATTTCAAGTTACGAGGCCTTACTCCAAACTTTACAAGATAAGATGAAGAAATTAGATCAAGCTTTGAACATATGTGCAACTCAGAAGCAGTGATTAGGATCATAACTATAGTAGAAGATAATGAAGTTCTGAAGGAAATGAAGGATGAGACTTTAGGGTGCACATAAAGATTGGCATTAGTAAAGCAAAAGCATGAAGCCCTTACATCAGCACAAAACCCACATAAGGAGAGGTTGGATGAGATTGGGAAGCTCATAGTGCAAAAGATGGATCTTTTGGAAGGAAGAATGTCTTTTATGGCTAATGTTGTCCTCATATTGTAGAATGAAAAGGGAGAGATAACCTAGGATGAAAGTTGGAAGCTATTTCCATAGACATTCCAGAGAAAACAAGAAATGTGTTGGATGACTGGAAAACATTGGAGGCTGAGATTAAAATAGAATATCCAGAGTTGATCCTCCCAGTTGAATCGAGAGGGTCTTGCTTGAGAATAATAGTACATTATTTGTATGACAAGTAATTATTTACATTCTTTCCATTCTTATTCTTTATTGATTGGGAACGTCAGAAGGAAACCCCATTTCCGGGGTGGCAATGTAGTTTAGTACGGGGTAATGTTGAGCAGAAAAAGTATGACAATAAGGAGAGGGAAACAAAAGATTCACGTGCATGAATAAGGTGCATTTGAAGGCGCATAAGGATAGGAAAGGAAACGCGTGCTAGGATAAGCTGATTTGGGACTTAGTTGTTTTTCATGGTTATGGGATATTTTTGGAGATAGCATGCAGAGCACACATCGGGATGGAGACTTACATGACACACAATTGTTATTTTGGGATGCGTGTTTGATGAGTGCCCACACATAAGTTGAAGATAATAATAGGATTACTACTTCAATTAAATGTAGGAGATCTATTATTAGCACACTTGCATGTGTGCCTATTATTGTAAAGGCGCATGGCTATTTTCAACATGTGACCTATTTTAGGAAGTGCGTAAGTGGTGAAGGGAAAGTCCCCACCCTTATAAATATAGATCAAATTGTGTAGTTTGATATATTGAGACACATGAGTTATTGTAGAGTTATGTTATTGGATCTGTTACGTGCATAAACTTATGGTAATGTTATATGATGTAAGAAGCTTGTATTTATTATGTTTAATATAATGGAGTGTATTGGCTGGATAATGGTGTTAAACATAACTATAACTAGTTCTTGTATGGTTAATCCTATCATTTCTATTATTTAATTCATGATTCTTTAAGATCTAGATCTAGTTATGCTCTGTGGAATGTTTATGTTATTTATGGATTTGAATGCATTATATCTTCATCACGTTAACATCCTGCACAAGAAACTCTAAGGAGGGGCTTGGTACCTTTGCACACTTTGGGTGAGCGCTCAGCTCAGTGAGTGATGTGCGAGTGTACCTAGGCTATTCATAGTAAATTTAGGTTACATCACTTAGTGCTTGGTCCTTTATTATGATCACATAACTTTATATTTATATGATTCCTTACTCAAAATTTTTAATTAACCTCGAAAAGGCCGAGCTATTAAAAATATAAAATGCTCGAGATGGCTATAAATGACCCAAAATATGTGAACAAAGTATAGAGATGCTAAGGGCACCTATAGGGGATGGGGGCATCTAGCGTTAGCATCAAGTTGGGTGTTGGCACCTCGAATGAGAAATGTTGAGGTATGAAAATACAAATTGAACTATAAATAATATAATACCAAAATCAGTAATAGAAAGAAAGAAAAGATGGCCAAAGACATGGGTTAATTAGTACTTTTCTTACTTATGACTCATATGAATAGTGTATGTAATCGAGACTAGATAATTATCCAAAGTACATGATTTTATGTCTACATTTTCTCCCACTTTATGTTGTTGAGAAAATTCTTGATAACATATAGTAGATAAAGATGCGCATACATGATAACCATGTAGATCAATGGCGAGAAATGTGCTAGAGAAAAGGAAAAGTGTGGAGTGATAAAAAGGTGGAGCATGGAGACTAAAGATGAGAAAGTGCAAAAGTGATGACATGTCAATTGACCACTAGGCGGAAACGTATGTTGTATATGTTTTTAATATTCATGTTGTTTATGTTAGTGTTGATGTGTGTGATGTTGTTCTTTTTGTTAAATGATGTTGACTACCACTTCCCATACAGACGGACTTGTGAAAGAGAAGAATGAACAAGTAGTCAAATACTCGTGTATATGTGTAAAAAATTATGTAATGAAATATGTAAAATAAAAAATGTGAAAAAGGAATATGTGCACATGATCCATGATGAGGAAAAGAGTGTAGAAAGCATCCTATAGATGTTGTAGAAGACCAGTTTTTTGGGAAATCTCATGCCATTTGTGTTAGCTGAAAGTTATTTGAGTGATCTCATGCCAATGACATGGAAGAAGTGTAGGGAGGAAAGTCTAGTGTCATCCTTCATCCTTTAACTACTTCCCACAATGTAGAATATCACTGTGGATGGTGTGTAAAAATCCAATCTGGTTCGACCAATTTTGATCCAATGCTAAAGAAGAAAATGTTGAAAGTTGTATGTTTGGTGGGTGTTAAGGACTATCTTCCCTATAAAATCTTCTTTGTGGAGTGTTGTAGAAGGTATTGCATTGAATAATTATGTGTAACTTCCCTAGTCACGAGGCATCTAGGAAGGGTCGGGGGCTCTCGGGTGTTATTGTTTCACCGAATTTTGTAGATAGTGAAAGGATAAGGGTAGAAAGGTCAAGGAGGAATAATTTTTGTCACGTGGTTAAAGGTTGAGTGTCATCATTTCTGATTTCGATCCAAACTGATTGTGTGAGATTCATTTTGGCTTGGAGGAACTACCTGTAATGCAAAGCAAGACCACAAGATACATTTAATAGCAAAGGTTAGTGGATTGCCTAGTGTGAGCTAGATCCAGGAAGTGTGATACTTCATCGATGGTTGTCAATCCACTGATATATAAATCAATATAAAATAACTAAACATGCAAATAAAATAATCTAATGCTAGTGTTCTGATTTAGGTATCTCAGATTACTATCAATGTCAATCCAATTAAATGCTTGATAATTAAACTGGTGAAGGTCTCGGGTCAAGAAGGTAGTTGGGTAGGTGGTTTGAGGATCACTGCTGCATGGGGGGTCGGGTAAAATTTGGGCTTTTGGTTGATTTTGGATGAGTAGGAAGCTTGTTGGTTAAGGAAGTTTACCGGGCATAGAGACCAATGTCCGTCGTGAGTGTGACCAGATGATGGTTTAGGATGGTGATATTGATTACTATGGATAATGGCATAATGTCAAAATTGGGTGTCTAAGCTCTCTTTGTGTCTGCACAAAGAGTTGGGAAGGTTTGTGGTGAGGTTATAGGTGGGGTATCAGGTTTGGGTGAGGTTTTATGAGTTTTGGGGGTTATTAGGGGAGGTTTAGTGAAATTTGATAGGAGACACGATGAATGCGATGTTGGTGCAGTGACCAATTTCGGTGAAGAGGAGAAACCGATGATGGTTAAGGTAATCAGTATCGGTAGGGGAAAAATGGTAGTAATTAAATAAACTAGTTTTGGACTTCTCTGTGATTGCACAAAGAATGGAGGGAGGATGGTTGGGTTTGTAATAAAGTTAGGAAGACTCAGGGATGCCTAAAGATCAAGTACGGAGAGCAAGAAGGCTGTGGGTGGTAGGTTGGGTAGATTGGTAAAAGGTGGGGTGGAGGAATGCAGGAAAGAACAAGATTTAATAACAAAAGATAAAGAACCTATTAATTTAAGTAAGTATTGAATGATGAAAATCAAATACACTTACTTGTATTTGTAGGTCTGGTTGGTGAAGGATGGTAGTGGTTGATCCATGAAGAATTCGGTGGTTGATCTTTGTGGCAAAGAGTACTTGCGGAGTGCTAATGCCTTTGGACGAGTCTTAGGTGCTTCTTGAGCATGTGATTAAGTGTATTCCATCATTTAGATGTTGAGAAGTCTCTGGTTCATGCTTGAATGCAAGAGATCTCTCAAAACTCAGAATGACCAACCTGGGTAAAAGGTTACAAAACTATATATAAGGTAACCGATGACGGTTAGGGTGATTGGTGTTGGTTAAGGGTTAACCGAGCGTCAGTTAAGGCGGAAAATCCTAGGTTTTCCAAAAATAGGCAAATCCTTGTTATTTTGGCGTGCTCTGATTGTCATTCGGGTCTCGAGTGAGGGTTAGGTTTTATATAAGTGGGAATATTGTTGGAGAAGGAATAGGACTTTAATTTTAAGGTTATACCAAGTATTATTTGGTTAAGATAAGTAGATAACTAGTTCTAATTAATTAATAGACTAAGAATAAGTCCATGATGAGGTGTCTAGGTGAGGTGTAAATTAATTTAATTAAAGTAATTAAATTAATTAATAGTGTGAGGATGAGCATTAATTCAATTGTAAGTAATTAAATTAATATGAATGCGGGGTAAGGGGTCATGGTTAGGTGAATATGTTACGTTAATTAATTAAAGGGGACCAAGGGAGTGTGACCCAAATTTGGTGTCTACATTTCCCTTTTTGTTGCGTAGCTTGTATTGGTAAGTGATGTTGAAAAAAATAGGAAGTGGTTGCCCCAAATATAGGTGAGAGTGGGGTTTCCCCAAGTAGGGATGAAGGTGAGGTTGCCCCAAGTGTGGGTGGAGGTGATCCCCCTCAAACTAGGAGTTGATGAGGTGTTAGATGGAGTCGGTGAGTGGTTTGATAAATGGGTAAGTGATGAAAGTGAGGGTAGGTGGGTTATAGGTAATGGTATGGTCACTATGGGTAATGGGTAAGGGTATATTGGGTAATAGGTAAGGGTCATATTGGGTAATGGGTAATGGAAATCGAATGCATGCACACATATAGATTGTGACATGGTACCAGGTGGAAGAGCTTACAAACTCTATGTTGGCCAAGGTCAATAGGTTTATCCAAACAAGGTTGAAGTGTTTCAAGTATCCGGGTATAGGATATGGTCTGGAAACACAACTTAGGTTAGGTGCAGGAACGTTTAGGTATGATCCGATACACCAAATATTTGGTCGAGATAAACAACATGGGCAATATGAAAGGTAAGGTCATTAGGCTAAACAACATAGGTAACAACATTGCAAGGTATAACGAATACACAAATTCAAATGTCACAAAAGGTGGTTCAAGTCAGGGTATGTAGGTTAGGGCCATGTAAGGTGAGGTATAGGTAAAGAACAAGTCCCTAAATGTAATTAAGGAAATGTATAGGTAATTTAGGCTTTTGGGTAGGGTGTAATAGGTGTTGGTAAGGTCAAAAGTGGTTGGAAAAATATTGTTTCTAGGATTAATGGGCATAGCTTAAAGAGTGACCGAGCTAACCTCTCCAAGGGCCCATGCCCTAAGAGTACGGCCTACATAGCCTCGGTGAAAATGGGGCTCGGGATGATGTAGTTCTCTCGTAAGCTAGGGAAGAATATGATGACGAGGTAAAGGGTTGGGTTGGTAGATTATAGGCATGATTAAGTCTAGGTCAGTTAGGCATGGTTGAGTTTAGGTCATTTAGGCATGGTTGAGTTTAGGTCAGTTAGGCATGGTTGAATTGAGGTCATTTAGGTATGGTTGAATTGAGGTGTTGAAGGCTTGGTCCTATATAGGATAATCAACAAGTAATGAAGAAGGTGATTGGTAAGAGGTGACAAAAAATCCACCTAATTGACAAGAACCATAACAAGTCTATCATACCAAAGATGGGCTTATGAACGTAAGACCCTAAAGGCATTGCATGATTGACCATTCTAAGGGTGAAGAAAGTCACATCATCAAAAATGTTACATTTAGGGAACATCCCTTGAGTAGAGCGGGAAATTAGGGTGAAAAGGTGATGAGGTGAAAACAATTTGGTTTTAGCATAACCTGGTGTGAGACAACATGCCTATTTGGCAAGATACCCAAGATCAAAATAGGAAAGTCCATGACAAAAAAGTTATCTTTTTCTTTTTGCTTTTGTTTTTATAGATTGATCGATGTGGGAAGTCTATATGGGATGAGTAGATTATATCCTTGAGGTCTTCATGAATTTGATCGATGTGGGAAGCTTCGAATATTTTATTTATTTTATTTACAAAAATAGTCTTCTTTTATGATAGCCTATGTACAATATGGCTAGCTTTGTATAGTTGTCCTTCGAGGGAGCGAAGTTTATTCATAGCAGCGAGATAGAAAGAGTAGATGTCCTTTTGAGGGATTCATATTTTTTTTGGAAGTTTGACTCAAGGAGTTGAATCCCATTTTACTTTTGAAATTGTTTTGTTTTTGAATTTTAGGTCATGGACAAGACTATAGAGAAAGATAGGCTCTTGTGTTGAAGACAAAACCATAACACACAGAGGTTAACTATGAAAGAGAGGGTTTAAGGAATGAACAAATATGAGATTCTGTTATCCAAAATTCACCCCCAGGGTAAATTTTGATAACATGCATCAGAAGATTCAAATCCCAAGCAAATTGATTGATTCGAGAGCAAAATCGGGTTTCTAGGGTCCCTTGAGGTATTTTTCTAACTCCCGGCCGAAGAAGCAGGGAGCAAGCTCGAGAAAATGCAAAAAGGTTGCGAGAAGGCAAGTAGGTTGATCCAGGAAAAAATCATAAAAATGACTAAGTCCTAGCCCTAGGAAGGCGGATCGGGACATTTGGGACAAAAAGGTTCGAAGCCGGCGGCTCGGCAAGTAAGCAAAAAACTGGCCTGCAAAGCAACGGGGACATCCAGGACAAAAGTACGCGGTGGACGTGAAATGCCGGTTTCGGTGAGAGGAAAAAAATTGGCTAGCTCTTTGAGAAGGCACGCTGTGGGACAATCGGGCCAAAAAAGGCGCGAACCGCCGAACCGGCCGAAATGAGTCAGAGGGTCCAAAATCAAATGGGACGTGCAGGACAAATGGACGCGAAATGCCCGAACCGGCCGAAATGAGCACAAAGGGCCCAAAATCAAATGGGACATCCGGGACAAATGGAGGCGAAATACGCGAAGGAGCCGAGGACCAATCGAAGCTACCACGTGTCCTCACGGAGAAAAAGTCAAAAGGTCAAAGGGGCGAGTTATCAAGCGTCAATTTGCCCTGAACCGAACCAATGAAATGGCGCCACGTGTCCAAGTTTAAGGGGCCCCAAGAAATTTCAAAAGGAAGGCCCGCGAAAAGCGGAGGGACAGAGAATTGCTCGTCCAATCAGCACGTGCCACGTGTCGTCCAGACGGTGAAGAGCGGGAAAACATTTTAAAATCTGTCTTGGTCTGCTCCGTGCCCTAAATCTTCAGATCGCCATATCTTTTGATCCAGAGCTCAGATTTCCACGTTCTTTATATCAACGGAAAGCTCATGAAATTATCTACATGATTCTAGGGTTAATCTTGAGTTTTGGTGCAGTTTGGAGAGAGAAAATCAAGAAACGGCTCGACGCGTGATCAAACGAAGTGGCGCTTCAACAACCGGCTTTAATGCGGCGAGCTTGACGGCCGGCGCCGTTTTGCAGGATCCGCCGCTTATACCATAATGAGATGATTTAAAATACAACCTGGGGGTGGTTGGAGTAGATCTGACTTTCCTCTTTCTTCCTTCTCTCATTCTTCCTATATATTGTAAGGAGTGGCAAAATAAAAGAGGTGGTTCATTCTTTCGGCTCTGCCCTCCCTTCTTTTCTTCTCTAGGATTGAAAATGGAGTTCGAACCTCTTCCCTTGCTCTGTAATGGCGTTTTTGCCTTTTACTAATGGAATGATGTTCTGTGCAAACTTCTGGAGCAACAAAACGTGTTTTGTGATGCATCTGTCCATCCTTCCTCGTTTTTGCTTGTCCTCTTCTTGCCTCTCTTCATTGCAGGTATTTGTGCATGTTTGAATGTTCATTGCAGGTTTGGGAGCGTGTTCATGGAGTTTTGGGACATTTTCTGTGTGAAATCTATCCTTGGGCCTGTGATGCATCTGTCCATCCTTCCCATTGCTCACCTCTCTTTGTCCCATGGCAGTTTTGATAGATGTCCAACATTCTCCTTCTCTGGTGTATCACCGTTTTAGTGTAGGCTTTTGTTTTTTCCTTTCTCTCTCTCTCTGTCTCCTTGGCATGGTTAGATTAGGATTAGATTAGCTTGCCTGCACTGGAATAGCTTGTGGCAGGTAGTTTAGGAGCAGGAACCAGCCTTCTCTGGAGATTCCTCTCTCGGTTTTACAAGTCCCACGCTTGGAGAGAGGTTTCCATGTTGTGCAATCACACTGGATGCCTGAACATCAACCTAGAAGCCTGATGTGCGTCCAGGGGTGCTGTGATTTTGCACTAACAGTTTTGGCACACCGGTGGGACCTTAGAGGTCTTTCACTTCATCATTTGCAGGTTGATGTGTTCCTGTGAAGATTTCAGCCTTTGGAGGCACTTGCAAACACATCTGGCGACTCCATCGGTCAACAACCCATCTCTCGAAGTTACTGAGACCTTCCTTTCCATTCATTTCCATCCATTTTCATCCATCTTTCTTTCCATCCCCTTCATTCTTTTCCATTCCATGAAGTTGTGCAATCATGACTTCATTTCCATCATGGAATTCACATCAACAACAGCAGTATATTCCACCTCCAACATGTTTTACAAATCCTCCAAATCAGCATTTTGAGCAGATTCAAGATCAATATGCATACCCATATGAGCAGCAGTGCCAAAGTCAGTTTGGCTATGGAGCTTTCCAAGAGCAAGGGTGTGCATACAATGAAGACCATCAGATCCAAGATGCTGGTCTGTTGGAGAAAATCCAAAAGATGGAGGTAAACATAGTGCAGTCCAGGGCTCAGGCACAGATGAGAGCATTTGGAATCGGTTGTGAAGCACCCTGTCCATGGGTGGGACCTTTTCCAAGTCATTACAGCCCTCAGGAGAAGCTTGACTTCATGATTGCAACGCTGCCTTTGCTTGCAAAGTGGATTGAAGAAATAGAGGTGTATGAGAGAAGTATTCAGCAACCTTGTCAACAGGTAAGCACACCATCTCATGCCTTTTCTTTTCCTCTTTCCCAATCTGTTTCAGTTCAGCAGTGTCAAGTTTCAAACTCTCCATCTGCTGTCCCAAATGTGGAATCCATGTCTCCACCTCTCAGTCTTCCATTTCATCTCGATTCTTCTTTCATTTTCCCTTCCAAACAGTCATTCCCTCCACAAGAGCTAACAGAAATACCCCCTCCTCCAAAGAAACAAGAGTTTCTACCTCCTCCACCACCACAAAAAAATGTAAAATCAATCGAGTTTCAACCCATTCCTCCTTTTGCATTCCCAATTCCATGTGGGAAAGAAGAAATTGTAAAAATCAGTCATCAAGGACAACAAGAGGAAGAGCCCAGAAAAGAAATGACAGACAGCTTGAAGGTTTGGGCTGCCAAATTTGGGATGACACAGATCCCTTTGCTGGTGAAGCCCACAGAAGAGGCTGAGGTTGAACAAATGGTGGTTAGGACTGATTTGGTTGCAGCAGAAGAAGAAGATCTTGCAGTCCCAACTTATCCTCTAGAGCAGCAGATTGAAGAGTTTGACTTGACAAACTTCATGCTGGAGAAGGAGTTCAATCAAGAGCAAGATTGCCTTCAAACATTGGAGGAAGGAGAAGCTGCTCCAAATCCAAAAGAAGAGGAGCACAATCTAGCTATGGAGGAGAAAAACGCAGATCCAAGGGCTTTGAGCACAAAGCAGGTTACAGAAGAACCTTCAGTTCTTCTTTCCACTTCATCTCTCTCAAGTTCTAGCACTGAAAAGGAGTTTGATCTCTCAAACTCAATATTGGAGAGTGAAGGAAACCATGGTGGTCAAGTTGCAGATCAAGAGGACACCATGGAGGAAGTTGAACACGAGCAGCAGGACAGCAATGAGGCAGTTTACCTGTCAGATTTGGAGGACTGTTTTGATGGAGAAGAGCCGGTTGAGTTTTCACCATTCTCTCTTTCATCATCCACATTCCAAACACAAGAGTCTGCTGTCATGAAGGAGAGCATTCATTTGCAGCAGCCTGCATCTTATAGCAGCCCTTTGGAACCAAAATTGGAAGATTTAAATCTTCCATGTTCTTCATCGGAGGAAGAGAAAGGGCAGAAGGGTCCTACCATTTCTTCCACGTCATCCATTCAGGTGGGTCTACAAGAAGACTCCATTCTTGGAGTTGAAAATCAGAGCTATGGGCATGTCAAAGCGGATCGAGACCTTGCCCAATCGGTACTTGGCTTCATTGGAGCCAAAGGAGAAGCCTGACCAGTCATGCTTGCTTCGAGCATGAGGATGAGCTAAAAAGTACCAAGGATCAAGCTGCCATACCTCTCAATCAAATGCGAGCAACTAAAAGAGGTATTGGATTTATTTTCAGTTGATACCTTGATGATTTGGATAGAAGACCAGCTTCTTGTTGATTTTCCATCCATCCAAACAGCCATGATCAGTGCCAAATCAATTGCATGGCTGCCAATTTTGAAGAAAGGAAGCTATTTCTCACAACCAGTTGCAGGGTTTGTTTAGCTTGCCTTTGCTTCCAGTTAGAGTAAAGTAGCTAGGTTTGCTTTCAGCAGAAGAAGTGCTTGTGCACACTCTGCATGTTCCATTTGGGGCATGTATGATTTTCAGTTTTGTACATAGTTTTTGGTGTTGCTGGTTTTGCTCTTGCACAGTTCTTTTCAGTGGTTTTTGGTGAGAACAACTCCATGTCCGGTGGGTTTCAAGTGGCTCAGAGGGAGGTTTTCAAAGTTCAGATCAGTTGCGGGTTACAACTCATGACTCCATGCCCAATGGATTGCTTCAGGCTACTGGTCTTTTCATCTAGCAGGCAGATGACCCTGCTGAGTCGCCAAATTGTTATCCAAAATTCACCCCCCTAGGGTAAATTTTGATAACATGCATCAGAAGATTCAAATCCCAAGCAAATTGATTGATTGAGCAAAATCAGTTTTAGGGTCCCTTCAGTATTTTTCTAACTCCCTGGCCGAAGAAAGGGAGCAAGCTCGAGAAAATGCAAAAAAGGTTGCGAGAAGGCAAGTAGGTTGATCCAGAAAAAATCATAAAAATGACTAAGTCCTACCCTAAAGCGATCGGGACATTTGGGGGAAAAAAAGGCATTCGAACAGCCGGCTCGGCCGAAGTAAGCACAAACGACTGTAGCAGAAGCAACATGGGACATCGGGACAAAAGTACGCGGTGGACGTGAAATGCCGGTTCGACCGAGAGGAAAAAAATTGGCTAAGCTTGAGAGACTCTCGTGGGGACAATCGGGCAAAAGAAACTGGAACGAACCGCCGAACCGCCGAAATGAGTCCGAAGGGTCCAAAATCAAATGGGACGTCCTGGGACAAATGGACGTGAAATGCCCGAACCGGCGAAATGAGCACAAAGGGCCCAAAATCAAATGGGACATCCGGGACAAATGGAGGCGAAGACGCGAAGGAGCCGAGGACCAATCGAAGGCTGCCACGTGTCCTCACACGGGAGAAAAAGTCAAAAGGTCAAAGGGGCGAGTTATCGAGCGCTAAACCGAACCAATGAAATGGCGCCACGTGTCCAAGTTTAAGGGGCCCCAAGCAATTTCAAAAGGAAGGCCCGCGAAAGATGGAGGGCAGAGAATTGCTCGTCAATCAGCACGTGCCACGTGTCGTCCCAGACGGTGAAGAGCGGGAAAACATTTTAAAATCTGTCTTGAGTACGCTCAGTGCCCTAAATCTTGGATCGCCATATCTTTTGATCCAGAGCTCAGATTTCCACGTTCTTTATATCAACGGAAAGCTCATGAAATTATCTACATGATTCTGGGGTTAATCTCGAGTTTTGGTGCAGTTTGAGAGAGAAAATCAAGAAACGGCTCGACGCGTGATCTGCCATGAAGGACGCTTCAATAACCGGCTTTAATGCGTGCAGACGGCCCACTGTTTTGCGAGGATCCGCCGCTTATACCATAATGAGATGATTTAAAATACAACGGGGTGGTTGGAGTAGATATGAATTTCCTCTTTCTTCCTTCTCTCATTCTTCCTATATATTGTAAGGAGTGGCAAAATAAAAGAGGTGGTTCATTCTTTTGGCTCGCCCTCCCTTCTTTTCTTCTCTAGGATTGAAAATGGAGTTCGAACCTCTTCCCTTGCTACGTAATGGCATTTTTTCCTTTTACTAATGGAATGATGTTGTGCAAACTCTGGAGCAACAAAGCGTGTTTTGTGATGCATCTTTCCATCCTTCCTCGTTTTTTTGCTTGTCTTCTTGCCTCTCTTCATTGCGGTATTTGTGCATGTTTGAATGTTCATTGCAGGTTTGGAGCTGTGTTCATGGAGTTTTGGGACATTTTCTGTGTGAAATCTATCCTTGGGCCTGTGATGCATCTGTCCATCCTTCCCATTGCTCACCTCTCTTTGTCCCATGGCAGTTTTGATAGATGTCCAACATTCTCCTTCTCTGGTGTATCACCGTTTTAGTGTAGGCTTTTGTTGTTTTTTCCTTTCTCTCTCTCTCTCTGTCTCCTTGGCATGGTTAGATTAGGATTAGATTAGCTTGCCTGCACTGGAATAGCTTGTGGCAGGTAGTTTAGGAGCAGGAACCAGCCTTCTCTGGAGATTCCTCTCTCGGTTTTACAAGTCCCACGCTTGGAGAGAGGTTTCCATGTTGTGCAATCACACTGGATGCCTGAACATCAACCTAGAAGCCTGATGTGCGTCCAGGGGTGCTGTGATTTTGCACTAACAATTCCATCTTGAAAAATAAGAAAAGTATCATGAGAATCATGCCATGAGCAGATCCATAATACTCATATTGAAGACAAGGCTGAAAAAGTGATGGGTAATCACATGATTTTTGTTTAGTTGTTGATCCTTAAAATAGGTAAAATGGAAGGTGAATGGTGCTCAAGGGATGAGCGTTTTAACTAGATAGAATGTGATATAGGAATTGATTCAACAATAGAATGGTCGAATATGTAAAGCATTGAGGGGCTCAGGTTTAGGTTTACCTTTGAGTGAAGACAAATGATAAGCACCTGATCCATAGGTATGAGTAACGATATAGGGTCCAAGCCAATTAGGATCAAATTTTCCCTGTTTACTTTTCTCCTCTTTTGTTACATGTTGATTTTCCTTTAGGACGAGGTCGCTGACCTAGAAGGTTCATTCATGGACACGTTTATCATAGGCACGTTTGATATGTTTTTGGTAGATTTGGAGGTGATCAAGAGCATTGAGACAACATTCATCTAATAACTCGAGTTGTGTTAAATGGTCTTGGTGAAAATCATCATCATTGAGCATGTCTTTGAGTGAGATACGAAGAGATGGAATTTCAAATTTGAGAGGAAGAACAATCTTTATCTTGTAGACCAAAGAGATATGTGTGGTAGCAATTGAAATACAAATACTAGTGCGGTAAGCCCATAAGGAAAAAGGAATGTGCATATGTCAATCCTTTCCAGTATTATCAACTACTTTCATAAGAATTTTGTTTAAGGTTTTGTTGGTTGATTTCGCTTGGCCATTGGTTTGAGGGTAATAAGGTGAAGAAAAGCTAAGTTGAATGCCGAAGGCATCATAAAGTTTTGTAAGGTTTTGTTTTTGAACTATTTTCCGTTATCAGTGATGAGGTGGTGAGGAACACCAAAGTGACAAATGATGTGATGATTGATGAATTCACATATTTTCTTGGCTTTTGTAGAAATAAGAGGTATGGCTTCAACCCATTTAGTGTAGTATTTGGTAGTGGTAATAATCCATTGATGATGTTGGGAAGAATGAGGATTGATCTCTCAACAAGATCCAAACCCCATTGAGAGAAAGGCCACAGATCTTGTGTGACCTGGGGAAAATTTTAGTGGCGAATATTCCATTTTTGAAAATTTTGAAAAGGCAAATTTTTTGGCGCGGTCAGTGACCTGTTCGCCTAAAAATTACACTTTAATTTTTTTTAGGGGTCGGCTTCGCCTACCCTTGAAAAATATCCCCTATATAAACCTAGATTATTCGCCAGGTAGAACACTTCTACTTCACATTTTTCAACAATATGATATATCCCGTATTATAGACGCGTGAAAGGGGCAAGTTATTGACGCGTGATAAGGAGGTTTGAAAGGACAAGAGAGATCTGCGAGATATTGACGCATAGTAGGCGCATGACAAAGAGTTTGTTGACGAGCGACATGGATATTTTTGAGCGAGCAAGAAGAGGCGAGAGAGGGAATTTGAGAAGCGCGGCAGGATATTTGTTGTGTGCGCACAAAAAAATGCAACGCGCGTGAATAGAGTTCATAATGGCGTGCGTCAGCCAACAACCATAACGATGCACATCATCGAGGTTATTGAAGCGTTGAGACCTCATTGGCGCGCTTGCGTCAATAGACCTCGGACAAGGCGTCAACAACCGTAATGACGCGCCGTCGAGGTCTAATTGGCGTGCGTCATCTTTTCGATGGACGCGTAGTGTCAACAACCATAATGACGCGCGTCACTAAGGTCTGTTGATGCGCGTCACCGAAGTTACGTTGGCGTGCATCAATGAGGGTTATTTGTTGATGCATGACCTTGATGGATAGTTGACACGCAACAAGGAGGTACAACAAATATTGACGCATATATGAGACAGCACGACAAAGAGTTTGTTGATGCGCGACACGGAGATTTTTTGATGAGAAAGTAGAGGTCGGAAAATTGTAGCGACGGCGGGGAGATTTTCCGTCATGGCGTAAAAATCAATCAAACGCACGTCCAAAAGACCTAATGCCTTGATGCGTCACAACAACCATAATGACGCACATCATGAGGTCTTTTCACGCGCTTCAATGCTTTTTTACGTGTAACAACAAAATCTCTGTCGCGCGTCTCCAAATTCTCTCTATCGCAAAGCACTTGACAATCAGGTGAAATTTTTTCATACAACCCCCAAAAATTTGCCTTCCCATAAACCGGTTCCGGGGATATTCGCAAGTATTCTCCACCTCCGATTTCCAAGAGGTCTCTTAAAATGAACCACAGTGACCTTGTAAGGCGTGACTAGGTGTGTGATGAAGATTAGCATGTTGTTGACACTTCACACAACATTTGACATAGTCATGATAATCATGATTTAGGGTTGGCTAGTAATATCCCGGGTAGAGGATGCATTTAGCAATATTTAAACCATTGAAGTGACCTCCACAATCCATTCATGAACTTCCTTGATGGTATATGGGATTTCAGAGATTGTAAGGCATCGTAAGAGGATATCGTCAAAGTCACATTTGTAAAGAAGACCACCCATGATGACATAGCGAGATACCCTTTTAGAAACGCTCATTGTCCATTATGAGTAAGATCTGGAGGTAGAATTGAAGGGAAAGATAGGCATGTTGCAAAGTGCTTATACCAAAGGTCACGTGGGTCAGTTTCAATGGTTTTGACACGGTTGACGTCTCAAAATAGATAAGAAGGTGACTACTACTTTTGTCTTGTGACAAATATTTTCAAGTTGGGAGGCGAAGCAAGTATCCGAGAAGCAAGGAAGGTCATGGTATCCACAAATTTTTTAGTGGAATGTCGAGTGGTTTAAAGTTCAAAACGGTCAAAGGTATTCAAAAGTATATCCACATGATGCTTATACTTTAAAAGTATTTCATTATGACACTGGTATATACCATTCACTTTGTTTACAACCAGTTGGGAATCACCAAAGATATTAATTGATTTAACATCTAAGGTGATGACAGTTTGAAGACCTAATACGAGTGCTTCATATTCGACAATATTGTTAGTACAATCAAAATCTAGTTTGAAAGATAATGGCATAGGATCACCGTCAAGAGGAATGAGGATAAATCGACACCACCCCCATGCTGACATTTGGAACCATCAAAGAATAAGGTCATCTGGTAAATGGTATCGTCCAAAGAGAGGGTAGAATGGATTCATCGAGAAATTGAAGTTAGAGGATTGATTTCCAGAGAGAGGTGTTTTCGCAAGTAAATTTGGTCGTTGATGGTTTTCCTTTGACATATTTTTGATGGATGAATTTGAGTTCTAGATCTGCAAGAAGCATGATCCAACATGCATCATGTTGATGTTGATAGGGCTTAACATACATGTAATGTAAGGGGATATTGGTGACAACAAAGGTTTTATGGTTAAGTAGGTAATGGCGAAGTTTAGTGGCGAAAAAAACTAAGGCTAAGCATATTTTTTCGGCGTGAGTGTATCTAGTTTCGTAGTCTAAAAGTGTACAACTTATATAATAAACCATTTGTTCCCTATGTTGCTCATCACGATGAGCGAGCATGACACCTAAGGAATGATCAGTGGAAAAAATGTAAAGGTAAAATGGTTGGTCATCCTTAGGTGGAATGAGCACAGGTGGTTAGAGGAGGTATTGTTTTAAGGCCTCAAAGGCTTTGTGGCATTCATCATCCCATTTGAAGGAGACATCATTTTTGAGGAGATGATGAAATGGGTGGCAACAGTCGGAAAGTTGCGAAATAAAATGACGAATAGATTGTAACTTTCCTTACAAACTACGAAGTTGATGAAGGTTAGTAGGTGGAGGCATTTTGAGAATAGCCTTGATTTTAGTAGGGTCAACTTCTATGCCATGCAAAGAAACGATAAAACCAAGGAGATTTCGGAAAGGATAGTGAAGACACACTTCTTGGGTTGAAGGTGAACACAATATTTGATGAGACAGGTTGAAGATGACCTTAAGGATGGTAAGGTGTTTGTCTCGATGTTTGGATTTGGCAAGAAAATCATCAACATAATCTTCCAATATGCGATGCATAATATCATGAAATATATAAGTCATAACTTGTTGATATGTAGCACCAACATTTTTAAGGCCAAAGGGCATGACACGATAGGAGAAGGTTCCCAAGGAGTGATGAAGGTGGTTTTGTGTTGATCTTTTGGGGAAAGTAATATTTGGTTATAACCCAGGAAACCGTCCATGAGTGATAGCATCTCATGGTCGGCGGTGAGATCAACTAGTTGGTCAATGCTAGGTAGAGGAAAGTTGTCTTTGGGAAAGCTAGATTAAGGTCATGAAATCTATGTAAATGCGAGTCCCTCTGTCTCTTTTGTGATAGGAACAATATTAGAGATCCATTGGGGATAATCAATGGGTAGGATGAAGGAAACCGAAAGGAGGCGTTAGAGTTATTCTTTGATAAGAAGGGAAATGCGAGGATGCATTTTCCATAGCTTTTGTTTCATGGGTTTGGATTTAAGAATAGTGATGATATTGTGGACCACAATGTTTGGGTCAATACCGGGCATATCAGCGTAGGACCAAGCAAAAGTGTTGCTATGATCCAGAGGAAAGAAGTAAAAGCTTCTTGTTCAGCAATATCTAAAGATTGGCCTATCTTTAGAATATGTGGTTCATTAGTGCAGTGTTAATATTGATTTTAATGGTCGATTCATTTAACATGGTTTGTGTCTCGAGAAGGTAAATGATGGATGAATAAAGAATCTTACGCACCAAGGTAAGTGAAAATAGACTCATCATCCCGACATTGATCTACATTAATAGAAGTGTGTATCATTAGCGATCATGTCGGGATACAAGAAGCGAAGAGAAGAGGAGCCTCGCCATCTCGTTGATAAGTTATAGGTCCCAGAGAAATGGTGTTCACGAAAATTTTTTTAGGAGGGATGGATTCTAGATCCATAGACTCTATAGGTGAAGGTGGTGAAGTTGGTGAGCGGTGTGAAGAATTTTATCATCCTCAATGAGTTCAACTCGAGCCTTCTTAGGAGATGGTTGAGAAAATCCAATACCATTGCGGTGTTTGTGTTTTAGGTGGTGCACATGATGACAATATGACGGCCTTTTTCATATAAACCAAAGCCAAAACCCTTCCATGCACAACGATGGAGGAAGGTGTGGGAGAAGCGGAGGTTGGTGAGATATTGAAGGTCAGATGAAAATGGTCATGTTTGGGAAGGTGGCTCGGGTGAGTAAGTAGAAGTATCAAGTCCCCATACGTTAAGTTGGTGCGAAGGTGGGGAGGACGAGTAAGGAAAAATATCACCTATGCGGTGATCATATTGGGGATGTTGGTGAAGGTTACCATACTCTTGAGGAGTAAGGAATGTGTCGATGTTGTATAGGAGGTACTCCCCTAGAGTGAGACGTTGAAAAAAACCTTCTAAGGGATCGTAGTTGGTATGTGGGTAGTGGAAATGGATGAATTATTGGGTGGCGAAGAAGATGAAGCATTGGTTGGTTGAGAAGTAGATGGGTTAGCTGCGATGAGGTTGCGGTTGCGGTGGGGATAGAGGAATTAGGTGTGGGAGAGATAATGACAACATTGGTGAATGGGGTTGTGGGTGAAGGAGAGGTGGCGGTGGTGGTAGATGCCTTAACTAGTATAAGGACATCATTAGGTCTATACAACATGTTACAAGTTTTGAATGGTGAAGGGTCAACTGGAATGGTATATTTATGTCCTTCATGTTCAAATTTTACATAATGATGTAAAGTTGAAGGAACACAACCCATGACATAGATCCAAGGTTGGCAAGCAACGAGTTATACTAGAATTCCCCTTCTAAAATGTAGAATAATTTAGTATAAGTACGAGGGCCGCGTGAATGTGGAGAATGATGGTACGAGGGTGGAGGTTATGGCATCATTTAATGAGCGCAACATAACTAGGTTATTATGCATGTAATTGTGAGGGATGTACTGATTGGTTGTACGCATGGGAGGAGATAATGTTGATGTTGGCACCGCCATCGATCATAACGTGTCGAACACGTATATTATCAATGTAGATGGAAATGAAAAGGGCAGGATCAAGATCATTTGATTAGAGAGGTACAATCTCGTCATCGAGAAACGATAGCGGCTATTTGATAAGTGGTAGTAGGGTGTAGAGGAAGGGGATGAAGTGGTGAGAGAGGCCACATGGTGAGGAGTGATCATGGAGGCCACAGACGTAGGGTTGTTAGGTAAAACCTTGATGGATTGCAGAACCTCCATGAGGGCTGTCGGTGAGACTCAGAGGTTTGGACAAGGTCTTATAAATGACATTTTGAGAGGAGATTGGTGCAATTGTTTAATCATTATATGATGGGTGATGCCATCGTCAAATACAACATGTGGGTCCCGAATGGTGATTCTTAGTATGGGTGTAGATGGTATATTGGGCACATGATTGGTGGATGGGTTGGTTGTTTTCTCCTTTCCTTTGTCTTTTTGGGCATGAGTGGAAATGTTAACCATATTAATATGGGGTGAGGAGCAATTGAGTCATGATAGGTGTAAGCGACAGGGGAGAAATATAATGAAGGACAATGTTTTTGTGAAAGAAGTTGGGCACATTGACATTTTGGTGTGGTTTCTAGCTCTCTTATGTGAACCACATATCTTCAAAGTTGGAAGCATATAAACGGTTTGTGGAGGTGGAGATGAAGGTCGTTGGATAGGTAAGGAATGAGGGTATGTAGTGATAGGTGAAGGTGGAACATGGTACTCGTCTAAAAGATCATCATCGTCAAAGTTTTCTTCAGGAGGACATAGTTGGAGAAGAAATTTTTAGAGCTTTAAATTTTCTACATCATGCCCTAACACATGATGGTAGGCACAAAATTTGGTATCATCAAACCCTATTGGTTTGGGTTTGAGTGGGTCATAAGGTCTAAGTGGTGGCAATGTGATGACAACGGTCTCTAAAAGGTTTGTTAAGATGTTAGCGTAAGACCTTTCCAATGGAACAATGGGAGGTAAGTGTGGGTCTGGATGGAAGTGTGGGTGATTTTGGTGGGAGAGGAGTCTGCTACGGGGAGGTGGAATATGTTTGACCTTTGGTTTGGTAGGTAGTACTTATTTTGGGTTTTTGTTGTACCTTCTTGGGTAAAGGTGTAGCAGATGAGCTAGTGGTTGAAGGTGTTGTAGGTTTGACTACCTCTTTGGAGGGTAGTGGGCTCTTGGATTTTGATTACACCTTCCTAGGTAAAGGTGAAGAAGGAGTGTGTGATGTAGAAGGGAAGGACAGATGGCAAAAGGGGATGGGTTAGCCAAGGTGATAATGGAGGTGCGGTGAAGGTTTTAGAAGAGGTGAGGTGGAGGGTATTGGTTGAAGAGTGGGGAATACCATAGGTAGTGACAAGGCTACTAGAAGTGGTGCGGTATAGGTTGTTAAAATGTTGCAGGGTGACGGAAAAGGTGTACGTTGTGCAAGTAAGTTAGGTGTAAAAGAGGCTCGTGATGAGGAGATGGGCTGTTGTGTTTTTAGTTTACCTTGGGTAGGAGGTTGCTTGGCCAAGGTGGATGGGTGAGGTCCTAGGATAGATGGAAGCAATGAAGGTGAAAGAAGGGTAGTAGGTGAAACGAGTGTATGAAACCTAGAATTTTGGGTCTTTCTTTTAGGTGGAGGAATGGTTTTTGCGAGGCTTGTGAGGATGTGGCTAAATCCAATTTGTGAGAGGATGGACTAGGCTTGATGTCGGCATGACACCCAATGTGGTAATGGTCAGATGCGGGGAAGGTATGAGTGATGACAAAGGTTTAGGTGTTGGAGAAATTTCAATTGTTGGTAAGGGTTTAGGTGTGGGCGAAGGTGATGAAGAAGAGGCCGTTTATGAATGGTATGGGCATGGTTGTTTGATTTCTTGAAACACCTTTGGATAAATCATGGAGGTATCAACATACGACATTTGCATTTGGGTTGAAATGGTAGCCGAAGGCATCCCAAAACATATAATTATCAACATAATCAAGTAGTCGAGCCAAGAATGAAAATGGACATTGTTGTAGGAGGATATGATGTTGACTTGGTGGTAATCCTTGTAAAGAATGTTTGTGAGACAAGGAACTGGTTGGCTTTGGACTCTGTGGGTAAGAGAGCTGAGAGAAAATCAACAGGATCTTGGAAGGCTAATGGGGAATTTTCACCAATAGGCATTGGCACTTCTAAAGGATCTCGATGGGTAGGGGAGATGATGAGTAGGATGAGGTAGGTTCCTCTTTCGGTGGAGAGGAAGGTGAGCATGACTCTCCCGTGGGTAAGAGAGTTAACACCATGGGTTGTTTGTTAGGTTGAGAGGTGTGGGGAAGCCGCATCAACAAATATGGTGGCGAATCCTCCGTGGGTGAAGGGGAGACAAGGGAGACTCCTCTGTGGGTAAAGGAGTAGATGAAATAGGTTCCTCCATGGGTAAAGGAGCTCATGCAAGAATCTCCTCAATAGAGGGAATAGGAGGAAATTGAGGAAGGGTTGGTATGATGTCAAACACAACATGAACCTCATGAACATTACTATCATTAGTCAAAGGTTCTCAGTTTGGTTAGATGACGGGGTGTGATTCAGAATGGCTTCTTGAAGATATGCAAGTTCTAGTTAGCCGATGTGCATTAGGGTTATCCAAGACAAGATCTTCGTTGTCTAACATTTCTTGGATGATGTTTTTGAATGTTATACAATTACCATCACTATGACTTTAATGCAATCATAGTTGCAATAATCTTGTTCCTTGTACCATGTCGGCATAGGACGAGAGGGGTAAAAACCAAGTATGTGGTTTGATGGGTGGAAGGGTAATGGCTCCACCTTCAAGAGTTTTTCTAAAATGCAAGAATAAGGTTCTCCTATGGGGGCATACTTGTGTTGCTCTCTTCTAAACAGAAAAGGTCTGGATAGGGGAAAGATCATACAAAGGTTTTGCTTGGTTGGAGGGATGGGATGGGCCAGATTTTAAAATGACCCATTGGAAGACCCATTAGTTTTAGAATAGGTATTTTGGGGTTTAGAAGAAGAAGAAGTATCATTTGATTTGAATGCAGTGTTTTTGTTACATAGTTGTAGCTTCTTTTCTTCAAGGGCACAAATTTCCAGCTTCCGAGCCATGGTAAATGCCTCATCAAAGGTGTGGAAGGTTTGGACCTAGAGATTTGGTGATATATGTCTAGCACAAGCCCTAGTAAACAATTCTATTAACTCTGTTTGAGGTAATTGGAATGTAAGTTAGTTAATGAGGCTTCGCCAATGAGTGATGAAATCTACGATAGATTGTCTTCGTATTGTCGTGTTGAGTACAAGTTGGTCATGGTGACCTTCTTGACGATATTGATCGAAAAATGGTCCAGAAGGCTTGAGCCACTTGGTTGAATGAGTAAATGGAATGCCTAGGTAACTCGTTATACCAATCCAACGCTAGTCCTATCAAGGACATTGGGAATGTCCCAAGAGTAGAGCATCGTCATGAGCGATTAGATAACACCCATGTTTGAAAGACCACAAGTGTTGTTGTGGGTCTTCTTTGTTGTTGAGTCTAGTTGAATTTGGGAATTTCCCAATGCGTAGGGTATGGACGAATGGGAATAGATAGATGAATGGGCTCATTACAGATTTCATCGTATGTCAAAGAGTCGCGAAAAGAAAAGCCGATGCTTCAATGTTGCATCTTTTCCATCATTATTTTTATAAGTTCGTTGGTAGGTTGTGATGATTGGGCACCCCCTGCGGTATAAGGGGGTAGATTTTGAGTGTATGATGAGATCGACATGTTAGTCAGTATATGGTGGTGCCAAGTACGAGAATTGGTAAGGGGGATAGAAGTAGCTAGTAAGTATCCGAATATGTAACATATGAAACATGAGGTTGTTGGTGATAGGTATAGGTAGGTGGAGTGGATGTGACAACTCTCGTGGTAATTGGAGGGAGAGACTATGGGATGGAAAGGAAAATGTTTTGGAAGGGAGTGTGGGTTTCGACATCATGGGTGGATGAGAAGCAATGGGTATATAAGAGGTGGTGGGCGCAGATGGTCCTACACTCAAGAGGGGATGATGAAGGAATGGTTGACACCATAAGAGTGACTGACGTCAAAAGTATGACAGATGTCATAGGTGTAGCATATATTGATGATGTGGGGTCAATTTGGGATACCATGGGTGGTAAGGTGGAAGAAGGTAAGGTCGAGCTAGTACTAGCTAACGACACGAAGTGGGTGCGAGGATAGAGGAATGGACACATGCATGTCGTATACCAGTTGTCTTGATGAATCTCAAGTGGATGAATGGGTGAGATAATATTGTAAGGCAATGGGGTTTTGGTCAAGGAGTCTTGATGAACTCCTTGTCACCGTGTGGATGGTGATAGGTTGACTGGGATCCATGGGTGATAGAATGGAAGGTGGCGATGGGCTAGGTGGGAGTGGTTGAAGGATTGTGTGGAATATAAGGGCATTGGCTTGGATACGAGTCAAAACCATGTGAGTTGGTGTAGGCTTGGTAATCTTCTCTTTGTAAATGACATAGAAAAATAGAAGGAATGGAGAAAAATAGTTTTAGAAGGTGAAAACTGGTGTTGTTTAATTAAAAATTAAAACACATGAATCGCGGCGATTAGGTTAACCAATGATGGTGATAGAGGGTGATTAATGAAGGTTAGGGTGGTGATACAGTTCATGTGGAATAATAATTTTTTGATAAATTTGGTAATAATTGATGAAAATGAAGAAAAATCTAGATTTGACAGTGATTTCACAGACCTAGAGGTATGATGATGTATCTGAGAAACCCCAGAAAGAATAGAAAAGTGATGAGTGTTGTTTTGGTGAAATAACCCAAAAAAGTAGGAAACCGACAATGGTTAGGTAAATTGATGATATAAGATGTAACCCGGTGATAGTCATTTGCTGGACGAGATGCGATCCTTTGTGAATTTTGAAAATATGGAGAAAAATGGGATTTATTGACTTAGATAAAATAGAATACCAACCTAGAAACCTGAGTATGGTAATGATGAACCCTAACACACTTAGAAACATTGGAATACACCAACTATGATTATGGAGTGTGAAAGGAAGAAAATAAATGGAGAAAATGACCTCTCAACTCAAAACACAAATCAAGCAAAAAATAAGAAACACGAAATCCTATTGGTGAATTTTATGTTTTAGCTTATGCTATTTAGGACTGAATTGTGAATAGAACGAGTTTTTGGTTTGATAGAAGGTACCCTATGAAAATCCAAGAACTAAGGATGGTTTTAGGTAAAGTTTTGGTGGGGGTGGTCCTTTCTCTGAGATAATGACTAGACAGAGAAACCAACTGGGCGCCCACTATCAATCCTCTGATCGTGTGATCATTGACATCTTCTTCTAGGTAGGATGGTGTTTAAGAAGATGTGTAAATTATTTAAGTGGTTTGATATAAGGAGTGTGCAAAGTGAACTACGATTGGATTAGTCAACCATCAGTTGGGCATGACTTCCAGTGTATAGGTTACCCTCAATTAATGTGAGCTACAATGCAACAAACTAGAATGAAATGCAAATGTTTTAAGCCCAAATCCAAAATTACGTTTGATGTAGAAAATAAAGAAAAGGAAGAGGAATGCTCTTTCACTAATGCAATACAGTAGAAATAAAGATGTGTTCTTTTTAGAGCACCAAAAACACAATTTCTTTTAGACAATAGAAAGAAGGAGAAGATTCCAGAGAAGAAAATTAATGTGAATAATTTTCAAAGGAAATAAACACACAATTTTTACCGAGGAATGAACAAATGCAAAAGAACCCCGGATGGGTCACAACAAGCATGTCAAAATGTTTCACCAAATTGTTGTAGATAATGAAATAGATAAGGGTAAATAGGTCAAGGAGGAATACCTATTGTCACGTGGTTGAAGGTTGAGTGTGCATTTTTAATTTCCGATCAAACTGATTGTGTGAGCTTCCTTTTGGCTAGGAGGAACTACCTGTAATGCAAAGCAAGACCACAAGATATAGTTAATAGAAAAGGTTAGTGGATTTCCTAGCGTGAGCTAGATCCAAGAAGTGTGATACTTCCTCGACGATTGTCAATCCACTAATATATAACTCAATATAAAATAACTAAACATGTAAATAAAAGAATCTAATGTTAGTGTTTTGATTTAGGTATCTTAGATTACTATCAATGTCAATCCAATTAAATTCTTGATAATTAAATTGGTGAAGGTCTGGGTCGGAGTTACTGAAGTTGGGTAGGTGGTACGAGGGTCATGCAGGAGTCCGAGTAAGATTGGTGCATTTTGGGTTGATTTTGGATGATTAGGAAGCTTGTTGGTTAAGGCAGTTTACCAGGCACAAAGACCAATGTTAGTCAGGGAGTGTGACCGATGACGGTTAAGATGACTGATATCGGTTGTGTGGATAATGGTAGAATGTCGAAAGTGGGTGTAGCTCTCTCTTGTGTTTGCCGAAAGTGGGAAGGTGCTTGTGGTGAGGTTTAGGTGGGGCAAGTTTGGGTGAGGTTATGTGAGTTTTGGGGTTGTTAGGGGAGGTTTAGTGAAAGTTGATAGGAGACATGAGCGATGTGTCAGTGACCGATCTTTGGTGAAGAGGAGAAACCGATGATAGTTAAGGTAACCGACGTCGGTAGGGTGAAATGGTAGTAATTAAATAAACCTAGTTTTGGACTTCTTTGTGATTGCACAGAGAATGGAGGGAGGATGGTTGGGTTTGTAATAAAGTCAAGAAGACTCAGGGATGCCTAAAGATCAAGTATGAGAGAGCCAGAAGGTTGTGGGTGGTAGGTTGGGTAGATTGGTAAAAGTGGGATGGAGGAATGCAGGAAAGAACAAGATCTAATAACAAAAGATAAAGAACCTATTAATTTAAGTGAGTATTGAATGATGCAAATCAAATACACTTACTTATATTTGCAAGTTTGGTCTAGTTGGTGAAGGATGGTAGTGGTTGATCCGTGAAGAATTTTTTTGGTCAGTTCCATGTCGAGTACTTCCTGGAGTGCTAATGTCTTTGGATGAGTCTTAGGTGCTTTCTTGAGCCTGTGATTGAGTGTATTCCATCATTTGGATGCTAATAAGTCTTTGGTTCGTGCTTGAATGCAAGATATCTCTCAAAACTCAAAATGACCAACCTAGGTAAAAGGTTACAAAACTGTATATAAGGTAGCGCGATGGTTAGGTGGGGTGGCGATTGAAGGTTAACCGGCAGCATTGGTTAAGGTGGGAAATCCTAGGTTTGCAAAAAATAGGAAAATCCTTGCTATTTTTGGCGTGCTCTGATTGTCAGTCTGGGTCTCAAGTGAGGTTAGCATTTAGATAAGTAGGAATATTGTTGGAGAAGGAATAGGACTTTAATTTTAGGGTTAGACTAAGTCCTAGTTGGTTAAGATAAGTGGAGACTCAATCCTAGTTAATTAATAGACTAAGAATAAGTCCATGATGAGGTGTCTAGGTGATGTGGCTAGGTGAGGTGTAAATTAATTTAATTAAAGTAATTAAATTAATTAATAGTGTGAGGATGAACATTAATTCAATTATAAGTAATTAAATTAATATGAATGTGGGGTAAGGGGTCATGGTTAGGTGAATACGTTACGTTAATTAATTAAAGGGGACCAAGGGGAGTGTGACCCAAATTTGGTGTCTACAACTACTATAATCGTGGTCTAGGAAATGGTGTGCGTGTTGTAATAAGGACCCAAGTCAAATTTTGAGCCCTATTTGATGTTGATGATTGTGTTATGTTGAACCATGTTTGTAGACTATTGTATGGGGTGACTGATTCACCCAAATGATGCCCCCCTCATTTGGAGTGCATGCGATGTTGCTAAGGAGAATGCGACCCAAAGGAGGATTAGTCACATTGTCTTGAAACTATGCCTTGCGGGGGTGATGGAGTATGCTTGGTAAAAACCAAGGCACACACAAACAAAGTGGCTAGGAAACAAGTGTTAGTAAAATAAATAGAAACACACATGTAAAATGTAAAATAAGACAATGTGTAAGCTAAAACAAGGATACAATATGCAAGAAGACAATATAGACCACGAAAATCTGGTTTAAAAATAGGACTCCACTCATAATGTCACAAGACAATCAAGGTCATAGTGGTGCGAAGAAGATAGTGTGCATGCAAGACAAAGGGAAAAGCCCACAAACAATGGTAAATAATGACAACCAATGTGACAGACGACCATGGAAGAAAATAGTCGGATGTTGCACATGAACTACCTATTAGCATGTTAGAAAGATAAAAAGTATTTCACAACGTGTATAATCCGATAATAATGTGCTATGAAAAATGAAATAATAACACCTATAGTGTACAAAAGTGGATGCCCCCAGGAACCGTTGTGGGACTAGTAATAGGTATTACACCAAACATCCATGATGCATGTATAGATCTATAGAATCTATGATCACAACTAGAATTCAAGTGAACGTGCATATGTGTATGGAAAATATAATGACATACACAATATATATCTAGCATGTGTAATAAAGTGTGCATGTAACAAGTAAATGTAAGCAAGACTAAATGCAACCAAGATATGTAGTATGTTGTGGAGTGTAGATGGAATGGAATACAAAGTGAATGATAGGAGTAGCATGCCCCCAAGTGAGTGTGGATGTGTATGCATGAGATGAGGTTCATTTATACATGCCCCCTCAGTAGTCAAGAATGAACCATAGAACAAGAGTGTATCATCGAAAATGGTTTGATTTGTGTGTATTAAAAAGATGTGATCGTTAAAGCACAACACGTAGAGTGTAAGTGTGTAATTGAATGAGTGAATGATTGAATGTGTGAGTGCGATAAGGTCCATTTAAGATGTATACCCTTAGTAGTTGAGTATGGATTGTGGAACTAGAGTGCGTCATAGGGTAATGACAACATGTGAAAGTAGATGTCAAAAATATATATTGTGAATGTGTAGAGTGTGTAGTGTGTATAATGCACAATAGATGTTGCGAGAAGGAGATGAGCACATGACATGTGAAGTATGTAGTGTGTAGTGTGTGATGTTCATGAGTATATGATGCCCTCAATAGTCAAGTGTGAATCGTAGCACGAGAGTGCATCATCGAGAAATGATGATACAAAGTGTGTATTAAAATTTGTATGTTGTATGTGGGAGACTAGATGTGCAGTGATGAGAGAATAAGATGTGTGTTTTCATAGTAGGGGAGAAATAAATAGTGTGATGGCCCTCAGTGTGTGATGATGAATGTGTTATCTAATAAAAGTGAAAGATGAGGGTCCTCCACCCAATGCTTGTGGAGATAAAGGCATGTGATCATGCTCTAAGAGTGGTGGTATATGAGATAGATATTGTGTAGGTGAATGAAGCCTATATGCATGCGACCAATGAGTATACTATGGAGACAGTGTGAAAATTTTCAAAATAAAATGTGTAGGTGATGGAGACTTATGTGAAGCCGAATGTAGAGGTGATGGACACCTATGTAGAGTGAAATGAGGTGGTGAAGTATGCCTAGATGAAGGAGTTGTCCTAGTGATGGACCTAAATTGATGTGATGGACTAGTAGATTGATGAGACCGCGTGGGTATGTGTGAAAAGACGAGCTAGGAGTAGTTTTTCTTTAGTTTTGATATGCTAGGGGGACCTAGATGCTCTAGCTGATGCAATGACAACCTCAAGAGGAGGTTGTGGCCATGGAGTGGATGAAGGAACACCATTGATAGAGATGACTTGGTTGTTGTGAATGAATTTTCAGATGCAAGTGATTCATGGATATGATAGAATAAGATCTATGAATCCAATTGAGGCCTAAGAGCGTGTCACACCATTGAATTCTTGGTGCTACAAGAAAAGGTACAATCATGGTGAGAGGATTGTGTGACTTGAAGATTCATAAGCCCATATGAGTTAGGGATTGGATATGAAATTTGCGAGAGTGGATAGCGATAGTGACAAGAAGTGCAATAGAACACGCGGTGATGCTCCATGATGGATTAACTTTACTGTTATTTATAGAAATGGATTTGATAGAAGAACTAATGTACAAGTGATTAGAGGTGAATGTAGTATGATAATCATGATCGGAGAAAGAAATAATTGGTGGATATTTCTCAAGTATAAGCAATAAGAAAATCAAGATCCCCGATGCGAGAAGGAGGCACTAGGCGATATGTATGATTTGACGAGGAGTCAACCACTTTTTGTCATGTTTTGGAAGAGGATTGTTGAAGATATTGAGCTTATGATTTTCATTAACAAGTGCAGAAGTCGTAGGCTCTAGAAGCTCTTGATCAAATCTTGAATGAGATTGTGAAGTTTGAAACAACGATTTGTAGAATGTCCTACGCATTGATGATAGTTGCATATGAGTTTTCATCATAATTACGACCTTTAGGGTGAGATGGATCTAAATTAAGTGGAGGAGGAAGCATAATAAGGTTGCTCTCGACAAGTTGTGGAAATAAAATATGTGGAGTGATAGTTAATTTTGTATATGTACACTTAGGTGGTTTCCATTGAAGTTCTTTAGTGTTAGATACAACGTTGACAATGATTTTATCTTCAACAGGTTTGGTGGATGGCTTGAAAGTTGATTTACTTTGAAAGCACACAGAAGATGAAGCTTTCTCCTGATACTTAAGCTTTCCTATAGATAAGAGTTTAGTTTCATGTAGCTTAAGAGTATGACATAGTTGATCAAATGATGGAGATGTCTCAAAGAGAACACTCTCTGGAGAGGCGGTAATATACTTTGAACGAATAAATATTGAAGCTTAGATTTTGTAAGTACATTTGACATCTTAGCTAAGTTGTTTTTTTACCACAAGACATAATCCGCTAGATGTTCGTTAGATCCTTGTTTAAGTTGTGCAGTTGAGCATATGATATCTTAGAGCTGATATTGATAGAGAAGTGAGAAATAAAAACATCGACTAGATGCATGAAAGATGTTACCGAGTGGATAGGTAGATCATAGAACCAATGCATCGCATAATATTGGAGGCTACGAGGAAAAATATTTGCAAGTAAAGTATGATCATCCGCATAGTCTAGGCATGCTACATGAAAATCTTGAAGATGTTCTTGAGGGTTGTCATGGCCTTTGAAAGATCATATCTTAGGGGTGATGAAATTGAAAGGAAACGAATAAGTGGAGATAGCGGGTGCAAAAGGAGTTTGAAGGAGTGAAGTGGAATCCAAAGATGGTGATGCCCAAGAAGTAGCCAATTGAAGTTGATGAATTTACATATGCAGATCCTGATATAAAAAAGTTAAACCAAGAGTATTCGAAGAAGAGTCGGGTTATGCATTAGGAGTATTAGGTTGGATGATGGGGGTAGTAGTAGTAGGAATGGAAGGTGGAATATGAAGGGGTTGAGTAAAATATGGATTTATGTTATAAAAATGTTTAATTGATTGTTATTGTATCGATGTTTAAAATAAATAACATTGTGAGATTAAGTACAACAAATGACCCAACCATTGATCTAAGATAGAAAATATTGAAACCCTAGTTGCATAAGAAATGATAGAATGACTTACCAAAATGATTAAGAAAATATGGATTTTGTAGATGTTTAATCGAAGGTGCATAGAGCAAATGGAAAACTAGAAAATATGAAAGCAGTTGCAAAGAATGTAGAATGATTTGGTTTGTAAGCTCAGAAGTGGAGAAAAAAATGCGTTCTGATATGCAGAGGAATATGTTGGGTGGAGCACTGGAAAGGGGCGGGGGCACTGTGGATGTCATAGACCTATAGTACAGTACGTGCTTGTGACTGCAAAAATTCTTAGAAAACCATCTTTGACTAGTCGTAAGGTGTTCGATGTCCTTCACCTTTAGTCACTGGATCATGTCACACAATGTTTGTCGAGGTCATTTGAAACCTCTGATGAAATAATGACTGTAAAACCCTCAAAGAGACATCAAATCCTAGAAAATAAAGATACAAAATGAGGAGTCGATTTGTCCTCAATTTATCAAACATGTGAACTTACAATTGAGCGTTGTACTACATTTTAGACCCGGTGTAGTTCTTTTGTGTGTGTGTGCGCACGCACACACATAGAATCGTGCCCTAGGTGGTTCTTTTACGTGTCTGATTGATAGCGAGAAAAGTAGCTAGATGTAGATAAATGTAATAGATGTGCGCATGGAATAGAATAGACTCCCCTCATATGAATTGTATGCAAAATAATGTAGTCTCTTTCCCTTGAATGGATGCTAGAATGGATGCTTGAATACT
The DNA here is from genome assembly GCA_018340775.1 of Taxus wallichiana var. yunnanensis. NCBI lineage: Eukaryota > Viridiplantae > Streptophyta > Pinopsida > Cupressales > Taxaceae > Taxus > Taxus wallichiana. The sequence continues at coordinate 275,815,832 of CM031234.1, forward strand.
CTTGAATAGCCTTTGGATGCAACCTTAGGTGGTGATAGTCAATGCTTAGTGCTTGGTCCTTTATTATGATCACATAACTTTATATTTATATGATTCCCTTGATTGAATTTCGTAATTAACCCGAAAAGGCCGACTACCAAAAATATAAGATGCTCAAACGGCTAGAAATGACCCAAAAGATGTGAACAAAGTATAAAGAGGTCAAGGGCGCCCGAGAGGGACGGGGGCACCTAACGCTAGCATCTAGCTAGGGACTTGTGTCAGAATGAGAAATGTCGAGTACGAAAATACATATTGATCTATAAAGAGTATAAGACCAAAATTAGCAATATAAAGAAAGAAAATATGGCCAAAGACATGGGTTAATTAGTACTTTTCTTACTTGTGAATCATATGAATAGTGATATGTGATCGGGACTAGATAATTACCCAAAGTGCGTGATTTTGTGTCTATAGTTCTAGAACTATGGTTAATTGATTACACTCATGCTAAGATTATTTTAGCTCTTTTGTTATATGTATACATGAAGGTATTTCTATATTATGTAAGATTTTTCAACTTTCTCTTAAGGCATAGATGGTGGATAGGGACTAAGAGGCGTCCTTTGACTTATGAGTATGGATATGCAAGTTTTCATTTACACAAGTGCATGCTTAAGGAATACCTCCTCTAGATCACATGAACCATTCTCTTTATGTGGAACCTAGCATATAGACTCTATTTAAATGTCAATGATTAAAGTCATACCTTGATATTGATTGGTTACTTGGCTATAAGTTAGGAATGGCATTATTATTAACTTGAGTAGTATATGTATGGACTTAAATTATGGTGAAACATTAAACAATTGATCCTACTTATTTTGATTAAAAACATCGAAGATTTATATTTTATGGAGTAACATAGTGAGAATGATCCTAATTCAAGAGGTACTCTTGACTTAGGAGCCATGGATGAAACCCCTAATTGTTATGCTCCCATGTTCTCGAGAACAATAGTGTATGTTACAATTTGTTTTCATGTTGAAGAATAGTGTTGTTGTCTCCTTGGATGTACCTAGAATGAAATAATGATGCCTAATCCATTTCTCTATTAGAAGAAGATATGTTGTAGAATGTGAAATTAAGGTTTTCAATTCTTTATGTAAAATGTACAATTTGTTTAAGTTGGTATAGCAATTTTTTGTTGCAAAGTTTCCTTTTGAATTTCTTGTAAATACTCCTCTTATTTGATTGAGTTATATTGAGGGATAGTGTGATCTTATGTGAAGCATGATGAGGATTGCAACTATTTTTGTAGAGTATGGTATTGAGATAGTTGTTATATTGAACTATTGGACCTAGTTTCATGTGTTGTGCAACTTGAAACTATTAACCCCAAATGTGTGGTTAATTATAATGCTTTAGTCGGATAATTATATTGGTGTATTCTTTTTCTATCAATAGTACTTCCTCGAGTCACATACGTATCAAATAATTCAATGGATAGTAGGGGTACATTGCTCTACTTGAATGATTATACGTGGTAGTGGTTGTATGGATTACAACACATGGTTCTTTAAGTTGTTCATTTTGGAAGTGGATTCCTTTATCTCCACCCTCATTGAAGGGTGTGGCCACTCTTTTACCAAGTATGTTGTGGTCTTCTTTGTGAGTAAAATGCGAGAGATGATGCTCTCCCTCATAACTTCACGGTTGTACTAGAACTAACTACTTAGATATTGAAGTGGACATTATAATTACATTGATTGCGCTTTGTGTTCCATGCTTAGTCCTTATTGTATATGTTGATAGACACATAATGGTGTATTCATTAGATGGTGATGTAGGTTGTTGTTCCCCACAATTGAACCATTGTTGAAATATGGAACTTGAAATATGATTGTACTTTCATCTAATTGTTTGATGAATATTCATTATGGATGTTGTATTTACTTTTAGTAGCATATTAACATGCGAGTCGATATATCCACTTGGACTATATACTTGATTGGATTAATATTGAGTGGATGGGAAATGTGACGCAAATTGTACCTTGTTTATGTACTTTAGAGTATTAGTTTATGTTATGTGATAGATTTTCTCAAAAAAAATAAAAATGAATAAAATATGAATGAATGTTGTTAGTAGTTGTCTTCCCTTTATTTTGTTTTAAGTTTCGTTATTGTTAATAGTTTTAGTACATATGACCCACGAAGGTTGTGTGAGGAACGAGTTTTGAATTCTTTGATATCCCATGGACATTTACATGTCAAGAAACATTTTACACATTTTACAAAAGATGTCCAATGGGTTCTTACAACTTTGGGATCAATAATAAACTTTCATCTTCGTTTGTGTTTAATGACCCAATGTAAGAATATAGTTGTCATCTCCTATAAGATCCATCTCCATGGGACCCAATTACGCACATTTATTTCGCTATGTTATTCCTCCTATTCATTATAGTTTACATTGGATAAGCGATTCGATCTTGCATATTGAAGATTCGATTGAGTGGTCTTGAATGCATCAAATTTTTACTCCTACATGTTCTTACTTTCATGTTTCCTCCTGCTCATCCCTTACATTTTCCTTAAGATTATTTTCGGATATGTGCATAATTTTTGTTCCAACATTCAAACCATTACTTCATGGCTTGGTTTGCGGTTTGATCAATTAACATGGGATTCAAAACATGTTCTCTCCATTAAATTGGAAAAAGACACCACTTAAACCATGGAAAAATTGGAAACCCCTCGTTTATAATTTTGAAGATTTACATGTCTTCATTTAACCCCGGTGATAACTCCTAAACTAAAGGTAGACATTAAAGAAATAAGTAGTTCATATAGTCAAAGCAACTAGCGTGCAATTGACGACTTGATAGATATCCTAAAAAAATGCCAAAGTAGAAGCACATCCCTATTTTTAATAAAACTTGCTTTGAACTACTTATAATTGCCAATAATCCTAGCAATAGTGTGACCATTCTTGAAATATGGTAGCGACTTGTGTCTCTCACAACAATCTTGGAGATGAACTTGATTGGAAAATGGTAATCACCACAAACTCAAAGATTTATGATGACTCACAATCCAAATGCAATGGCCAACTTCTCACTATGATGGTGAATAATATGTTCTTTTCGCTCCTCTTCCACATCATTCCAAACAAATTTCACATCAAGGACATCCCTGCCACTTTCATCTTTTGAGCTAATCTCTCCAACTCTTCGTGGATGCTCTCTCTATATGGGTATAACCTATCTTTTATGAGGAATGCATGCATCTATTTATTAACTTCAATCCAATTACAACCAAGTGTCTTTTTCACCCCATTGTCTTTTGTCATTTTCCATATTTTCTAAGTGTGATCCCACCTGCCAACTACAACATAAATATTTGAGAGGAGCACATAAATGAATAAAAGCTATTATTGATTAGGTGGGATAGTGATGTATAGCACATCTAAACTTAACTCTACCTCCGTTATTCTATCACCAAAATCAATTTCTCATCCTGAACCCATCATGACTGAAGACATTGCTCCAAGAAAGCCAACGAACCAATAGTGCCTTGAAAAATAAATGTCAACAGAAGTGAAACTTAGGTATATACAACTTCCCCTTTTGAATTCAATAACACCACGGTAGAGTTTATATTAAAGTGAATGAGTGGCAATTTTGCTCACTAGGGCTCTCATTACCCCTTTCTCCAAAGATGGTGGACAAGCCTTCATTTACCACAAGCCTTGTCTAAGAGGTACAAATTTATGAATACTTAAAAGAGTTAAATTTCCTTACATGCCTTCCATGAGGGAGTCTCACACGCCACATTGGCAGCTTGCTTGGCCACGGCCTTAAAAGCCCTTTTATCTTTACATGCTCCCAATTGTTATCCTAGTTTTTAATGCGTCTCGATTTGGCTGAAGAATTGTTCAACTCCACTGGTAAGAGTAAGCATTCCTGGAAGCCTAGTAGTTCTGCCATGCTTCTTGCCATCTTCATTCCATAATAAGATTAATTAACTTAAAAATGCCTTGTCTGAGTTCAGGATCGATAATAAACTTTCTCTCGCCTTTTGTGTTAATGATGTGATGGAAGAATATTGTGCTATCGTCCTGTATAAGGTCCATCTCCATGGAACCCAATTCCAAACATTTCTTCAGGTGTGTTATTCTACCCATTCCACATGGTTACATAGATAACTGATTCAGTCTTATGTACTGATGAACTGGTTGAGTTGGGTCAAATTTATACTTCTACAGGTTCCTACTATCCTGCTGCCTTCTGCTTGTCCCTTCCATATTCCTAGATTATTCTTAGATCTGTCCATAACTTTCATTTCAACACTTTGAAACCATTGTTCCGTGGCTTAGTCTGGGACAAACCATGGAAAAATATTGAAAACCCCCTCCATTATGAAGATTTAAATGCCTCCATTTAACCCTCATTGATTACTCCCAAACTAGCCAACATTAAAGAATGAAGTGGTTCCTACAGTCAAAGCAACTAATGTGCAGTAGACGACTTGATAGATATCCTGGAAAAAAATGCTAAAGTAGTAGTACATTCCCAATTCCTCATAAGACTTGCTTTGAACTACTTATAATCACCAATAATCCTTGCAAGAACACTGACCATTCTCGAAATGATGGTAACGACTTGTGTCTCTCACAACAATCACTCTTTCAACAATCTTGGAGATGAACTTGATTGCAGAATGGCAGTCGCCACAAACTCGAAGATTCTTGATAACTCGAATAGTTGTTCCATGGGATGTGTTTAACAATCCAAATGCAATGGCCAGCTTCTCACTATGATGGCGAATAATATGTTCTTTTGCTCCTCCTCCACATCATTCCAAACAAATTTCATATCAGGGACATATCCTGCCACTTTCATCTTTTGAGATAATCTCTCTAACTCTTTATGGATGCTCTCCATTTGTGGGTGTGACCTGTCTTGTACAAGGAAAGCATGCACCTGTTTATTAACCTCAATCCAACTACAGCCAGGTGTCTTTTTCACTCCATTGCCTTTCATCATTTTCCATATTTTCTTAGAGTCATCCCATCTGCCAACTGCAACATAGATATTTGAGAGGAGCACATAAGGAGCAGGATTGTGGGGTCTAACTCAAAGATGATACCTGCTACACGTTCTCCTAGCCCTATATTATTATGTATTGCACAGGCAGCAAGAAACGATGTCCACAAAGTAGCATCAGGCTTTATTGGCATCTTATTGATAAAGTCTTGAGCTTCATCCAGGCGCCCAGCACGCCAAGAAGGTCAACCATGCAGCAATAGTGCTCCATTGAGGGTTGTATGTGATAACATTTGCTCAAGCAATTGAAATACCGATAGCCCTCTTCCACCAGACCTGCATGAGAACAGGCAGATAAAACACAGAGCAACGTGACATGGTTTGGACTTATGCAAGACTGTTTCATTTCTTCAAAGAGTTTGAGAGCCTCTTTGCCACAGCCATTCATGGCATATCCTGAAATCATAGATGTCCATGTTGTTACATCTCGTTCGTGCATTTCATCAAACATTTCCCGTGCCTTCTCTATACTCCCACATTTTGCATACATATCTATTAGGGCGTTTACCACAAAAACATCTGAACCCAATCCCAATCTATTTATTTTTTCATGTATTTCCATTCCCTTTCCCAGGGCTGCTAAGTTGGCACATGCAGGAAGAACAGTGGTTAATGTCTTGAGATCCAGTTTCATACCTGCCTCTTCCATTTGTTCAAAAGTTTGAGCGCCTCCCTTGCCTTGCCATTCTGTGCATACCCTTTGATCATGACTCTCCAGGAAAGAACATCTCGTTTCAGCATCTTGTTAAACAGTTTCCTTGCAGTCTCTACGCTTCCACATTTTGCATACATGTCTATAAGTGCAGACTCCAGAATGACTCAATTGAAATCCTCTCTTAATTATCACTCCATGCACCTCCATACCATGCTTTAAAGCTGCCAAATTGGTACATGCTGGGAGTATGCTAGCCAAGGCTTTGACATCTCCCCTCACCCCTACTAATTCCATTTGTCGAAAAAACTCCAGGGCTTCCTTTTCCGCTCCATTCCTTGCATAGCCTGCAATAGGTAAAATTTTATGAACCCTACATTTTTATGAGTTCAGAATCCAGATACCTTAGCTAAAATAGCCAACTGGCAAATATTAAACTAACCTGAAATCATGGATGTCCAGGAGATAACATTTCGTCGACGCATTTTGTCAAATAGTTCTCGAGCTTTCACCATATTTCTGCATTTTGCATACATATCTATGAGGGCAGCGTGGACAATAGCATCGTACTGAAATCCACTCCTTACAATTTGGTCATGGATCTCCAAACCCCGTTCCAATGATCCTATACCGGAACAGGCAGGCAGTACACCCGAAAATGTGAACTGATTGGGTGGGATGCCCGAGCTTTGCATTTGGTCAAATAAATTGAGAGCCTCCTTGGACAGTCCTTGCCTGGCATACGCTGCAATCATGACTGTACACGATCGCACATCTCGTTGAGGCATTTCGTCAAACACTTTACGAGCATCCCGCAGACTTCCACTCGTGACATACATGTTGACAAGGGTATTGGCGGAGATTCTGTCTGCTGTAAATCCAGTCTTGTTCATGTGGGCGTGGATGAGTTTTGCCTGTGATAAAGCTTTTTTCTTAATGCAGCCATGCAAGAGAGAAACATAGGTTGAAGAATCTACTGGGTGTTCTACGAATTGCAAAATACGAAACGCCTCCTTCAGACGGTCTTGCTGACAGAGTGTTTTGACGTAATGGAGAGTGTGACCGTTGCCATCATCGCCTTCAAATTGCTTTTGACAAATAGTTGTAGCAGCACACAATCTAAGCTGCATTTGTAGTATTGGTTCAAAAATAACAGATTGAGCTTTTTATGGCCGTGACTGAAGATTTTCATCGTAATTACTGTTGAATATTTTTACAAATGAAATGTTAAGCAACTGTTGCCTTCCACGGGTATTTTTAATTATACTTCTTAATTTTGGGGAGGTTTAACCAGTGCGTTGTTCAGAAATTGTTGATACGGTGGTTCGATGCAGCATTTATGCTTGCAACGTCTGATTTCTCTGAAAAATATAGTTGCGTGTCGGAATATTACTCTGGCTGAACCGTTCGAGGCTGTGTGACTCTCTCAGAGAAACAAGGCTATTGAATGGCATATCCTGCCGAAGGGAGTGCGGCATCGGGGAGCATAGAAGAATTGAATTGTATTGTTGGTTTTATTTTTTCAACTGTCAATTATTTCAGATCAAAATCCAACACCATATTAGTATCGACAAATCAATTAACGGCACTAATTGCGTTGTTGGGGTAAAGATGAAATACCTGAACTAGAAATTTCAAAATCCTCAAATGTAGAGCGTTTCAGTTGAATCTCTAGTTCCATTGATTGCAATAAGTTTAAGAGAGTTTATGTGGCGTCTAACCTGCTAGTCTTATGGAATTTCCTTGAACTTTAAGGGATGCGAGTATTTTTGCGGAGAGTTAGAAGAGACATTAATAATTGTCACTACTATGAAAAAGGTATATCATGTTTGGAGTGGGGAGGCGGGGTGGGGTTGTGTTTAACCATTTAACATTCATTATTTATTATGTGAGCAATATCAATTAACTTAGTAATCCATCAAGCAACACATGAACCATCCACATAAGCATGAAATAAGAAAGTACACAAGAACACCATATTTAAGTGGGAAACCCTCGAGGGGAAGAAAACCCCTTTGAAACATAACACTATATTGCGATGTTTTAAATTTAGTGAGGCACCAACCCCACAAGGAGCACCAACTCCTAGTTTAGTAGGGCACCAACCCTACAAGGAACCCTCAACCCCGATTTAGTAGAGCACCAACTCTATAAGGAGCCTCTGACCCCTAAGATGATCAAGCACCAACTCAATCACATGAATATGAAGATCACTTGATGACTTTGTTGCACTTAACAACTGATTGTGATCACTTGTTCAGCTCTCTCTACTCAAAACCCTCTCAAACACATCCTCCTCTCTTCTTCTTTGGTCATGAATGCACCTTCATATGTTGATTAGGTCAAGTGACCTTTAAGTTTTGTTCCTCTATTCTTCTCAACTCTTCATGCCTCTTCTCGGCTCTACCCTAGAACTCTTATAACTCTTCACACTCTTCCTTTTACCTCGCTCAAACCTCCATCACCAAAAACTAACTCAAATGAGCAAAACACAACTACCTTTATACATGAATCTTGTCATAAACAACCACAAGTCGGCTAAAACCATTAAGGTCGGTCATGAAAACATGAAAACGCATTCCACACATCCATATAAATCACCTTAAGAGACCTTATAGGTTGGCATAAACCTTACACACACAAAAATGCACAGGGCTTCTCAATTAAGCCTAAAACATAGTCTTCACACCAACGGTTAGAATTTGAATTTTAAAAACACATAGAAGATTCGCGAGGCTCCACCACTCCACACAAGTCGGGAATATCCTCTCACACTCACCTACATGATCAAACAACTCTGCACCATCTATCTTGATATGAAACACTCTAAGAAGAAACAACCACCAAATAGGTCTTAAGCACCTAAAAATCAACCTCCAAAAGTGAATGTCTTCACATAGAAAAACATAATGTCAAGACTCATAAGGCATATCACTTGGAAATATCTTGAATTCTTCTAGCTCATACAACTCATGACAACTCATAAAATAAGGCACAAGACCCCAAAAGCATGCATATATGAAATTGCTCCAAACCAAGTCCTAGGTCTCAAGAACTAGTTTTGAGATAACTAACCTCAAACACCTCCAAAGAAGCTTCCAAACTCTTTTGCCACTGAAACACTTCAAGGAAAACCCAATACACCTCCTCAAGCATTCACAACTATGTGTCATATGGATAAAACCTCACTTGCATACTTGATCCACAAGCCTTCTTGACAAACCTAAATAGGGTAGTTTAGGCCATGAGTACTTCAACATGAAAACACCTCTTTAGACCATTCCAAAATCTCTAACACATCATATGGAACCTCAATAAGCTAATACCCATGCACAAATATCCTGTTATACTATGCATTGCATCACAAACACCTTCATACCTCCATGACTAGTTTTAGCCCTTAAGGCCAAAAGCGGTAGGACACATTGGAGGACATGTTTCATCAAATTTCTCCATAGAACCTAATTGTATATTTTCATGGAAATCTAGAATGCATCTCAAGCTATCTAGGATATTTTTTTACTTCATGAAACCTACAACTCAACTTTGTAATAATAAATCTTCACAAAACATGGATTTTTTTGTGGCTTCCCAAAACACTTGAAACGTGAAACCACCACCAAAAGAACCACTAAGGAGTCCTCTACAACCATGAAGCATCACATTAGCTTTCCCTTTCCATTTGGAGATCACGCCAATCATATTTTTCATAGCGCTCAAGAACTAGGGTTTATGGAGGGTTTAAACCCACTTTCCTTCTTAACAATGGTTCATAAATGTCTAACGTCCATTTGACCTCATTCTTCTTAATAAGTCTTCTTAACTCCATGCCCTATCATCCAAAAAAGCTCAGACTCCCATGCAAATCTCACACATGTGGGTGAGCATCCGAAACTAACCTATCGAGCTAGGAATGAGTGTTTTGAGAGCTTGGTAGAGCTCAAAACCACTTTTATTGCATTATCTTCATTACCCTAACATGAAACTTGGAAAAAATATTTACAATAACCTCCTTGATGTCCTCTAATACTCGTCCATACCTTCTTACCTCTAAAACTTTCCATACACCATGAATTTCCTATGTTAGCTTGCCTTGTCTTCATGATCTTGCTTCAAAATGACCTTGAACATGCACTTAACACTTGATTTCGACTTGATATTCCTCCCACACCTGTTACGCATCCTTACTGACACCTTGCACATGCCCATATTAGACTTCTCTAACCTATATCTCATGTTATCACTCCATCTTTCATGAACTAGGTTTAGGATTAGAACTAGAATGGCTTGTACCCACACATGCTAAATTGGAACTTATTAGATCACCACCTTGTAGACACTCTAACACCTCTGGAATAATTCACTAAGCATGTTAAACCTCATACACATCTTCAACAACCTCTAGAGCTCATACTCACACTACATGCTTGCTTGGTCCATGCACAAGAACATGCATATACCCATAAATATCATGCTACAACAATACATCATGACACTTCATCACTTCACTACCAATCAACCTTCGTGATATTTCATGAATGACACCTCATACAAAAACTCCTATGCCACCTAGACTCTGTTGACATCAATGACAACAACACCGACACAATGTCCAACATATCATTACATGAAAGTATGAGAATATGACTTACACTCAAGTTGTAAAAATGTTTATTATTGATGAGGTTCATCTTCTACATGACAATGGAGGACCGGTGTTGGAAAAATTTGATAGCATGACAACTAGGAAAGTTAAAAGTACACGAGAAATGATATGGTTGGTTGGATTATACTGCAACAACTCTTGGTCAAGTACAAGTATGTTTCCATATAAGTAAGAATTGACAAGTCAAAAGGATTGTTCTATTTTGATAATAGTTATAGATCTTGTCCTCTTAATCAACACTATATTGATATCACTCTTAAGAAGCTACTCTAGATGATTTCGCTAATCAATTATGTGTGTTATGCAAAGGTGATGGTAGTTTTTGACAAGGATCAATGCTTTTTTTTTTTTCATTCTAAGAAAGACATAGCCAAGACATCTCGTGCCATAGGAGATACAAATATTACAAATGACACCCTTGGGTTATTTGTTTTAGGAATATTATTCTTCTTTGAGAAATTTTTCAAATAGAATCTTGAATCAATGATATGAGAGATATTTTCCTTATAGTATTGTAATTGATTCAAGGAAGTTTAAGTTTGTTTATGTGATGTACATGCAAGTAACAATTATAGAGGTAGTCGGGAACCTATCTAACTTGATACAATCTTATGGTATTTCTATGAAGGATTTTATTGGGGATCAAACTATGTATCTGAACAATTAGAAGAGACATTAATAATCGTCACCACTCATGAAAAATTATAAACAAAAAATCATGCACTTTAGGCATTATTTAGCCCGGTCTTATACTACTATTTAGAAGGTTTTCAAGTGGATAAAGTATTAATTAATCCCACCTTTTGGCCATCTTTATTTTATATTTTATTTCTTCATTTCCACATATTTTATTGCACTTATCCACCCATTTCACTGCTGACCCATCATTCTAGCCCAAAATCAGGGCACCCCTTGACTGTATTGGGGTGCCCCAACACCCTGGTCCCACTTTTGGGCACCTGGTCTATGCACATCCTTTCCCACTTCTTTTTGGGGCCTTTCTAGTTGTTTGTTGTCTTTATCTTTTCCCCATTCGGCCTTGTCGGGATTAATTACGAAATTAAGCTTGAGAGCCCTATAAATATAAAGCTATAAGACCATAATAAGGGTCATAGGTCATAACATTACACACTACTATCACTCCATCTAGAGTTGCATCCATTGCATCACTTGCATCCACATAGTGCCATGCATCAAGGCTAGGAGATTTGCATCACACACACTTCATAGGGGGAGGGATTCTATTCTATTCCATGCACACATACTATTTACATTTTATATAGTTACTATGCTCGTTACTTCACAAAGTACAATTGGCATGAGAGCACCTAGGGCACAACATGCACACACACATTAGAACTACATCTAGGTCTGAAATGTAGTGCAACGCACGTACAATGATAAGTTCACTAGTTTGGCAGTAGAGGTAAGTCCAACCCATTCATTTGCATCTTTTATTTTTCTATGGTTTGATACTTTCTTTTGCATTGCAGGACATTTCCTAGCTCATTTGGTAGATCCGACAGATGACACACATGAAGTATTCGAAGACACCTTGCGACCATATCAGATTTAGGTTTTGAGCATTTACGGTACTCGAGTACCCAGATTACAAACCGAGGCACCTCGGGGCACCCCAGTACACTCCCGACCCTAGGTGCCCAATTCATCTCAGATCCTCAAGATCTAACCTTCGTAGGGTCCACAGTGTCCGTCTGCACTTCCTAATTTCATTTCTAGATTTGTGACAACCTGTGACAGTCACTTCCAATTAGCTAAGCTATTTCTCTTCCCTCTCTTACACATTTAGGGTTTTATTTCACTTAGAATAGTTTACTTGCATTTATTTCATATTATTTTAGTCCATTTACTACAACGTTTTAGTCCTAATTAGATTAACATTAATACCCTAGTGTCCCCTTTTAGGCTAACTAGATCATTATTTTTGTTAATCATTTTGGTGAACCTGACATGACTTTTTTGTTTATGCCCATTACTCATAGCGGTCACTTTGGACCTCTCCATTATTGTGAGCTTCATTCTCCTATTCACCGTACTCCTACATACATGGTGACATACCCACCTCTCAGCCAAAAACCCCTCACCACCTCTACCCAAGTCCGCCTTCATGAAATCAAGACCACGGCTAGTGAGAAATCTTATGATGAGGATACTAATTGTTGGGCATCGAGAATATTGACTAAGTTCCCGGGCGTGTGCACATGTGAGATCAATATGAAGAAGGGTGCACGGGGAAAAATGCAGGACAAGGGTTTTAGAAGGTTTTAGTAGAAACCACGACACGCGCGTTGCAAGGAAGCGAAAAGAGTTTGAGGACTTAGCCATATTCGGCGTTCAAGAGGCACACGAGAAAATCATGACCCAACTAAGCATGCGAGTGGATAAGGTGCTAGCTTGGTGACTTGGTGGTCAAGAAAGGAATATTCCATGTAATGGAAGGATCCAGAAAGACATCATTACAAAAATTGGAGAGCTCGGATCAGAGTAAGCATGCTCCATTAGAGGAACACATGGACACTTGGCAAGTGATCTACTCCTAAAGGAAGGCATGGCGGTGGATACTAAAGATATATATAGAGATGCTCAGGTAGAAGAAAAGGGGGCACTATCAAGGGAAAGAAGAGGTATCAACATGGAGGAATGAAGGGTGAAGCTCTGCGAAATAATATGAGCTTCCAGGAGGGTTAGGGTTCTCATGAAGAGGGTTGTAGGAGTGATAGTATATCTAGGGGGATGGGTCTGTGACAATTTTTGTAATATGGAAAGCATAGCTAGGGCTTCTGATGCATGAGTCTTATCTACATTGATGCATTGGCCTGTTATGGCCTTGGTGAATGTAATGTGGCTACTAAACTATGATCAATATGAATATATGGTTTTGTTATAAGAATATAATGTTCATGGATGTAAACCCTAGTGCCATTTCTTTATGTTATGGATCATATATGTTATCTATATGATGTTTCTTTTAATTCTGAATGAATGTATTGATATAATAACTCACCCTAGGATCTCAAAATGAATGCATGGTCCTTTACCTTTTTGCATCTAAGTTTTGTCCTTAAGCAATGTATTCTCACAAAACTCACATAAAGGAGGGGCTCAGCACCCACGCGTGCCTTGGGTGAGCACCCAACACCCGTTGGGTGATAGGTCGATGCGCATGGGATTAGAAGGTTATTCTAAGGACATAAAAATGACTACATCTTGGTTCTCAAAACCCTCTCAAAGCAGATCATCGCTTCTTCGGCGGTCATGAATGCACCTTCATATGTTGATTAGGTCAAGTGACCTTCAAGATTTGTTCATTTTCTCTTCTCAACTCTTCATGCCTCTTCTCATCTCTTCCTTAGAGCCCTTATAACTCTTCACATGATATTCCTTTTAGCTCGCTCAAACCTCCATCACCAAAAACTAACTCAAATGAGCAAAACACAACTACCTTTATACATGAATCTTGTCATAAACAACCAGGTCAGCTAAAACCATTAAGGTCGGTCATGAAAACATGAAAATTCATTCCACACATCCATATAAATCACCTTAAAAGACCTTATAGGTCGGTATAAACCTTACACACACAAAAATGCACATGGCTTCTCAATTAAGCCTAAAACATATTCTTCACACCAACTATTAAAATTTGAATTTCAAAAACACATAGAAGATTCACCAAGGCTCCACTAGCTCCACATAAGTTAGGAACACCTCTCAAACTTACCTACATGATCAAATAACTCTGCACCATCCATCTTCACTATGAAACATACTAAGAAGAAAAAACCACCAACCAGGTCTTAAGAACCTAAAAATCAACCTCCAAAAGTGAATGTCTTCACATAGAAAAACATAATGTCAAGACTCATAAGGCATATCAATGGAAATATCTTGATTTCTTCTAGCTCATACATTTCATGACAACTCATAAAACAAGGCACAAGACCCCAAAAAGCATGCATCTATGAAATTACTCCAGCATCTTAGGTCTCAAGAACTAGTCTTGAGATAACTGACCTCAAACACCTCAAAGCAGATTCCAGACTCTTTTACCACGGAACACTTCAAGGAAAACCTAATACACCTCAAGCATTCACAGCTATGTTTCATATGGATAAAACATCACTTGCATACCTAATCCACAAGCCTTCTTACTAATGAGACTTAAATTGGGTAGTTTAAGCCATGATTACTTGATATGAAAACACCTCTTCAAACCATTCCAAAATCTCTAACACATCATATGGGACCTCAAAAAAATTTCTATGTACAAATATCAACTGCTACACTATGCATTTCATCACAAACACCTTCATACCTCAATGACTAGTTTCATCCCTTAAGGTCAAAAGTGGTAGGACACATTGGATGACATGTTTCATCAAATTTATCCATAGAAACCTGCTCAAATATTTTCATTGACATCTAGAACACATCTCGGGATATCTATAATAATTATTTGACTTCATGAAACCTACAACTCAACTCTGTAATAATAAATCTTCAAAAAACATGGATTTTATGTCACTTCCCAAAACACTTGAACTATGAAACCACCACCAAAAGGACCACTAAGGAGTCCTCTACAAACCTGAAGCATCATATTAGATTTCTCAGGCCATTTGGATATCATACCTATCATATTTTCCTATCGCTCCGAACTAGGGTTTAGGGAGGGTTTAAACCCACTTTCCTTCTTAACAATGGTTCATAAATGTCTAACGTCTATTTGACCTCATTATTCTTGCCATATCTTCCTAACTCCATTACTGTCATCCAAAAAATCTCAAAATCCTATGCAAAGCTCACACATATATGGTTGAGCATCTCGAAACTAACCTATCGAGCTAGGAATGAGTGTTTTGAGAGCTCGGTAGAGCTCAAAAGAACTTTATTGCATTATCTTCATAACCCTAACATGAAACTTGGCACAAAGCTTTGCAACAACCTCCTTGATGTCCTCCAACACTCATTCATGCCTTCTTACCTCTAAAAATCTCCATACACCATGAATTTCCCATGTCATCTTGCCTTGTCTTCATGATCTTACTTCAAAATGACCTTTAACATGAACTTAACACTTGATTTATGACTTGATATTCCTTCCACACCTACTATGCATCCTCACAAACCTTGCATATGCATATATTATACTTTTCAAACCTATATCTCATGTTATCACTCCATCTTTCATGAACTAGGTCTAGGATTAGGCCTAGAATGGCTTTGTACCAACACATGCTAAACTGAAACTTACTAGATCACCACCTTGTAGACACTCTAATACCTCTGGAATAATTCACTAAGCATGTTAAATCTCATACACATCTTCAAAAACCTCTAGATCTCATACTCACACTACCTACTTGCTTAGTCCATGCATAAGAACATGCATATGCACCTAGATACCATGCTACAATAATACATCATGACACCTCATCACTTCACTACCAATCAACCTTCATGATATTTCATGAATGACACCTCATACAAACTCCTATGCCACCTAGACTCCCATTGACATCAATTTTTACTTGACATCAATGACAACAACAATGACACAATGCCCAACATATCATTACATGAAAGTATGAGAATATGACTTACACTCGGCTTGTAAAAATGTTTATTATTGGTCGAGTTTCATCTTCTACACATACAATGGAGGACCGGTGTTGGAAAATTTGATAGCATGAAAGCTAGGAAAATTGAGAGTACTTGAGAAATGATATGGTTGGTTAGATTTTTCTGTAACTTTGGTCAAGAAATGAGGATGTTTCCCTATAAGTAAGCATTTGCAAGTCAAAAGGATTGTTTTATTTTGATAATAGTTATAGATATTGTGCTCTTGATCAACATTATATTAATATCACTCTTAAGAAGCCACTCTAAAGGATTTCACTAATCAATGATGTGTGTTATGCAAAGGTGATGGTATTTTTTTGACAAGGATCAATGCTTGATTTTTTCATTCTAAGAAACATATAGCCAAGACATCTCATGCCATAGGAGATACAACTCTTACAAATGAAACCCTTGGGTTACTTTTTTAGGAAAATTATTCTTGAGGAGAAATTCTTCAAATAGAGACCTGAATCAATGATAAAACAATGATATGAGAGATATTTTGCCTTATGGTGTTGTAATTGATTCAAGAAAGTTTAATGTTGTTTATGTGATGTCTATGCAAGTAATGGTTTAGAGGTAGTCGGGAACTTATCTAACTTGATACAATTTTATGGTATTTATGTGAAGGATTTTATGGGGAATCAAACTATGTGTCGTGAGCAGGTTAGAAGAGACATTAGTAATCGTCACCACTCGTGAAAAGCTCGTAGACAAAGAATCATGCACTTTAGGAATTATTTATCTCGGTTTCTTACTACTATTTAGAAGGTTCTCAAGTGGATAAAGTACTAATTAATCCCACCTTTTTCCATCTTTAGTTTATATTTTATTTTGTCATTTCTGCATATTTTATTGCACTTATCCACCCATTTCCCAACTTCCCTATCATTCTATCCCAAAATCGGGGCACCCTGCACTGTCTTGGGGCACCCTAGTCCCACTTTTGCATGCCCCTATCTATGCACATCCTTTCATTCGGGGACCTTTCTAGCTATTTTTGTCTTTATCTTTTCCCTAGTTGGCCTTGTCAAGATTAATTATGAAATTAAGCTTGAGATCCCTATAAATATAAAGCTATAAGACCATAATAAGGGTCATAGGTCATAACATTACACACTACTATCACTCCATCTAGAGTTGCATCCATTGCACACTTACATCCACATTGTGCCATGCATCAAGGCTAGGAGATCGCATCACACACATTGCATAGGGGAGGGATTATGTTCTATTCCATGCAAATATGTTATTAACATTTTATATAGTTACTATTTTTCGCTACTTCACAAAAGTGCAAGTGACACGAGAGCACCTAGGGCATGGCATGCACACACACACACACACACACACACACACACACGAACTACATCCGGGTCCAAACTATAGTGCAAACGTTAAGTGATAACTCCACTAGTTTGGCGGATGAGGTCACTCGACCCATTCATTTGCATCTTTTTATTTTCTAGGGTTTGATAATTCCTTTTGCATTGCAGCTCATTTCCCATCTCACTAGTAGATCCGGCATGACAGCGAGATAGGAAGTATTTGAAGACACCTTATGACCATATCATATTCAAGTTTTGAGCATTTACAGTGCTCAGAGCACCTGATTGTAAACCACGGAGCCCCAGGGCACCGCGACACCTCTAGGCACCCCAATCATATCGGATCCTCCAGATCATCCTTCGCAGGTCCCCGAGTGTCCATCTGCACTTCTGATTTCCTCTCAGATTTGCGATAACTTGCGACGCCACTTCCAATTAGCTAAGCTATTTCTCTTCCCTCTCTTGCACATTTAGGGTTTTATTTCACTTAGAATAGTTTACTTGCATTTATTTCATATTGTTTTAGTCCATTTATTACAACGTTTTAGTCCTCCTAATTAGATTAACATTAATACCCTAGTGTCCCCTTTTAGGCCAACTAGATCATTATTTTTGTTAATAAAAAACATGATGTTAAATTACCTAAAAATTTGGGGATAGGACTTACACTTAACTTGAAAGATTTCTTATTATTGATGAGATTCATCTTCTACATTACAATAGAGGACCGGTGTTGGAAATTATTATTTTCTAACATTATCCCTTGAGATATTTTGGTAGCTTACAAATTCAATTTTGGACTTAGGAAAAAAATTGTTCAAAATTTCCGAAGAACATTGATACTTAGTGTTCCGCGTGAAATGTAGGAACTTATTATTCCATAGGTTCTCCAAACCCACGTAACAAAGGAGTTAGAGTAAAAGACTTGGGCTGGTTATGGATGAAGTTATATGTTTTTGGCATGATGAAATAGTGTTTGCGTAGACTGGAGAAATTTGGATCTCTGCGGAGTTGGTAGCAATGCCGCATAACAAATCATGGGTTGTAAAAGCCTCTATGCAAAGAAAAAGTGTCATGAGACACCACACGACAAGAGTGTGTAATGAGTTTGGAAGTGACTAAGGTCAGAAACTGTGAGACACTAACTTAGTCTCCAGTGGGTTTCTCAAAGTATAGTGTTCCATGAATTTCAAAAGCATGAGAATAAAGGAACATTTTCACATGGGAGAAAATTTCCACAACATAAAGGATTAGATCTTCACGGGATTTACAAGGGTTTTTCACAATTCAAAGCGGAAGACACAAAAGTTTAATTTTTTTGAAGTAAATGTTAGATGT
Source organism: Taxus wallichiana var. yunnanensis (assembly GCA_018340775.1). NCBI lineage: Eukaryota > Viridiplantae > Streptophyta > Pinopsida > Cupressales > Taxaceae > Taxus > Taxus wallichiana. The sequence goes on from CM031234.1 coordinate 275,834,548, forward strand.
CGTGGAATAAGAAAATCACATTCAAAAGATGAAAAGTCATGGAAAGCCATGAAACAAACAAAAATCCGTAGAAACAAGGCATAATTGGTTTTTTGGCCATAACTTTTGTTGCGAGATCTCCAAAATGTATGAAATTGGAAGTGTTGGAACCGTTTCTTCAAGGGATTAATTTTGGAAAAAAACAAACATAGGATTTGATGTAGTTTTTAGGGTGAAAGTGAAAACATGGGTTAGTAGGTGAAAAGGTAGTTTTTCTTGTTTAAAATACATAACCACCTCTACTAGCCAAATTTATTGCTTCATAGGGCCTATACTTCATCATGTAGATCAAATTTCATATAGGAATGGATTTTCCAAGTTCCCATAAACATTTTTGGACATTTATGATGTTTGGTGGCGGATTGGCATGAGGATTTGGCACATCTCTCTCCCTTTCCCTCTTTTTTCTTCTTCCCATTTTCTATAAGTATGGAACTCATGCCTTGTAAAATAGATCCCTCTTTTGTTATAACGACCACTTTGAGACAAAATGGTTGAGACTTCCCACGAGTTCCAAACCTCATATTTGGACTTTGTAAAGCATTTTACACCTTCCATGAATGTAATGGTTTATGCATCCTTTGAGAAATGAAATCTTTTGTTTGTAGCTCTCTTTTCTACCTTATACTCATGTTTCATTGCATTCTTGCCTCCCATTCTTTCTCTGGTATGATGTGTGTGTTTTATACTTGTAGGGTTCCTTTTTGTGTGTTGTAAATGTGTGGGAGGGGTTAGTTTGTGTGGTTAATTTTGTGGCATGCTCATCTTCCCTTCCCTCATGCATTTTCTTCCCTTTCTTCTCCTTGTGGAGAGTGATTGACCCTCTCTTTTGGTGCTATCACCAACCCCTTTTTCTTTGGTTGTGATTTTTGTCTCTCTCCCTCTCCTTGGTCCCTTGGATGTGCTAGTGTATCTTAGTTTAGAGGTAGTGTTAACATTAGGTTAGATAGGTAGAGGAACCAACCTTCTTTGAGGTTTGTCTCAAGATGCAAGTCCCACACTTGGAGACGATCCCATGTTCACCAAAATTATTGATATTCCATGATCAAATCCTAGGGTGCTAATTTTGTGTGTTAACAATTATGGCATGCTTGGTGGGACAAAAATTGAAGTGCATAACATTTGTGGCATGCCCAATGGGACAAATTTTAATGAGCATTACATCATTCCACCAAGTTTGATGTGTGTTTAGTGATATTCTAGCCTTTAAAGGCTTGAATCAAAACATATGGAAATTTCACTAATCCAAAGAACCCATTTTCTCAATCAACAAACCACCTTCCATATTTTGGTCTTGTTTTCATGAAGTTGTGCAATCATGACTTCATTTCCTCTCCACTTCATCAAAACAACCAGTACTAGAAGGAAAAGTTAGAAAAAATGAAGCAATAGATGTAAAAAGTTACAGAAACCGCCCCTGTGTGTAGAGAGGTGGTTTGTGTAACCACCCCCACACAGGTTAATGGTTGATGCGTAATCACTGCGCGTTGTGTAACCGCTGGTCTGCGACACATCAATGGTCCTGTCACTTATCATGGAAAAATAAAAAAGAACTCCATGAATGGTCTTGGAATTTAAAATATTATGATTGTGTCTCTTCCTTGGATGCCTCTTCCCATTCTCCAGTGCATGGGAGGACATGAGAAAAGTATTTAAGTAAAGAGAGCAAGTGGGAGTTATTCATTCGATTCATGGGAGAAGTAAGCAAGAAGAATTCAGTGTTGGAGTTGAATTGTAGAAGCAAGGAGTGTGAAAGAAAGAAAGCAAGTATAGAGGGGAAGTGTTTACATTGTTTACTTTCCTTCATCTTATTGTAATCTGTATCTATTGAATTGGCCAATACATATAAGTGGGAAGAAAGAGCAATTTCCCTTCCCGACTGGTTTTCCCTCAAATTGGGGGTTTCAGGATAAAATTTGGTGTCTTGTTGGTTTCAATTTCCTTTTCCTTTCGCTGCAAATAATTCTAAGCACAAAGAACTTTTCACTAACTTCAAACAATCTGTCATTTTCAAAAATTTGAAAGTAGAACAATATTTTTTTTGTGGTCTTGTAAATTATCCAAAGATTAGAGGTTTATAGATCATTTTGGTATCAGAGTGATGATAATAAGTATCCAGGACTGTGGTATTCATTCTTGTGATTTGTATGATAGTGACAAGGTCTAAAGGTGAAGAAGTTTTACCTTGTGATCCGACATATCTACGAAGAAGTGGAAACAAAGAGTTTGAGATCAAATGGAGGAAGAGAACTTGGTCCATAGAATTGAGATGCTAGAGACCATGATGGATAGGATGTATAGACATCAACAAGAACTCTCAGATCTGCAAAAGATGGCTTCAGTCAAGCAAGATAACATGGACTCAAGTGGTTTGAGCTTTGGCCAAAAATTTTGGCATAGGAAAGAGCCACGATGAGGAAGATGATGTGGAAGAGTGTGAAGAAGAAACTCCAGTTGTAAAAGAGAAGGTAAAATCTGATCATGCTCCTTTTAAAGTTGAAACTAAGGTTGAAATTAAGAGCTTTGAAGGACAAGTAGATGCAGAGTTATTAGATAAATGGTTAAAAAATTGGAAGTTTACTTTAGTGTGCATAATGTCATGGAGGCACAAAGGATTACCTTTGCACGTCTCAAAATGGAAGGTCATGCTCTGGTTTGGTGGGAAACCCATCTAGCCACTTGTGAAAAGAAGAAACGTCCTATTGTTAGTACTTGGGAGGGTTTTAAAGAATTGCTTAGAGCTAACTTTTATCCTATTGGCCATAAGACTGACCAGATGATTAAATGGACAGTATTTTAGACAAGGTAGTGGTCAAAGTGTGTAGGATTATACTATGGAGTTTTGGAGACAAGCCATGTTGCTTAATATGGACTTGGAGGATGAGGATATTCTGACCAAGTATTTGGGAGGACTTCACACTCACCTTGAAGGAAGGTCATCTCCATGAAGCCCAAGGATCTCAATGAAGCTTGTGTGCAAGCATACTACATAGATGATGAAAGGAAGCAAGGAGAGAAGCAGAGTCAAAGACAAAGCAATCAACAAATCAAGCAAAGAAAGAGCAGGGACAAACAAGTAACAAAGGTAAATGGAAGGGAAAGGTAAACAAACTGCCACTACTTTGAATACTTGTAAAGATCCCAAGAATTTTTGTAAGAATTGTGATATCAATGGTCATATTGATGCTACATGTTGGAAGTTACATCCTGGAGTTACATCCAAAGAACCAAACCAAGGATTCAAAGAAATCCATGACAATTGTAAAGATAGATGGGGAGGTGGAAATAGAGGATGATTCTGATGTAGATGAGAGGCTTGGATGCATGGCCACCAACATGAACAACCAAGAGGAGGAAGAAGAGATGAGTAAGACTATTCCAGATCAAAATCCAAATCAAGAGAACTAAGGTAAATGCTTTGGTTGATATTGGTTCTCAATCTAATTTGATTTCTGATGTGGTTGTAAAGAAGCTTGGTCTTGAAACTTATGAGCATCCACATCCATATCCTTTGGGATGGGTGAAGAAGGGTGTAGAGATTTAGGTAACAAGAAGATGTAGGTTCAAGTTTGGGATAAATTCTCAAGTATATAGATGTATTGGAAGTTGATGTAATTCCACTTGATGCATTTGATGTTGTTTTTGGGAGTCCTTACTTGTATATCAGGGATGCCATATTCATGAGAAGGGAGAACCGATATAGATGGGTCAAGGATGGAATCAATTACAACATCCGGGCACACCAACGTAAGAAAAAAATTGCTATGGTAAGTGCTAACCAAGCAAAAAGACTAATTCAAGAAAATCATAATCAATTTTTGTTTACTTTTATTAAAGGATAAACAAGATGGGGTGGAAATTTCAGATGTTTCTAACCAAGGGATGAAGGATTTGGATAGTATTATTCAGTATTTTTAGGAAGTATTTCAGACTCCCAATGGGTTACCACCAAAATGGGAGGTAGAGCATGAGATTCAGCTGTTTTCGGAGTCCCCTCTACCAAACATCGGGTTGTATAGGAAATCCTTATTGAGAGAGTACAAGAGGTAAAGAAACAACTCCATGAGCTATTGGACCAAGGGGTAATATGCCCAAGCACCTCACCATGTGGTTCACCTATTGTGATGGTGTCAGAAGAAGGATGGTTCTTGGAGGATGTGCATCGACTACCGAGCCTTGAACAAGATCACCATAAAGAACAAATATCCACTCCCACGCATAGATGACCTCTTGGACCAGCTTCAACATGCAAAGTTTTTCACGAAGTTGGATCTCAAGTCAGGTTATCACCAAGTCAAGATGAAGGAGGAGGATATATGGAAGACTTGCCTTCAAAAAAAAATAGGGTTTGTATGAGTGGTTAGTACTTCCATTTGGTTTATGTAATGCACCCACTACATTTATGAGATTGATGAATGATGTATTGTGGGAATTCATAGATTCATGTGTCATTGTATATCTAGATGATATTATGATTTTTAGTGCCACATGGGAGGAACATCTAACACATTTGCAACAAGTCTTGCAAGTTCTCAAGAGAAACAAACTGTTATGCAATATGAAGAAGTGTGAATTTTCCAAACAATCACTTGTCTATCTTGGGCACGTGGTTAGAGGAGGAGAGCTATGAGTGGATCCGAAGAAGGTGGAAGCCATCACCAACTGGCCAACACCAATGGGAGCCACAAAGACTAGAAGTTTTTTGGGAGCAAGTACAATACATGAGGAAGTTCATTCAGGCTTCTCCACTATTGCAACACCTCTACACACACATAGTGGCCACAAAGAGTAAGGGTTTTGACTAGGGTAAGGAACAAGATAAGGCTTTTGAGTTGTTGAAATACAAGATTAGTCATGCTCCAATACTTTCTCTTCCTAATTTGCAAGCAACCCTTTGAAGTAGAGACAAGATGCAATGATTATGTTATGGGAGCAGTGTTGCTATAGGAGGTAAGCCAATATGTTATCATTCAGAAACTTTCACTTCAACAGTTAGAGGATATTTTGTTTATGATAAAGAGATGTATGCACTAGTTCAAGAAATAAAGAAATGGAAACATTATTTGTTGGGAAAAGAAACTATTGTGCACATTGACACTGACCACAAACCTCTCCAGTATTTGCAAGCACATAGTCTAAATTGCAAGAAAAAAAGGCACTACAAGTGGATGGGGTTCCTTCAGATAGTTCCATTTGGTGATCAAATATAAGAAAGGTAGCACAAATTTGGTGGCAAGACATGTTTTCTAGGCCACCCACACAAGAGAAAATATCTTGTTTGGCCACTATCTCTCAGATTGAGCCCTTCACGAAGGAAGCTTATGGGGAGGCATATGCTCAAGACAAAGATTTTGGGGTGACATATCAGCAAGTTGTAGTCTCAAGGGGCTGAAAGGATGGGTATTGAAGATTGTTATCTCAAAGATGGGCTACTCTACCGATGGGGGAAGCTTTGTGTGCCAAAGGAAGAAAGACTTTGTTGATGAGGGAAGCACATACCTCAAAAAGTAGTGGGACATTTGGTGTTGGTAAGACCTTAGCCCACTTGCAAAGGTACATGTATTGGCCCAATATGCAAGAAGAAGTATCTAAATTCATAAGAGGATGTAACTTTTTGTTGTACAAAGCAAGCCTAAAATAGGAAGGAAGGTTTATATATGCCTTTACCGGTCCCTACTCATCCTTGGGAGGATATTTCTATGGATTTTGTAGGAGGACTACCTATGTCTAAACATGGCCATGATTATCTATATGTTGTTGTAGATAGATTTAGTAAGATGTGTGTTCTTATGGCATGTAAAAAGACAATAAAAGCATATGAGGCAGCTGAACTTTTCTTTGCTAATGTATGGGTGCATTTTGGCTTGCCAAAGTCTATTGTTTTTGATAGAGATTCTAGGTTCTTGGGGAAGTTTTGGACTACTTTGTGGGACAAGATGGACACCAAGTTATAGAGAGCATGACCTTCCATCCACAGAGACAGATGGGAAAAAAAGAGGTGGTGAACAAGACTTTGGTGCAAGCTGATTAGAGGGTATAATAGCAAATATCCATGGACTTGGGATGAGTCCTTAGCCTACATTCAACATTCCTACACAACTGGGGAAGTACACACATCCACTATGAAGTCACCATTTGAAGCATGCTTGGGATATCTACCTATGAATCCACTGGACATAATAGTTGGGCAACAGGAAGAAGGGGAGATACATGATTCAAAGGTGACTAGAGAAACAAAATTCATTGAGAGGATCCGGAAAATCCATCTCAAGGTGAAAGAACAATTAGAAAATCTCAAGCCAAGTATAAGGCTAGACATGATCAACATAGGAGAGACACAAAACTTCATGTTGGAGATAAGGTTTGGCTTTACTTGAGCAAGGAGAGATTACAAGGCCAAGCAAGGAAACTCAAGCCACTACGGTATGGACCATTCACTATATTGGAGCAGGTTGGAGAAAATGCTTTCAGCTTGATTTTCCACCATTCATGTGGATGTACTCAGTAGTAAATTGTGAGAACTTGCACCTATATGAGCCATCCATGCTTGATGAAGAAGAAGAGATGTTCAGTTTTACCTTCCATAGAAGATTGTGTCTTGGACTCACGAGGTGAATTGAGAGGAGGACGTAGTGCTACAACAAAGAAGATAGAGAGACAAGGAGAGGTCCACAGAGTCTTGGCAGGTTGGACTAAAAGGGAAGACACCAAGGCAGGCCCGGTGGTACTCAAAGGAGCAAGTGAGGGAATTGTTTCCTCATCTACTCCCCCACTAAGATTTTGTGGGACCAAAATCCTCTGAGTAGGGGAGGTGTGATCCATAGGGATCTAAGAAGACTCCACTTCATCAAAAAAAAACTAGTACCAAAAGGAAAGTTAGAAAAAAATGAAAAGAGCAAACTATAAAGTTACTAACCGCCCCCTATGTAAAGAGAGGTGGTTGTAAACCCCCTCGTTGCAGTAACCCTGTGTACCACCTCTGTAATGGTGGTTGTGTAAACCACTGGTCTGCATAACCACCACTATAGACGGTGGTCCTGTCACTTATCATGGAAAAATAAAAAGAACTCCATGAATGGTCATAGAATTCAAATAGTTCAACCATGTCTCTTCCTTGGATGCCTCTTCCCATTCTCCAGTGCATGGGAGGACATGAGAAGCAAGTATTTAAGCAAGAGAGCAAGTGGGAGTTATTCATTTGATTCATGGGAGAAGTAAGCAAGAAGAATTAGTGTTGGAGTTGAATTGTAGAAGCAAGGAGTGTGAGAACAAAGCAAGAAGTATAGAGGGGAAGTGTTTACATGTGTTTACTTTCCTTCATCTTATTGTAATTTGTATCTATTGAATTGGCCAATACATATAAGTGGGAAGAAAGAGCAATTTCCCTTCCCGACTGGTTTTCCCTCAAATTGGGGGTTTCCAGGATAAAAATATGGGTGTCTTGTTGGTTTAATTCCTTTTCCTTTCACTGCAAATAATTCTAAGCACAAATAAATTTTCACTAACTTCCACAATCTTTCATTTTTTAAATTTGAAAGTAGAAGAATGGTGAATAGACAATGTATTTAGCTAGTTACACTACTTTAGCCAAAGATTCAAGTGTTGTTTTGCAAGCTTAGTTTTGTGACTACACACAAGTCGATGAAAATTTTATTCCGTCACTACACAACCATATCTACACATTTATTTGGATCTTATTTCATTGTTTAAGAAATTAAGTTTTAGTTTTGAAGAAGTAGAAACCATGACTCATCCTTCTAATCGAAAGGATCATATCAATTCCACCTTAGGATCCCTATGGGAAATATAGTGACCATGTAATGATTTTCATCATTACATCCTCATTATCCTTCCCATATCCATCCTAAGTTAGCACATGTAGGATACTAACGAAATGAATGATGGGACATAATACCTACACTTCATTTACACTTTTAGTTATCCATGAAAGATAAGTAAATAAGTTCATCTTTATGATAGAAGTTATAATGTATCATTACACGATATTGGTTTCTCGAAAGAGGGTTATAGTAACTCAATGAGTTACTCTCAAGTGTTTTCTTATCTTTCATTTTTTCCTATTTTCAAACTAACATAGTGTAGTGTTTGTCATTAAATATAGGTTTATTTAACCATGTCTCACATTAAGTTGATCCATTCATTAACTCATTAAGGATAGTCCTTAAACTCATAAGTTCATCAATTAATATGATTAGTCCATTTTATTTCATAAGGCACATTTATAAGTTTTATCTTTTTTTGTTATATTGTTTCCTTTATCATTCTATGTTTAAATCAATCACATGTTTGAACATTTCAAATGAATCAATAAAATCAGTAATAATTGCATACCATAATATCAATTATTTTATTTATACTCAATTGTAAAACAACATATAAATACTTTCATATCCATCAAAATAAGTTACAAAATAGCCAAGTATTTTATTCAAACTTAATAAGGATAATCCATTATTTTCATAAATAAGGATATATAATTCATCATGATAGTACATTAGGCAAAATGTCATTAATCAACTTGCGAAGATAATTCATTCGCGTTAAAAATAAATACAACAATCCTTATCATATTTTAAACAAATATCACATGATGTAATCATGTGTAAACAATCAATCAATCACTTCATGAATGTCATTCCTTCTTGCAAATTATAGGAGAGAGAAAATGTATATATGGGTCAGTTTAAAGAATTGGCATGAGTTTACTAACTCATATTCTTGTTGTATTTAAATGAAATAATAGAATAAGTTAAGGTTAACTTAACTAAAACAAATAAACTTCCTAGTTTATTTATTAAATATATATCATACACAAATGAAATGATACTTCATATTGTAAGGTATGTTTACAATAGTACAAGAAATCAAACTGATAACATAACTTTTAGAATGTTAAAGTAACATACTATTGCAAATATTATTTATTACAATAATAAAAAATAGGATTTATATTCGAATCCTTCATTACCTTTCATATTTTGGTTGCATACAATATATATATTTCACAACAAATAATATCCACAATGAATATAATAAAAAATACCTTTAACTATATAAAATTGTTATGCTCAAGTAATGATCATAAACTAACTCATAACCCATTTTCTATATTTACAAATGTCTAAAACTAGAATGGGTCATTCACCATTATAATCCAATAATCTAACAAGTGTATACATTTCCAATTCTTACTAAATAATTTAAATTCTCTATTGAATACAAAGAAGAACAGAACAATATAAAAGAAGAACAAGAACATCATCATTGCTTATAGGAGTACCATACCATTCTCAAGACTTTCCCAACATCCATTTCTTCAAACTTAAAAAGGAAATTCATGATCAAAACAATTCAACAATCATCCTTAATAAGATTCAAATCATTATTCAAAAAAATTCAAAGGAGAATAATTGCTCAATAATTCCATAAATATAATAAAACAAATAATATTTAAGTTTTGATGATTTTCTCCACCAACAAGTGTTTGAGAGAGGGAGAGTTTGGCAGTTCATGTTTTAAAGTTCTTATTATCAACCATAACTACACACAAACATCCAACGATGAGTTAAAAATAAAACTCACTCACCAAGCTCCATTTGGTCAAGGAAATATCCATCCATTTTTTGAGTACATATTAAACCACTAGAATAAAAAGAAAACTCAAGTCCTCAATGACTACCTAGATCGAGTACACTCGAGAGAAAAAGAGAGACAATAATATTGATATATTCATGATTCCAAGATATTAATAATAATCAATGAAACAAATATTATAACAAGATAGAATCCCACTTATCCAACAAACCCCTTTAAAAATTAGGAATGAGTAGTTCCAACAAGACCAAAGAAGAAGATTTATAACTAAACCATGAAAAAAACTTGAAAAGATAGCTTAAAGAAATAAAAGAATTAAAAACCATCAAAATGGTGAGCTCAAAATGAGCAATAATAACTATTAGATAATAGATAGTCTCATCATTCCAACTCAACCAAGATTTAACTAAAACCCATAAATGTCCCATATTCCATTATAAATAAGACCTAGTACTCCAAATCGGTTGCAAAATCCATATAAATTTTTTCAAACAATACCCATATCATTTTACAACGTTTCCTTGTTTTTTTTTCCAAATTTTATACGTTGAAAATAAAGGTAAGTACCATATTTAAATCAAAAATATTTAAGGACTTATTAACATGAAAACATTTAATAAAAGCTCTATAGTGATGCATTAGTTTAAAATATCCATTCCAAATTTTATTAAAACACAAAAAAAAGGACAACAAATTTCAACAACAATGCACACTATTTCCTGATTTAAAAATCGATTGAAAAACCAAAAATGTATTCTTAGATTTCATATTAAAAACAACAAGAATGAGAGTAAGAAAAATCATCCTGGTTTGTGTTTTCTCTCTTCCAATCTTTCCTTAAAATCTTCAACTCAAATGCTTCCCAAAAATACCATAAAACTTTCCAAACAAATCTTTTAAATACAAACACATTATTAAAAATAGCTTCACAATTGCATATGTAGACAAGAAACAAAATCCAAAAATATCTCCTTAAAACCTCCATGCAAAGCTCCCCCAAACCAAAATCAAACAACCATGCTAAAATGTGAATGGGTGGGAAACTTGCATATTTTAGCTTCCTAAGGAAGCTATTGGTTCCTAAGGAACCGTAATCATTCAATGCCCATAAAAGCTTTAGTGCCACGTCATGGCTCTTAAACCCAAATAAATAGCTCCAAAAATAGTTGTTCTAAAAGCTTACTAACTTGTATGCCATTCGAATGATCCAAGACCATGTTACCAATCAAAAAAACATTAATAATGTCAAGTGGTTGATGACCATAAATCAATAAAAATGCAATACATATCTAAGACCAACTTTATCCCATTACACAAGCCTTAAATACAAGCCATGTAAACCTTAAACAATTCCAATCAACCTTAAATAATGAAACCAAATGGTGGGGCTTTAATTAAACCTTACAACAATTCCAACAACAAGGTGGTCATGTAAATCAATAAAAACCTCAAACATAAAGGAAATACATACATACATACATACATACATATATTATGACAATCGATTACAATTAGAACATATATTATTAACTAATTTGGTCATATATTAGCATCGTATAACATATAACAAGGTACGTTATTAATGTCACTTATTGCTTGTTGCATCCAGCCTACTTGTAATGAGCCTCAATGTAACTTAAATTAACCAACAACCATATGATGAAACACACATTAAATATGGGGTGTGATAAGTTTTAGCAACAATATCATTCAAATCCACCTTCATTTTCCTCAAATTCATCTTTAAGCTATCACAACATACCTCCAAAGTAGTTTTATGAGCAAAATCAAAATGAATGTGCATATTCTTATGAGCCAAATGTAACTACTAGTCCATATGGTTATTCAACTAACCATGGTGTTGTTCAAGAAGAAAGATATGCATATTTTGGAGGCCATTTCACACATGAAGATGATTTTGAAAGGTGAGTTCAACATATGGAGGAGAGCATGAAATTTATCCATGAGAGATTTCAAATCTTACAAGCTAAACAACCTAGTTAGGCATTCCTATCCATGGGAGGTTATCTACCTAGTTGGTTTAGTCCTCAACAAAGGTTAGAGGTAATGAGTGAATATTTTAATCAAATGGTTAAATTTATTGTGTCATTACAAACACTAGAGGCTAAAAACCAAATATTGAAGACTCCTATCAAAGTAGTATCCCTTCACCATCACCATATGAGTATATGATGCCTCCTTATCAACCTAAACCATCTCATCCCAAGATCCAAGTTCCTAGCTTTCTCAAAGCTTCTCCTTTCTATCTCCTCTACAAGAAAATATTGCACCTCCCCCATCATTTCAACCATTACAAAATCAGCTAGAAGCATAATCCCCCTCCTCTCACATTTCCAAACCCATATGGAGATGATATTAATGAGAAAACAAAATTGGGAGGAATCCAACTGAAGAACCAAGAAGGAAAGTTCTCATTGAAAATATGAAAGATTGGAGCTCAAAACTTGAGACCAAACAAATCCAGATCTAGATAAACCTACAATAGAGGTTGAATTTTCAGCGTAACATGAGGAAGATGATTGAAAATATCTCTCTTATGAGCATAGTGTGCATATTGGCACCATTTTTTGGAGGTTTATTATTTGTATTCAAAAAGTAGAAATGGAGGAAGGAAAATTAGAGAAGTAGGAGAAAAAATTGATTTAGAAGCCTTGGAATGTAGAGGATATTATATAGAGTTTCTTGCTCTAATTTGGTGGTGAAATTGCAAAAATTTTCTTGCCTCCTCCCACTAAATCATATTTGGAAAATCATGAAGAAGAGCATACATGAGAAGAGATCACATTTGTTGATTAACTTGAGCTTCTTATAAACAAGAGGATGCATTTGAATGTCAAAATTCTTGCTTAAGGATGAGGAAAAGGACTATCCTCATCTTTAAACAAGTTATATTATGACTAAACAACTTTGCTAAAAATGAGGATTAAAATTGTCATCATTAGTTAAACAAGTGATCTTATGACTAAGCATTGCACTACATCTTAGACCCAATGTAGTTCTATGTATGTGTGTGTGTGTGGAATTGTGCCTTAGGTGGCTCTTGTACGTATCACACTTGATAGTGATCAAGTAGCTAGATGTAGAAAATGTAGATAGATGTGTGCATGAAAGAATGAAATCCCCCTCCTATGCGTGTATGTAGAAGAATCAATCACTTTCCCCTTATGTGTGGATGTTAGAGCTTGAGTTCTCTTGTAATGGCCTTTGAATGTAACCTTAGGTGGTGATAGCTAATGCTTAGTGTTTGGTCCTTTATTATGGTCACATAAATTTATATTTATATGATTCATTTTCTTTAATTTCATAATCAACCTTGAAAAGGCTCACTAATAAAAATATAAGATGCCCAAACGTCTATAAAGGACCCAAAAGATGTGAAAAAATTATAAAGAGTTTGGGGTGCCCAAAGGGGAATGGGGTGCTGACGTTGGCATCTGCATTGGTTGGTGTCAGGATCAAAAATTTTAGACTATGAAAAGACATACTAGGCTAGAATGAGTGTAAGATCAATAGAGGTAATAGAAAGCAAGAAAAGATGGGAAAAGACATGGGTTACTTATTACTTATCTTACTTATGAATCATATGAATAGTAGTATGTGATCAAGACTAGATAGATACACAAAGTGCATGATTTTATGTATACAAATGGAATATTATAAAATGTGTACCATGAAATTCTAAGGAGAGGGAGGGATAAGAATCTTAGGGGTGGCTTTATATGCATGGAGTGATAATGATGTGTGCTTGTAGTTCCCTGGAATGTCACATTTTTTGGAGTGTGCTTGATATTTGCTTCATGGTTGCTTGTGTGTTTTTCCTTTGTTGGGATAAGATAGGACCTATAAAAGAAAATAAGTGTAGTCAATTATCTAGGTAAATGCAATTGAACTTTAACTTGGAAAATATGTAAAAATGGAAATGCATATTTAGAAAAAGCTAAAGTAAGGGGTTAGAGTAAACATGGAGGGTTGAAAGAAAAATAGATAGAATTTTGTTCCTACTTTTAGACTGATGATTAGGATTTGGTTGGAATAACATGAAGGATTTGGGTTTCATGTCGCCAAACTAGGGATTTGAGTGTCTTGATGCTAAACTTTGGATTTAGGTATCCTAATGGCGCCAAGGGAAATTTTATTGAGAGAGTAGTGTGTTTTTACCTCAGCCATTAATGTTTCCCTATGGATAAGTGCCAATGCAGATGATCACAAACCCAATTTATAAATTTCCTCAGTGACACATTATTCTAGGCATATTGATGTCCTACATATGTCCTAGGTGTCATTCCCTTATTTAGTTCAACTTGAGTTTAGTTAGTTAGTTCTTTTTAGTAATTGATTGCATCGAAAGTTGTTGTATAACTACTAAAATTGGAGAAAATTGTGAATGTGTAACTACTAAATTGGAGAAACTATTAATGCGTAACTATTGAAACTACTTTATAATTATTTTTTCCCCCAGGTCATGAGTGCCCATGTGGGAAACTAGTACCTAGGTGTTCCCTGTATGTTATAGGTGCTTTTGTCCATGTTGATTTTTGTGTCCAAGTCTATTTCTAGTCCTACTTTATAATTGCTTTGTATTATGTTTATGATGTTTATGTTTTATAACTACTTTACGTGAATGTTGAGAGGGTGAAAAGGTTCATTGAAGGTTTCCCCACTCATTTAGGGTGCATGAGATGAAAAAATGTGAATGAAGCCCAAATGAGGAAGGTTGAAATTGATGTGCACATCTAATATAGGAATCTTATAGGGGAGTAGGGATTATGCATGGTAGGTACCATGACACAATCAAAACAAGGGGAAATTCTAACATGCAAGTGTTAGTGACAAACAAACAATGCACATTAAAATAACAACTAGTAAAGGCATATAGGAAAACAACAAATAAGGACTCAACAAGTAGTTGGTTACATACATGGGTAACACTCAGGATGTCACAAGACAATCAAAGCCATTAAGGCTTGTGCAACCAAGGTAATAAGAAAACATAGAGCATAGTCCATAAAATATGGCAAGAAAGGTACATGAATATTTGAAAATCATGATTGAAAGGAGTCCTACAAGGAAAATACTACACATGAAGCACCCATTAACATGTTAGGAAAGGTAAATAGTATGCCACAATGTAATATTTGAATATAGGAATGAAAATGTGAAATATTGCAATGATAGAACCTGATAGTAAGTGGGAAAAGGTAGATTCCCCTAAGAGCCTCAAGTGGAAATAGTAATGGAAAGGGAAAAACATCATACTATCGGGAAATAAGGGATAAAATATGTGGAATAATCCTCACAAAATTGCAATAGTAAAAACTAATATGCGAGAAAATATTACAGATCTCAAATAAAATTACGTAATAAAATAACACAACACAAAGAGATAGTATTTAACGTGGTTCACCCAATTTGGGCTACCTCCACCAAGAATCACTTCCTCAAATTTTATTACAAGCCACTACTCTCTCTCAATACAATACCCAAATCATTTGGAGCTATGCTCAACAAATTCTATAGTAATTCACATGAATTAAAAACACATATGCAATGTTACATTAACCCTACCATATGCACAAAACCACATAAGTAGACAATTGCTTAACTAGTTTTACAAAATTGTGGGTATCAAAACCATGGGCCAAAACTGTCCTATAAACCTATGGGTCAAAAATCTCACCCATATGAGAAAAGCACGTTTCCCAAAGATATCGTGCATGTTTTAAGGCCAATTGTTTTTCTCACGGGGCTGCGCCCTGAACCCTGGTGAGACAAATGTGGAAAGTGTACAATACTCTTAGTGTCTGATATTCAACACTTTATCACATGAAAATAGGCTCCATGACCTAACACATACATCATGTAACAACTTGTAAGTGACCTGCATTCACCTCAAGATACCATGTGAACATGCATGTGTGTATGAAAAATGATAAAGCATACTATGAACTGTAGTAACATGATAATAAAAGGTGCAACATATAGTAGTATAAGCAAGGAAGAATGCATCCAATCAAGATCTAAGCTAATTTTTTTGGATTTTTGATTTAAAACATATGTAGCCTCCTTTTACCTACTCCCTTTAAACCCCAAGCGCATCGACCTATCACCCAACATTATGGGTGATCGGTCAGATGTTACAGTCTTGAGCCCCTCTTTATGTGAGCTTAATAAGAATGTCCACCATTAATGGAGGAATGGTTACAGAAATAGAAAATACACATATCCATTCTAGCATAAGTAAAAACACTGAATCTAAGCATAGATGAACCATAAAAAGGATGTATACATTATAACAATATAAAGGAATCAAATCTAAGCCATGAGCAATATAAAGAACACAAGGGGTTTTTCCCATGAGCATAGATATTTAGAACAAAGCATCATATATTGATTTATAACCATTTACAGTAGCCATATTACATAAAGACGGGTCAAAAGCACTCATTTTCCTCATATCATCATTAATTAATTACACTAAGCTAATTAATTAAGTTTCCTATCCAACAAATACCCTAATTAACGACCTTCCGTTAATAAATCACCCCTTCTACCTAGACTAATTAATTATTATTAATTAATTAGCTTTCCTTCCATTTAACCAATAAATCAATATTTAATTGATTTAATCCCCTTTATAATAGCCTAAATCGTACTAATATTCCTCTAATTATCTTCTATAAGCTTACATCTACCTATTAGTTAATCACCTTTGATTAATTAAAACACCCCCAACTCCCATGACTTGCTAAACATAAATTAAACCCTTCTAAAGTAAGGTTACCTTTAATAAAGCAACCTTATCCATTCCTAATCATGTTTTACCTTTATCCCACACAATGAGAATGTGTTGAATCCTTTATCCTTTGGGCTATATAAAGAGCCCTCCACCTACCTTTTACTTACACCTAAACTCCTAAGAGAGCAAATGCAAAGCATATAGCAAAGAGACTAAGAGCTTGCACCTTTTGCCCTTTTGAGAGTTCATCATCTTGAAGAGTTAAGCTCTCTCTTTCTTAAGTGCTTAGGTCATATGGGAGGTGTCAAAGGGTCTTCAGAGCCCAACTTTGATAGCCCTCATTCCTAGGTTACTTGGCATACTAAGGACAACTATTTTGATAGCCATGGAGCTTACTTAGGTCCATTCATTTATTTGTTGTTAGAGAATAGAGGAGTTTAGATATTTAGCATTGTTAGTTTCAAAGTTTGTATTGATGAATGCTAGCATCTAACCCTTGTTTAATTCTTATCTTGATGGTGTTTAGTTTGTTGTTCAATTCTTGCTAAGTTAAGGCTATTTAGGTGTTAGTCTTTACTCATATTAGCATTATTTTGAAAACAAACACATGCACACATTTGGCATGCCGGTGGGACTTACTCCATTGTCCTTTGCACTTAATTTCAAGTTTTTGTAGTTAAGTTTCATTTTTGGTTACTAACCCTCTTTTACACATGTTGATCTAACTTGTTTTTCTTAACTTGTTTTGTTGAGTTTGCATGTGTTGAGTCTTCCTTGTAGGTATAAAGGAGGTGAAGTGCTGTCAAAATTGGAATTGATGGGAAAATTTCAAGATTTCTCCATGTTTTCATTTTTAGAGCTTACTTTTTTCAACATTCTACATGCTAGTTTTGTCAATTTCTTGAAAATTTTAAATTCTTGAGCATGTAGGTTAGTGTTAGTGTAGTTGATAGTGCTGAGTCTTCTATTTACATATTAATGTGGTGGGTTGCTGTCAAAATTTAATCTTGGTGAGAAAATTTCAAGATTTCATCATGTTTTCATTTTTAGAGCTTACTTTTTCATCATTCTACATGCTAGTTTTGTCAATTTCTTGAAAATTTTAAATTCTTGAGCATGTATGTTAATGTTTGATAGTGTTGAGTCTTCTATTCATATATTAATGTGATGGGTTGTTGTCAAAATTGAATCTTGGTTGGAAAAATTTGCCCATTTTGCAGATTAAGAGATTTTTTTGACATTTTTTGAGTGCATGTCAAGTGCATACCCGTGAGCATAAGAGCATATGCGTAACCCATCTTCCGAAGGCCATAACTTTTGCTCCGAACTCGAAATGACTCCATTTTTTTTTGTGTTGGAAAGGTATTGAAGTTAAATATGCAATGAAAACATAAATTTAGGATTTATACTTATAGAAATTATAGGTTTTTCTGTTAGTTTAAAACTGGTCATTTTCTAACATGTCTAATGTTTTGATGAATGTTGTATTTCCATGCTTCCTCGATTTAGACCAAAGTGTGTGTATGCTCTTCTCTTGCACCTTTTGGTGATCTTGAGAATCAAAAACAACTTTGATCTATATCTTTTAACATTGGGATTAAACTTGGAAATTTGATTATTCATTTTGCTTAAGGGAATGAACCTTTTACAAAGCATTTTTCAATGGTCCTTTGATTTGAAGTTTTCCATTTCTATATAGTTGGGATAAAGTTTGTGTATGCTCTTCTCTTGCACCTTAGGGTGATCTTGAGAATCAAAAAGCAACTTTAGTCTTCATTTATAACATTTGGTAAATTGGAAACTTCATCTTTCACTTTTGGTTTAAGGGAATGAACCTTTTACAAAGCATTTTTCAATAGTCCTTTGATTTGAAGTTTTCCATTTCTATATAGTTGGGATAAAGTTTGTGTATGCTCTTCTCTTGCACCTTAGGGTGATCTTGAGAATCAAAAACAACTTTAGTCTTCATTTTATAACATTTGGTAAATTGGAAACTTCATCTTTCACTTTTGGTTTAGGGAATGAACATTTATCAAGAATTTTGTATGGTTCATTGATTGAAAAGATTTTCTTTACTTTTTAGTTGGATTATTTGTTGTGTATGCTCTTCTCTTGCATCCTTGGATGATCTTGAGAATCAAAAGCAACTCTTAATCCTCTTTTAAATAATGTGATTTTCTTGGAGAACTACTAACGCTTGAGTGCAGGACCTAAAAACGCTTGTCAAAGAAAGGAGGAATCAAAACAAAATCAAAAACTACTAATACAGTTGTATATAAAGTTGCCAAAAGGTGTTCAAGCAAACCACACCTAATTAAACAAGATAAAAAGAACAACATATTCAAAACATCTGTATTGCAGGTTTCAAAAAGGGTACGTCCCTCTCCGCTCAACTGGAACATAACCCCTTTGGCATAACGCCTTAAGCTACAACAATGGGGGTGGTTCCAGGAACCCCAAAGTAGTCCACGCAAGAGGGAACCTTGTGGATGAAATGGGAAGTGCTCCGCACTACCTACTTGACTAGTGATTCCTTTGTGAGATAGCGTTATAGGTTGTCCATTGTGGTGACCCCAGTGATAGTACACGTAGACGCACTAGTTGCCTACTATTCTTGAAGGGGGTAAAGTAAAGCCGAGATACTCCCAAACTAGTCAGTGTGACTTTTTGGGTAAATCGTGCTCACTCGTGGCAACTTTGTAACACCTAGGGTGAGAGAACCACCTAGGAGAATATACTTTGGCCAGAGCCCACTTTGACCATTTTAAAATAGTGTTGAGTTGTGAAATATTTTCTTTTTGAGAAACATGTGTGACGTATTACTTTCCTAGTTTTTACTTGCCTTAGGGCGAGGTGAAACTCTGCCGAAGTGAGGCTAGCATTTTTCATCATTTTTTTGATTTATTTCCTTCACATTCTTTTGACACTTTGTTGATCAAAAGAGGTGTGATTACCTTTGTGTTACCAATCGACTATTTCTCTCACTTTTATGTCCGTTTACGCCCATCCATGTTTGCGGCTGGGTTAGTTAAACGTCTAAAGTGTGAGTGGAGGTGTTTTCACATCATTTGGTAGCCATTGTGATCTTGATACCCATGTCAAGATCATCATTGTAGTTAGGCGTGGTTCATCACCGTGGACTTCCTTAGAAGAGTTAGCTTGTTTGTATCGTATCACTACAATTTCGATATTTACGTCTTGTTTCTTGTAAACTCGACATAAATACCTATATTGTATGGTTACGTTGCACACATTTTTAACTATTCCTAGCTATACTTTGAGATTTTTAGTTTGGTTCTATTATTACCTTGATTTCAAAGAGTGCTAGGTGTTACCATTTGTGCGTGTTATATCAATAACACCTCGATATCAATACTTCACTTTCGCAAAGTGGGTTAACATATCTTGGTGATATTGTTGTGTCATTCACGAATTGTAATTGGCACTTTTTGAGATATAGGTCTTAATCAAGTTTGAGCTCGCTCATCGTATATCTTGATTGGGAGATCGCATTGACTTCTTGTTTTTACTTACGTTTTGTTCATTTCCTTGAACTTGGCATAAGTGAAAACATCTTGTTGATCATCTTTGCATCACATTTTCATATGGTGTATTTCCTTGTTGATTGGCTTTGTGTTTCACACTTGCATGATTGTTCCTTGTGATTATTCATTTAGAAAACTTATTTTCTAGGACAATCCCTCTCGATCTCATCGATATTGCATCATCACGATGTCTATTTTCCTTAGACCTTCTTTAGAAAATCACACACGCATATCAATACTTATGAAATGTCTAGTTGGTTGTCCTTATGCTACCCAAATCGACATGTCACTTCCTTCCCTTTGAAGGAGTTCCATCACACTATCTAGATCTAGACATTTGTGCTTAAAACAATGCCAAAAATGACTGACTATCGTGCGGTTCCCCATACTTACAAAAATATGGAACCTAGGTTTAGCAATTCAAATCAAAAGATTCCCATTACAACTAAACCTCGTTTGGTTCTTCGTGCTAGAGAGCCCATACGGGTAACTCGTTCCCCACCTTCATCTCATAGTCGGTGGTATGATTTGGACACGTCTGATCCAAATTATTATTCGAGTTCCCCCCACTCTTCTTCTAATTCTAATCCAAACATTTCCTCTTCTTCTGAGGATTCCAATCCAAATATTTCCTCTGACTCTTCTGAGGATTCAGATCCAAACTACTATTCAGATTCATCTAATTCGACTCCTAAGTCATCTAATGTGACTCCTAAGTCATGGTCCTCCCTTTCTTTGCAGGATCCTCTTCATCAATCATCTAATGCGACTCTTATGTCATGGTCCTCCCTTTCTTCGTAGGACCCCTTTTATCACCACCCAACAACGATCTTCTTCCTTTCAAGATACACGCGACTCCAAATCCCTCAATCAAATAATACAATTCAATCTTCGCAAGAAGTATAATACAATCATCAATCATCTAATGTGTCCTCTCCTTCTTTCAGGACCCCTTTCATCATTCATCTAATGCGATTCTTGAATCATGACTCCTCCCTCCTTCAGAAGTATAATACAAGACCTTTCTTCATCAATCACCCCTAATGTGATGCTTGAATCAATCCTCCCCCTTGAAGACCTTCTTCATGACCCCCAGAATCTTCCTTCTGTGAAGATTCGTGTGACTCAAAGTCCTTCGAGACAAACATCTGAATCGACCCATGTGTCACAATCTATAGACTTTGGACTTAATCCTACTATTTTACATATGACATACCATTGTATAGGTAGGTCCACACCACCTTCTTCTACTCCTGAGACATCTAGCTACACATATTCTTCATCCCCCACATCATCTTCTTCTATCAATAATCATCAAACATCTTCTAAGTCTTCCACACCAAGTGAACCTATTTCTTCCAATAAACCCCTAGGGATCGATCAACAACTCATACCGATTGATCTCTTTCAGAATGAAGAAACAATCAGGGCATTTATAGGGGCATATGAAGATATTCCTTTAGTAGATTACAAAAAAGGATTCTCTTTAGACTTTGATGCATCTGCATATTGTGAGGAAAAGGTTGATTCCTTTGATCAAGAAATGGAGGAAGAGCCTCAAGATCATGCAACTTGATCCTCCTCTTATTCTTCCATCTTCACATTCTTCATTATGTGATGAAACTCCTTGGTCTTGCATAGATCCATGGCCTATCTTCTCATCACCCAATAACTCTTTGTCTATCATAATTCCTCAATCACAATCTCTTGTGGGGTCAAGCGCCAAGTAGCCCTTCATCTTCATCTAGGTGTGGGTCACCTTCTAGTAGCCCTCCCTCTTCTATTTGTGGGACATTTTCGAGTAGCCCACTATCTTCGATTATTGGGGCACGTCCAACTAGCCCCTTATCTTCTATGTATGGATCACCCCGGGTAGTCCATCATCTTCTATTCTTGGGCCACATCCTGGTAGTCCATCATCTTACATCTATGGGTCACATCCTAGTAGCCCTTCTTCTTCTATTCTTGGGCCACATCCTAGTAGCCCTTCATCTTCTATTTATGGGTCATCCTAGTAGCCCTTCTTCTTCTATTCTTGGGCCACATCCTAGTAGCCTTTCACCTTCTATCCGTGGCTCACCTCCTGGTAGCCCATCCTCTTCAATTCTTGGACCGTATCCTTTTCATCTATCACATATTTCTTCTATCAATGGTTGTGGCAAGCCCACTACCATTTCTATCATTCCTATCATCAATCGTAAATGTTCGCATTCTTCTCCTTCTCGAGGTCAGAAAATTCAAGCGTCAGCTTATAAGAAACCCAAACAGGTTCATTATCAAGCTCAGGTCAAAACTTCCAAGAGCTCAAAATCCCCAACAACTGGAACAATCTCAAAGTTGTAAATCAAGCGCGATTCAAGAACGCACATCAACATAACCATCAAGTATGGCGCAAAGTGCATAAACCTCTGGATAGGGAACTCAAGCTCCCACATACAAAATCCATGTTTCAGGATAAATCACAGTCCTTTGTTGAGTGTGAACTCACCACGATCATCGAGATTGGGGAAAACATGACTCTTGATAAACAAACATGCTTAGTCTCCCTTATCAAGGAAGTCGCAAACATCGTTGTTGGATCCTATCACACAGAGTGACTTTGTTAGTAACAACGGTTCAAAAAAAAAAAAAAATATATCAAAAATCTAAAAATAAAAAACAATGCAAAAATACAAAAATACAAAAAAAAAACAAAAAAAAACAACAAAAATCAAAGGTACAAAGATCAAACATTGCAATCAGGTGTTGCGTACACATGGATATTTCTTTCTTCCCTTCCTTTTTATTCTTCTGCAAGTCTTCCTACCATTTTCATCCCTTCGGTGATATTTTGGTTAGCTTATTCACATGCATTTTGTGACATTTATCTCTATGGTATCTGTTTGCCCCTGGTCTTTTATCACCTTGGTAAATTAAAGAACGACTGACCTCATGGAGATCCTATCACATTCAAACATCTAATAAACTTGTTGTAAAGAAATTTTGGACATATTTGTTGACACTAGCCAATGTCGTCATCACAATCACTTCCACCTCCTTCCATCAAGCCATCAGTGGTTCTTAACCCCTTGTCAAACAAGAGAGCTGAAATAAGTTTTCAGAAAGCAAAAGAATCAAAATCAATCAAAACTCAAAAGCTAAAAGCTACAAAGCAAAAGCAAATTAATATATAACTCTCTCTTGGGGTATTTCCAATAATCTCTATCGGGGCTATGGATGCCTGATCTGGCAATAGAGCAATGTTGTGATTAGAATCAAATACATCTCCGTCGGGGCTATGGACGCTTGGTGGCAAGCGGAGCAATGTACGGCTATCCTTTCACCCTCCATTCACAAAATCACTTATCAAAATAAATCATTCCTACACATTGGCTAGGGTCTCTTCACTTGTTGTCTATTAAATCTTCACTTCAAGAGGTAATAAAATCCACGTGCACACACTGGATCTCTATGAGTAAACAGGATTAGTATGTTACCAAGTGTCTTTTTTTGGACCTTGTTCAGACTCTTACTCTAGTCCATATCTCGTCTCATGATTTATGCCTTTGGCTAATCACTTCTTCATCGCGAGGCTTCTAAGCTACATTCATATCATTCACATCATTCTTCTACTTCATTCAGAACATCCATGTGTATAAGATTACTTGTTTTCCATGTTTGTGGAAACCTTTGTCCCCTTCCACAAAAATAATCTTCTCCTTCCTTTCTATCATGTGCTTTTAGGCCAACTTACGCTAGGGGCATCCTTGCTTCTTCCCAACACTTCATGGGTTTATGTTCACCATCATGTTGAACCTATCCATAATGGCCTTGGGTCCCATTTCTACCTGTGAAGAGTTTACCTTTGAATACTCCCACCTAATTGTTGGGAATTTTTGCATCTTCACCTTTCTGGTACGCACGTGGCCTTATGCCCTTGTACATCCCATCTATCACTAGGGGCATCCACGCTTTCTTATCTTCCTGTACATAGTTTCATAAAACTTTAAAATCAACCAAAACATTCAAATATGTTAAAAAAATCATCAAAAACATTCAAATATGTTTCAGAAAACTTCTAAAATTGAAAATCATCCTACAAAACGTCACTCTTTGGTTCTCACTTGTTCATGTGTGTGACTTCATGGATCATCTTGATCTACCTCCATCAACAAAAGCTAGGCTGCTTACTTCATCCATACTCTGGGGCACAACGAGTTTCCTGGTACTATTTTGTAGTGCACATTACTTTTCCATCAGACCCAAGTGTCCTCGTTATTCCCCTCGCATGTATCCTTGCTTGGGGCACCATCATCAACCCTTGTCGTTAATTTGCATAGGTCGTAACTAAAGCTCGATAATAAAAACATTATATTATGTTTCTCTGTTAGTTTAGCTTGTTTACTTTCTCGTATTGCATTACATTTTGTATGTTGCATGGAGTTAGGCATCTTTCACTTTCTCGTATTGCATTGCATTTTGTATGTTGCATGGAGTTGGTGTTTTTCAGCAATGGACAATCGTTCGTAGTATGGCTTTTCATGTCATTCTACCTTTGTCGTATGCTTATATTTTTCATAAGGACCGATGACGTAGTTCTTATGGCAATATGATGACATCAAATTGTTCCAAACAAATAAGTGGCTAGAGGCTAAGCTCTTCTCTCCCCTCCTCCATATTCATTCTACATCACTTTCCTCTCACCCCTATTCTTCCATCTTACCAGGGCATCTTGCCTCTTCCCATTCTTCTATCTATCTCTCACCTTTTTCGATCATCGATCATCTTCTTTCATCACCCCATCGACACTCGAGGGGGCATCTCTCCTTCTACTAATTTTTCTTCTATCCCTTCAAAATTCTCTTCTGTCTACTATCTTTGAAGTGGCATCACTTACGCCACCCCAAAGAGGGGCAAATGTAGACACCTATAATTACGCCCAAGCAATTTAAATACTTAAATTGCGTTAATTATCCCTTTCTCACAAATCAATGACATATCGTCAAAAGCACTCATTTTCCCTCATATCATCATTAATTAATTACACTAAGCTAATTAATTAAGTTTCCTATCCAACAAATACCCTAATTAATGACCTTCCGTTAATAAATCACCCCTTCTACCTAGACTAATTAATTATTATTAATTAATTAGCTTTCCCTTCCATTTAACCAATAAATCAATATTTAATTGATTTAATCCCCTTCTAATAGCCTAAATCATACTAATATTCTCTAATTAATTATCTTCTATAAGCTTACATCTACCTATTAGTTAATCACCTTTGATTAATTAAAACACCCCCAACTCCCATGACTTGCTAAGCATAAATTAAACCCTTCTAAAGTAAGGTTACCTTTAATAAAGCAACCTTATCCATTCCTAATCATGTTTTACCTTTATCCCACATTCATGAGAATGTGTTGAATCCTTTATCCTTTGGGCTATATAAAGAGCCCTCCACCTACCTTTTACTTACACCTAAACTCCTTAGAGAGAGCAAATGCAAAGCATATAGCAAAAGACTAAGAGCTTGCACCTTGTTTTTTGAGAGTTCATCATCTTGAAGAGTTAAGCCTTTTTCTTAAGTGCTTAGGTCATATGGGAGGTGTCAAAGGGGTCTTGTAGCCCAACTTTGATAGGCCCTCATTCCTAGGTTACTTGGCATACTAAGGACAACTATTTTGATAGCCATGGAGCTTACTTAGGTCCATTCATTTATTTGTTGTTAGAGAATAGAGGAGTTTAGATATTTAGCATTGTTAGTTTCAAAGTTTGTATTGATGAATGCTAGCATCTAACCCTTGTTTAATTCTTATCTTGATGGTGTTTAGTTTGTTGTTCAATTCTTGCTAAGTTAAGGCTATTTAGGTGTTAGTCTTTCAAGAGTGGCCTTGTTAGTTAAAGAAGAGTTGGAAAGGTTTCTTGTAGCGGGATTCATCGGGCGATTGATTATTCGAATGGATATCAAACATTGTTCCTATCCGAGAAGAAACCTATTGGTATCCGAATTTGCATGATTTTAGGGACATCAATAAAGCTTGCCCTAAAGATGAATTTCCATTACCCAACATTGACATGATTGTTGACTCAACATAGGAAGGTACGAAATGCTATCGCTTATGGATGGCTTTTGGGTTATAATCAAATTAAGATCATTGAGGAAGACCAACACAAAACAGCTTTCACAACTCCTTGGGGCACCTTTTGTTATCAGGTGATGCCATTTTGCCTTAAGAATGTGGGAGCAACTTATTAGCGAGCCATGATAGTAATATTTCATGATATGATTCATGACATCATGGAAGACTACGTAGATGACATCATGGGAAAGTCCAAAACAAGAGAGGATCATCCTATCATTTTGCGGCGTATCTTTGAACGCCTGCGTGAATACAAAGTCAGTGAATCCAAAGAAGTGTGTCTTTGGTGTGCTATTTGGGAAACTATTAGGCTTCATCGTGTTAAGACGAGGTATTGAGGTAGACCCTGCTAAAGTGTCTGCCATCACATAAATGCCTCCACCTGAGAATATCAAGCAAGCTGCATAGCTTTGGGGAAAATTCAAGCCATTCCCGCTTTATCTCCCAGCTTGCAGATAAATGTCACTCATTCACTCATTTGCTTAAGAAGGACGTCGCTTTCATCTGGGGACCCGAGCAAC
This sequence comes from Taxus wallichiana var. yunnanensis, assembly GCA_018340775.1. Classification (NCBI taxonomy): domain Eukaryota; kingdom Viridiplantae; phylum Streptophyta; class Pinopsida; order Cupressales; family Taxaceae; genus Taxus; species Taxus wallichiana. The sequence goes on from CM031234.1 coordinate 275,861,147, forward strand.
AACAAGCCTTTTCTTTGCTTAAACAGTACCTGGCTAATCCACCTGTCCTCATGCCTCCCACTCCAGGAGAACCACTTTTCTCTATATTTCTACTACATGAAAACACTATTGGTGCATTTGCTTGCCCAATACAACCTTAGCCATAAAGAGAAAGTAGTGTACTATCTGAGTCACACCCTCATCACCTATGAACTTAATTATCCTCAGATTGAAAAGGCTTGCTTGGCCGTTGTTTTTACCTTTCAGAAACTTTTCCATTACCTGCTAAATACTAAGACCAAGCTCATATCCAAGGTCGACCCACTCAAGTATTTGTTGTCAAACTTTGCCCTCACGTGGTAGAATGGCTAATTGGATCATTCTACTTAGTGAGTTTGATATAGAATTTGTCCATCAAAAATCAGTTAAAGGACAAGTACTTGCCGACCAGCTAGCAGAAGCACCTTTGCAAAGCACAGAACCTTTGAGTCTAGATCTACCAGATGCATCTTTGCTCTACATTGAAGAATTTGTTGTATGGTAGATACATTTTGATGGATCTTTTACATTTCATGGTTCAGGTGCAGGAGTGGTCCTTATTACTCCTTCGGGTGATCCTATACCGTAGGCTTTCCGCCTGGCCTTCCCTTGCACGAACAACATTGCGGAATATGAAGCACTCATTGTAGGGATGAAGCTAGCCATCAAGTGGAATATTCAACATGTTAAGGTTGTAGGTGATTCGCAGCTAATCATCAAATAGGTTAATGATGAGTATAAAGTTAAGGATGACAAGCTCATACCTTACAAGAAGTTGGTGGAAACTATGAAGGAGTATTTTGTGCACATTACCTTTGAGTAGATCCCAAGAGCATAGAACAGATCGGCAGATGCTATGGCAACGGTGGGATCTATGCTTCGTATTCCACCAGGGAACAATGATATGCCATTTTTCATAGAAAATCTACACCAGCCCGTGTATGACGTGCCAAAATATTCTGGATTGTGAGGTTGTTGGTCCCTATTCCCCGTGGTATGAACCCATTTTCACCTATCTTAAGGACAATACTTTCCCTCCCAATATCTCCCATTCTGAAAAGCAAAGCCTGATTCGCCAGATAGCCCGTTACACCCTTTTAGGAGGTACTATTCTATATATCTTCCCCCCTAGGTAGATATAGACAAATGGAAGAAAATGGAAATCAAAGAAACTCGAGACTCCCAACATTTATGCATCGCCGAAAGGTAAGAAGATGTCGACATGCAAAAAGTCGCACCCATGGCGCGAGGTTAAGGCGCGAGGTAAAGGATGTCAACATGAAAATGGATGCACCCATGGCGCAGGTAAGAAGATGTTGACATGCAAAAAGTCGCGCCCATGGCGTAGGTTAAGGGCACAGGTAAAAGGATGTCGACATGAAAATGGATGCGCCCATGGCGTAGGTAAGAAGATGTCGACATGAAAAAGTCGTGCCCATGGCGTAGGTTAACGAGCGCGAGGTAAAGGATGTCGACATGAAAATGGATGCGCCCATGGTGCGCAGGTAAGAAGATGTTGACATGCAAAAATTTGTGCCCATGGCACGGAGTTAAGGGTGCGAGTAAAAGGATGTCGACATGAAAATGGATCTCGCCATGGCGCAGTAAGAAGATGTCGACATGCGAAAAGTCGCGCCATGGCGCGAGTTAGGGCGCGAGTAAAAGGATGTCAACATGAAAATGGATGCACCCATGGCTCGGGTAAGAAGATGTTAACATGCACAAAAGTCGCGCCCATGGCGCGGAGTTAAGGGCACAAGTAAAAGGATGTCGACATGAAAATGGATGCGCCCAGCGGAGTAAGAAGATGTCTACATGACAAAATTCGTGCCCATGGCATAGGTTAAGGGCGTAGGTAAAAGGATGTCGACATGAAAATGGATGCGCCCATGGTGCAGGTAAGAAGATGTCGACATGCAAAAATTCGTGCCCATGGTGCGAGGTTAACGGCGCGAGGTAAAAGGATGTCAACATGAAAATGGATGCACCCATGGTGCGGTAAGAAAGATGTCAACATGCAAAAATTCATGCCCATGGCGCAGGTTAAGGGCGTAGGTAAAAGGATGTCGACATGAAAATGGATGCGCCCATGGCGCAGGTAAGAAGATGTCGACATGTAAAAATTCACACCCATGGCACAGGTTAAGGGCACAGGTAAAGGATGTTGACATGAAAATGGATGCGCCCATGTTGCAGTAAGTAAGAAGATGTCGACATGCAAAAAAGTGGCACCCATGGCGCGAGTTAAGGGCGCAGGTAAAAGGATGTCAAAATAAAAATGGATGCACCCATGGAGCAGGTAAGAAGATGTCGACATGAAAAAAATTCACACCCATGGCACAAAGTTAACAAGGTGCATCTTTAGGAGGCGCAACATTTTGAGCATTGACACCTCGGACAAGAAACAAACCACAGCGCGAGATATTGGATGGCCATAACTTTTCACAGGAGCTCGGATTCATGCAAGGTTAGACTTTTCGAGAAAGCTTACAAGGTCCTCTATCCAACTACAACCTGGATATATTTAATTAGGTGAGAACAAGTTTTTAAAAATGAAAAATACAATTCACCACTTTTTGGGTTTCTTAGGGTTCTTACCTACCGCCATAATGAGATGAATTAAATGCGATCACGGAGGTGGTTGGGGTAGATTTGGAATTCCTCTCTCTTTTCTCTCTCATTCTTCCTATAAATTGTAAGGAGGGGATTCTTTCTAAAGGTTGGACATTCTTGTTTTGCCCCTCCCTTCTTCTCTTTGGCAGGTGAATTTGTGGAGTTCAAACCTCCCATCTAAAACTGTAATGTAACTTTGCCTCTTGGAATCTTGTAGTGTATTGTGTCAATATTTGGAGAAAATAATGCATGTCTGTGGATGATTCTCAACCCTCTCTATGTTCATTTACATCCTCCTAATATTTCACTACAAATCTAGTTATCTGTGCATGATCTTGCATTACATTTTAATGGTTTGTGTTTATTGGCAAGACAGGTGTTCTTCATTCCTCGGTGCATCACCTTTGTTAGTTTAGGTTTGTTTTTATGCATCTTCTTACCCTATCTCCTTGGAAAGTTAGATTAGGTTTTTGAGTAAACCCTACGCATTTTTATGTGTGCATACGAACAGAGGAATAGGCGGCCTTCATCCAGGAGAGCTTTCCCGTTTCACGAGGTTCCACACTTGGGAAAATCTCCATGTTATCAATCGCCTGAGAGTCTCAACCCATAGAGTTGCAAACATTCGAAGTCTTTGTGATTCACCATCAGCTGGTACACTTTATCATCATGGCTATAATGGGAATGCATTACGTTGTCTAGATGTAACGGAGTCAATCCAGACAATTAAAGAAGTACACTGAAAGGAGTATGCGGAGCACATACAAACGGAATGGTATTGGCTAAGAAAGCTGTTAAGAGTAGGTTACTATTGGCCCACCATGGAAACTAATTGTTGTAATTATGTTAGAAAATGTGTGCTTTGCCAAAAGTATGGAAATTTCATCCATGCTCCATCGCAACCATTATAACCAATCACTACCCCGTGGCCATTCTCCAGTGGGGACTTGATCTAATAGGGAAGCTTACTCCTACCTCATCGATGGTCATACACATCATCATCATTTCTGGAATACTTTACAAAATGGGTGGAGGCTGTCCCTTTAACCTATGTCACAAGAGCATAGATTTCTAAATTCATCATGAATCACATTATATGCCGATATGGTATTCTCTGACCATTGTCACTGAGATAATGGGAAGTCATTTAAGAATGAAGCTGTGAAAAGTCTTTGCCAACGGTTCCAAATCAGATTGAAATGGTCCACACCATATTACCCTTAGGGTAATGGACAAGTTAAGGCAACAAAAAAAGACTTTGGTAAGGATAATGGAGAAGATGGTTAGCAAAGCCGATCGGCCGACACCTACAAATCCACCCAGCCCTCTGGGCCTACCGAACATCAATTTGCACTCCTACGGGTGTGATGCCATATTCCCTAGTGTTCGGGATAGAATCTATCATCCCTTTAGAGATCGAACTCCCATCCCTGCAAATTTCTCTTCATGACTATTTGGATAAGGATGAAGATTATCGAGTGGCAAGATTGGCTGAGTTAGAGCTCCTAGATGAGAGGCGCATTTGCGCTCTTAATCACCTGAAGGTATATCAACACAGAATCTCCCGCAACTACAACAAGAGAATCATCCCTCGCTAGTTTGAGGTGGGTGATTTAGTTATGAAGGAGAACCGATTCAACACCAGAGCGAGAGCGAGAAAAGAAAGGAAGTTCGAACCACCTTTGGTTAGGACCCTATGTCATAGTTGTCAAGTATGACAGGGCATACAAATTGGCTCACCCCAATGGTGATGAGCTCAAGAGCCAATGAATGCCATGCATCTTAAGAAGTTCTATGCTTGAACATGGCACAAAAATAAAAAAATACAAAAACATCAAAAAAATTAGAAAAAGAAAAAGAGAAAACATGTCATCCACTAGTGAAAACCACGCAATTGTGGCACTTTGGACAAGTCCTTGGGTGAAAACCGGTTTAGGTGCCTTGGGAGGATTTGTTGTTTCACAAGCATCTCGTATTAGAAGGGTAGTTGTCTTTTCTGGACTGGTTTTCCTTGAGTTTCCTTGTGCACACCATCTATTCCACCATTGATCCGGCTTTGCCTTCTTTTATTCGTTTGTAAGGGACGTGGTCTTTCGTTATTTCCCATCTTATCTTTGGGGAAACTTAACGACTTCACATTCTTGTCTATAAGCGCGTGGATTCTTCCCTTGTATATTCCCCACCTAACGCTAGGGGCATCCATGCTTTCTTGGTTACCTGCACATAGCTTTGGAAAACTGTTAAAAACACAAAAACAATAGAAAATTGTTTCGAGGAAAACACAAAAACAATAGAACATTGTTTCAAGAAAACACAAAAACAATAGAACATTGTTTTGAGAAAACACAAAAACAATAGAAAATTGTTTTGAGGAAAACACAAAAACAATAGAACATTGTTTGAGAAAACACAAAAACAATAGAACATTGTTTTGAGAAAACACAAAAACAATAGAAAATTGTTTCACAAAACACAAAAACAATATAAAATTGTTTCACAAAAACCTAAACAATAGAAAATCGGTTTATGAAAACATATCTTACAAAAACATTTACTTGCATTGTCTTATTTTCTTGCTTTGCTTGTTGCTTATATAGTGTTTTGCGTGCTTGCTTTTGAGTTGTTTGTTATTTGGGTGTACTTTGTCATAGTTTATCTTTTCTTGCTTAGAATAGATTCATTCTTGCTTGTGCATATTGTAGTGGGTTTCGACATGCTAGTGTGTTAATTCTTTATTTCTTTCTTAATGCATTTGGTTGTGTTTTGTTACTTGTTAATAAGGCATGGTGATTCATGGTGTATTGCATTAATTCCTGGTGTTCTTTGTAGCATTTGGCTATGTTTCTTGCATGTGCTCTATTTTTTTATCATTCACATCACATTACCATCACTATCATCACATCTAGCATCATCTATACATCATATATAAACAAAAATGCTAAGTTTTACATCATGCATGTATGCTAAGCTAATCATCACATATCATATCATCAATGGGGGCAAGAGGGGTTGCGCATAATAAAAAATCTATCCCCCGCACCAATATCATCATATCATCCCATCCATATACATCAAAATAACACTTGAAAACAACATTTGATATTGTCTAGAGATCTATCATCTACAATCTACAACACGCCTCAAACGATCACGTGCGATCACCATCTCTCCTGAGTGTCAGAGCCTCATGGTAAGTTTTCTAAACTGAGTGGTTAAAATGAACTGATTGCGATGTTTTTACCCCCTGGGGGGTATATTAACCTGTTTTTCACCGATCGGATGGTCGGGACACCCGTTTAGCTCACTATTTTCTCCTCTGTTCGTTGTGGAATAATTATTTTTAATTAAATAATTATTTTTCTCTTATTTTTCACCGTATTGGGGTATTTTTTGTCCAATACCCCTTTCTTCTCCCAGGACAATTTTATTTCTCCACAGCAATTTTATACTTCTTCGCACCCTCGTAAATAATTATTTTTCAAATAATTTTTTTAAATTTTTCACTAAACAAGGACATTATTTGTTGTTTGTTTCTCTTTTCTTCTACCTAGGGCACTTCTGTTGCCCCTAGGCCCTTCTTTTTTCTTCTTTTCCTTTTTCTTATTGTTTATCACGGTTGAAAGCCAAAACAATACAAACATTTACTATATCAAAAAAATCCAAAAACAAGGCAAAATTTTTCAAAAATTCCTAAAAAGTAAAACACCTTACAAAATGGTGACTTGCTTCTTATCGCTGAAACTTGTGTCTTGCGCATGGTATTTTCTCCATATCCTGTTGGTTTGTCTCACATCTTCCCTGATTAATACATTGAGCGAGATCATGGATTCACAACCATTCACAAAAAGCTATTGCTTGCTTTTACGTACTACTGGGGCACTTTTGGTTGCACAGTACTATTTCGTTGTGCACAAATGCTTTTCATGAACCCCGTGTCCATTTTCATTTCCCCTTACATGTATCCTTGCTTGGGGCATCATTTTTAACCCTTGTCGTCAATCACGAACTTGTGGATCTCTTCAACATTGATAACAAAACATTTGTACAATTGTCTTGACCATTATTGGGTTAAATATGTGCATTCGTACTTGTTGTCCCTGTTATATGAGCTTGTTTCCTTATCCTATTGCATTCAATTATTGTATGTTTCATGGAGTTGGTACTTTCAACAATGGATAATTGTTTGTAATATGGCTTTTCATGTCATTCTACCTTTGTCGTATGCTTATATTTTTCATAAGGACCGATGATGTAGTTCTTATGGCAATATGATGACATCAAATTTGTTCCAAACAAATAAGTGGCTAGAGGTTAAGCTCTTCTCTCCCCTCATCCATATTTCTTCTACACCACTTCCCTTTCACCCCTAATTCTCCCTCTCCTCGGGGCATCCTGCCTCGTCCCCATTCTTCTACCTACTTCTCATCTTTTTCGATCATCGATCGACTTCCTTCATCACCCCATCGACACTCGAGGGGGCATCTCTCCCTCCTACTAATTTTTCTTCTATCCCTTCAAAATATCTTTTGTCTACTATCTTTGAAGTGGCATCACTTATGCCACCCCAAAGAGGAAAATGTAGACACCTATAATTACGCCAAGCAATTTAAATACTTAAATTGCATTAATTATCCATTTCTCACAAATCAACGATATATCGTCAAAAGAACTCATTTTCCCTCATATCATCATTAATTAATTACACTAAGCTAATTAATTAAGTTACCTATTCAACAAATACCTAATTAATGACCTTTCGTTAATAAATCACCCTTCTACCTAGACTAATTAATTATTATTAATTAATTAGCTTTCCTTCCATTTAACCAATAAATCAATATTTAATTGATTTAATCCCCTTATAATAGCCTAAATCGTACTAATATTCCTCTAATTATCTTCTATAAGCTTACATCTACCTATTAGTTAATCACCTTTGATTAATTAAAACACCCCCCAACTCCCATGACTTGTTAAGCATAAATTAAACCCTTCTAAAGTAAGGTTACCTTTAATAAAGCAACCTTATCCATTCCTAATCATGTTTTACCTTTATCCCACATTCATGAGAATGTGTTGAATCCTTTATCCTTTGGGCTATATAAAGAGCCCTCCACCTACCTTTTTACTTACACCTAAACTCCTTAGAGAGCAAATGCAAAGCATATAGCAAAGAGACTAAGAGCTTGCACCTTGCCCTTTTGAGAGTTCATCATCTTGAAGAGTTAAGCCTCTTTCTTAAGTGCTTAGGTCATATGGGAGGTGTCAAAGGGGTCTTGTAGCCCAACTTTGATAGGCCCTCATTCCTAGGTTACTTGGCATACTAAGGACAACTATTTTGATAGCCATGGAGCTTACTTAGGTCCATTCATTTATTTGTTGTTAGAGAATAGAGGAGTTTAGATATTTAGCATTGTTAGTTTCAAAGTTTGTATTGATGAATGCTAGCATCTAACCCTTGTTTAATTCTTATCTTGATGGTGTTTAGTTTGTTGTTCAATTCTTGCTAAGTTAAGGCTATTTAGGTGTTAGTCTTTACTCATATTAGCATTATTTTGAAAACAAACACATGCACACGATTCAACTCCTTAAGCTGTCCACGCACACTCATTCTTTGGGTGTCTTTTCCTTACTTTCCTTGCGCTCATTGATCCTCTGCTCAAGGGACTTTTCACTTTTCTAGGTTCAACAATTTATAAAATAAAACCATCTATAATGGAGGAATAACGATGCCCCCAAGTGAGTGTGTGTGCAAAGTGAGGTTCATTTAGGAATTCCCTCAACAATCAAGTATGAACCACGAATCGAGTGTGTCATTGGGTGGTGTGGGTGAATTAGGATGCCCCAAGTGTGAAAGAAAAATGATCGATGTAATGAGAGAACTAGGAAAGGGACCACAAGCGGATGATGTAAAGGAAATACACATGGGAACATGATCCAAGGATTGATGGTCATGGGATAGTGCATGAGACCAAGTATATAAGATAGTACTAAATCAGGCATTTATAGAAATAGAGCACAAAATATGTCTAGATGTAGCATGTGAATCATATGAACTACTCCTATGAGGTGGACTATGGGATCTATAGATGCAATGATTCCTATGAGTGATAGATATATGCAAAGTAAATGGCGAGATGGATGTGCAAAAGTGTTGTAAGAGGAGCATGAGATCTAGATACCATAGGATGTGTCAAGGCTAATGAACCATCATGAATAGGAGAAGATGCACTAGGAGTAGGAGAAATTGAATATGGGATGGCTAGAGGATCCAAGGACAAAGGTGTCCATGGTGGAATGCCTCAAATAGTGATAAGATGTCACTCATGGATAAACTTAAGGCACAAGTGAACAATAGAAGACATGAATTTGGCATCCCAAAGCCAAGGGAGTCCTAAGAGCATGTCACAATGCGTAATAATAGATCCAACAGTAAATGGCATAGAAATTATAAGGTTCCCAACAATAATGGGTAAAATAACATGGCCATGAGAAGTGGGAGACTTGCATGTCATCTGAGATAGAGGGAAGACAATTGAATGCAAGAAATATAATGAGCATGCATTATGCTTGAATGTAGGATGTACCATAACATTGTTGATGACATGGGGCCCAACAGAAGCATCAATATGTAATATATGGGAGGAGAATGAGGCATGAAAATTAACATCAGTGAAATTGATAACATGTGATGGGAGATCAGTAGCACCAAAAAGGAATCCAAGGGGATGATCTCGAAGAATCAAGAGGAGGTATTGGGTGGTAGGTATGATTAAAAGATGAATGAGGGCTACTTTCATGCTTAGGTAATGGTTCATTGAATATTTTTAGCTTTCCCTTGTCATGAATAGATTTATGAGTGGAAGTAGTCGGTTCGGAAACTAGATATCATTATTATCAATGAGATCTTGAATCAAATGGAGAAGCTTAAAACACTTTTCGGTATAATATCCATTGCATCTATGGTAATAACAATGTTCATGCTCATCAAAATTCCTTGTGGGGCCTATTAGGATCATACTCGAGAGGAGGTGGAAGATAAATCAGATTTCTTTCAATGAGTTGGGGCAATAACATATGTGGAGGATAAGGAAATCAAGTAAATATACATTGAGGGGCTTGGAGCTGAAGCTTAGGAGGTTGAGAAACAACATTGACATTAGGCTTAACATCATTATACTTGGGTCTAAAGGGAACCTTGCTTGGAAATTTAGAAGAGGAATGATCAAAAGTATTAGAACCATATTTGAGTTTTCCCAAAGAAAGTAGCTTAGTCTCATGAGTCTTCAAGGTATGGCATAAATGGTCAAAGGAATGATAGGAATAAAAAACACACATTCTTGCAAAGGAGGCAAAAGACTTTGAATAAATAGATCTTACAATTCAAATTCAGCTAATACATTGTTCATTTTAGAAAGATTGTTCTTGTAACACAATACATAATCACTAAGATGTTCATTATATCCTTGTTTAATTTTATCCATTTATGCATAAGATATTTTTGTTCCAATATTCATATAAAATGAGCTAGAAACAAATCAACAAGAGTAGTAAATGATTTAACAAAATGCAAGGGCAAGTCATAGAACCATCATAAAGCATAATCTTGTAAGCTCCTAGGAAATAACTTGGTCAAGAGGGTGTCATCACACATGTAGTTTAGGCAAGAAACGTGAAAGGATCTAAGGTGCTCTTGAGGATCTCCATGACCATCGAATAGAGGAAAATTTGGTGAAACAAAATTGGTAGGGAGTGAATAAGAAGACACTTTGGGTGCAAGAGGATTATGAAGAAGAAGGAGGAATCAAGGGATGGAGAGGAAGAAGAAGTATCTGGTACAGTGACTAATGATTTTTTTTTACAAATCATGATAAAGAGACTCTAAAGCATGGGTGACTAAAGAGGAACTAGGATGAATGTGGGAGATAAGAGGAGAAGAATAATGAGTAGAAGGGGTAGGAATAGTCATGTGAACAGTGAAGATGAGGAAGAAAGTGGGATAGAAGTAGTAGTAGTAGTAGAGAGTGTCAAGGTAAAAATTATACTATTATAGCTAGCATGATAGCATGAATTTTGGGAATCCAATAGAGAATCGAGGATATATAGAACATGGGTCGGATTATCACGCATTGCGGGATAGAAATTGGTAAGGGCATCCAATTGGGCTTTGATCAACATTGGTATCTTCATCATAGGAATGTTCACTTTGTTGGATTCTTTTATATCCTTGAGAGGGATCTTGCTTGGAATTTATAAGAATGTTGATATTGTTGGGGACAACCATGGGAGAATGATGATGTCAAGTGGATGGGGCAAGCTCTATATAGGTTGGGGATCCAAAACAACCACTATAAGTAATGGGCATGAAAGGAGAGATCCACAATGGGCATGTAAGAGATTGGGTTCACCAATGATTTAATAAAATTTAAATCTATGTAAGGAAATTTCTTCGAGATAGATAAAATAGTAAATAAGCAAGATCAAGCAAAGGAAATACAAGAAAAATGATCGATAGGGTTTATAGAATGACTCAACTTGTAACTATAGGTCTGGAATGATCTGGGTTGGTGAATGATCTGGAACAACTAATCCTGGACTGTGTAAGATTTGTATCTAAAATGGTGATCTGGAAACTCATATGACAAAAATTATTGGAATGGGATAGTGTTGCCTAGGTGTTAGTGTTTATTTTGGGCATCGAAATCTCTTGAATGGATCGGGATCTAGTTCTTTCTATGTCGTTTAATGTTGCTCCTTGTTTGCTCTAGGTTACATCATATTCATTTTTTTGCACTGTACCTATAAATAAGCCCTAACTACATGCACAATACTCAAGTGCACATTAAATGAATAAAAATATGCATATGCTTAAGTTAGATTGACCTCGGTGGTCACCCCAATGTAATTTTCATTTAGCGTTGCACTACATTTCAGACTCTATGTAGTTCTTGTGTGTGTGATTGGAATAGTGTCCCTTGAACTAGGATGCCCTAGTGTCACTCGCACAAAGTTATAGTAGGCTATAACTATTTTGTCTCAAATACAAATGTGTGGTATGGAGTTTAGAAAATCTCTCCTATGCGATGAAGTATGTATTGCAAAATAAAGTCTTTGATGTAGTAGATAGAAAATATTAGCTTATTGTAAATGTATGTGCCTCTTGAATGCTTTCCCCCTTCTTTGAGGTTAAATAAGCATGTATATATATGATTTCTCTTCTTAATTTTCACTATTCACAAGTGAAAGTAAGGCCAAGGTGATAAAAAAGACAATAAATAAGTAAAATTTGAAATATCAAAAAAAAGATAAGGAGGACAAAGGTTCCTAAAGGGGACAAAAGTAACCCCTGGGCACTCTTGTCCCCAATGGGTGCTTCTATACAAAATGCTAAAAAGGTAAACATTGAAATCAAAGTGACATATATGTCGGGTAGTATGTAAAACTGCAAGTTGTAAGTCAGAAACAATAAGCAATAAGGATGAAATAAATTTCAAAGAAAAACAAAAGGTTTACTAATGACCGGTTCTCTTGCTTAGGAATCATGCATATAAATGAAGTATTTAGAGGCTATATGTACATAGTAAGTGTGTGATTTAGTAACTACACTTTCCACGTTTGGAATCGTGATCCTTCTAGAATTATGTGTTTCTCTGGGTAGATGGTTTTACTTTGGGCATGATGACACCTTCAGTATATGAGGGCTTAGTGACACATTGGAACATCATTCCTCTCCTTCTCTTTTGGGGATAGTTGGAAAATTGATACTTAGACTTCCATTGTTATATGTTTTGGGTAACCCAATTGCTTTTGGTTACTTTGGTGTTGAGTCAAGTAATGCCCAACTCTTTTGGTTCATGATACTTCTATAAATTGTGGATTGATCATCCTCAATCCTCAATTAGTAAATTTTTAATCCCTTTCTCCAAGTACACCAATAATTTCCTTCATTGATTAAGAAAACATGTGTAGTCCTTCCATGATTTATTCACTTTCAATTATCAAGTTTCAAGTTCAATTTCAGTTTAGAGTTGAAGTTAAATTACTTCTATATGGGCATTGAATACACTCTATGTTATATGTTTTCTCTTTTGGGTCTTCCAAACAACTAACATATTAAATAATTAAATAATCGAGAAAATATAAAGTGGTTTACACAATCGGGTATATTTATTTTAACTATGTAAATTTCATTTCTTAACTTAAAGGGATGGTTATCACCAAATCTGATCCCCCGAATGACCAAATGATGAATATGACATTTGGTGTGATTGGGTAACATGGGATGACCTCTCAAGCTATGGGACTTGTGGGCTTGAGGTGAACCTCCGAGAAAAGGTCAGCTTCCTCTTCCTAAACTAAGCACTACACTACTCCTAATGTAATAAGAACAACTACCTAGACCTATACTAACATTTCAAGGGGATTAGGAGAGAGATTTACAAGAAATAAAACCTAAATTAGAAGTGGTGATGCACCAAGAAAGGGTTTTTCTATACAAATCCTAGCTTTCCAATGAAGAGAGATGATCATGAGGAGGACAAAGATACATCACATACTCAATTTACATACAATACTTCATTCCTTGATAAACACAATGACCTCCAAAACTTGCAAAAGGCACCAAGGTTGCACAAAGTACACCTGCAAACACGAAGAGAGGAAAAATGGAAGCAACAAAAATAATGTAAGGACATATAATTGATCACAAAACATAATTTTCATTATTCCAAGCACATGCACAATGCATCGTTACAACAAGAAGAGGCGAAGCTGCCATTACAATTTTTGGAAGAAAGGCTTGAGAGCCTGCAAATTCACAACAACTCAGCTTGTGAAGAGAGGGGAAGCTTGGAAAAAATGTCTAACTCTTTTGGAATAAGCATCCCTTTAAAATTATAGTACTTGCATGATTTGAGAGAGAAAGAAGGAGAAAGTCCTAAAAACTAGGAAAGATTGTAGCAGAACAAGTCAACCATGCTTGCCTCATTAATTGTAACTCCAACTTCCGGCACTTATCATAGAGTGAGTAAAACCTATAATTTTGGAATGCAACACTTCCAAAAATCCATATTTTGATGATTCCATTATCTAGTTCTTGCTCTCCCAATTCCAACGACTACAATTTTGTGGAAAATGGACAATCAAGGAAGAAGTTATGGCTTGTTGAGAAAAAGTTACTTTTGGGTATCTCGGGCATTGTACTCCATCAACTCGCCTAGTCACAAAATGGCTTGGCGAGTTACCTTCTTACCCGATGAATTTCATGTTTATGTTGCCACACCACCAATTTCCTATTGCATTATTCACTTCATATTTTCTTGGTGGTGTGATCCACATTCCATTGGTTTTAATGTCCCTAACATTCTCATAATAACTCGGATGCTTCTTAAATTTTTGCCACATTATTCGAGGAGTTACACATTTGCATTGACAGTTTATGGTTGGGCTTACCTTTACTATCCCCACTTCAAACTCCCACCGAGATCTTGAAGATGGCTCGATAAGCAAGCTCGAGACTTGTATGTCCATGTGGAGATTTAAAGACTAGTCATTCACATTAACCACCTAAGCACATGGGCATACTAATGCCGAATTTGTTGGCTTTCATATGACACTTGGATGACATGTCACCGAGCACCTCGTATCTCGACATTGAGTTGGCTCTTGGTTGGGATTCTCTCAAACTACTCCACCTCCACGTGCAAAATCGGTATCCCTTCGCATCACCTCCGCATTCACCTACAAAGCCACCGGACTTAGTCAAGCCCCGTGTTGGGCCCCTAAAATACCGACCAAGCACAAAAGGTGCATGGGTGTGCAAGGCCTAAATTGAAGGGTGGGCACACAAGAAGAAGGCATGCGAGGAAAGGTTCTAGGAGGGTTTTAGAAGGACGGTGTTACGCGCCGATGCAGAACAAGGTCTCGGGACTTAGCCATCTTTGGCGTTTTAGGTGTAACACAAGAAAATCATGACTTTGATTTGTGCATGCAGATTAGATAAGATGTCACCCGTGACAAGCTGGCCTAGGAAGGAATATGCCCTGCAGATGGAGGCTTCTAGAAGGCTATCATGGAGAATGGAGAGCTCAGGCTTGGAGGAGCATGCACCCATGGAGGACCACATTCACACACTTGGTGTCGTATCTAAGGCCATGGAAGGATGAGTTGGCACTTGGAGTGCCTTTAAATACAAGCTCAGCGAGGAAGGAAAAGGTGTGTGTGGGTGTTGATAGAGTTGGTTAAGAATATATATTAAAAGAGAGTGGAGCTATGTGGAAATGGCTACAAGGATTCTATTGGGTTGGGTAGATAAACTATAGGAGATGGATGTATCAAGGGCTTGGGGTTATAAAATTTCTTTTTGAGATCTAAAGGATATGGATCTAGTTATGATGCATGACTTCATTCTGCCATAATGTGGTGTTTTGTAGTGAGTCTAATGAATGTAATGAGGTTACCAAGTTATCTGAATATGACCCTTCTTGGTTCGATTCATACATGATTCTTCATAGTTATTTTTCATGTATGTTTATAAGATGAATATGAATCCCTATGCATTTTCCTTTCTATTTTGATTCAGTTCTTTAAGTCTGTTAAAGTATCTTTGTCTATAATGACTGCAATGGTCTAGAGCTGTTCTGAGCTCTATGATGTTTGCATGTCTCATTCCCACTCACTTTCTTTAAAGTTTGGATCATAGATGATGTTTTCCCACTCAACTCACATAAAAGAGAGACTCAAAGACCTGTGTGTGCCTTGGGTGAGCACTCAAAGGCTCGCCTTTGGGTGATAAGTGGTGTGCGTGGGATTCCCTTATTCTTTGGTGGGTGTGAAAATGACTACATCTTGGTTCCATTGTCGGGACCTCTTTTCAAAGTTGTAGTGGGAAATGACATACATCATGATCTATGCAATGAGTGATGACAGAATTTTTAACCTTGGAAACTATTGAAACGTGGTTTAAACACGAAGGATGAATTTTCTCAGAGATTCAACACTGGACTTGAGTTTGATGCACGTAGATGGGCAGAAGAAAACTTCTACCATGAGTTGTATGAGACTTTTTCTGTTGCTTCCCAAAGATAGCTATATGAATGGCTCTCAGCATATGCATCCAGATCAAGTTGGTATTATAGATCATGTGCGTGGACCCAAGACGAATTCTAGAGGTTACAAGATGTAGATCTGATGTGGACTCATGTTGTGGATCATTGGTGGAAAGGAGTATTGGCTAGCTATACTTTGGACTACGCTATTTCCACATATTCTTGTTCGGAGGTTGCTAAGTTTGATTTTTGTGGGAGCCCAGAGGATCATTTCTACGTGTTATCCCTTTAGCAATGAAGATATTGATCATGACCATGGGTTTAGAGGCATTTCAATGGCCGGCTAAAACCTTCTTGAGCGCTAGGCAAGGAAGCTAAGGTGGAGGAAGATGGCAGACATTGCGACAAAGAAAGAAAGGGAGGAGAGACGACTCAAGTATAGTGAAGCACATGAAAGGGAGATTGCTAGACAACGTGAGGTTGTAAGTGTGATGGATATATGGAGGAAAACGTTGCGGGAAGGATTTGAGGTTCACACAGAGGATATGGAACTTGAGTAGTCTGTGTGCTACCCCATCTTGGAAAGTGCATAAGAGAGACCCCTTCGGCTTCTGATGAGAGTTCATCACATGTAGAGAGAAGAGTCGTTAGCGTGCATCTGAACCCACCTAGTGACCAAACCCTGGCGCTTGGTTTTCCATATCAAGGAAGGAGTATTGCTAACCCAATTGGTATCAGTGGAAGTGACAGATCTACACCCAAGAGATACAATTTTTCATTTCCCACTTCTATGGCTATGCATACTATTCTAGTATTCGAGAGGAATTTTTGGACAAGGAGCAAATATAAAAGGCTTGGGTAACACATCGGGAGTGGTACGAGACACACATCTAAGTAGTGAGAACAATATCATAGATAGTTGGCGCATAATTTAGTGGGACATTGGGGACCCTAGGTGTGACCGCTTCAGGCCCATTATGGCATTCAAATGGATTTGGAGGTGGAACGGGTGGATCCGGGAGGCACAATAATCGGTGGATCTAGTGGATCTAGTGGAGGAGGAAACACCAGAGGAAGTCAAGGAACTGGATCAAGAGGACAAGGGCCCCAGCCACCTCCTCAAGTCTTCTTTGAGATGTCTTTACATTTTCCAGATTACAGGGGTATTGAAGATGCTACAGAGCACATTCACAAGTGTGAGTTACTATGGCACACAAAGGGGATCACAACCTTAGAACGAAAGGCTAGTTAATTTGTAATGACGTTGCAAGGGTGTGCGCATAGTTGGTATAGGAAGTATGACCCCATCAGATGGTGGTAGATTACACCGCATTGAAAAATGATTTCCTAGCAAAATTCCACATCCCTGAGTTTGAACAGAAGAGCATCAGTGCCCTTAAGGAAATTCAGTAGGGAATGGCGGAGAGTGTACAGAGTATGATGCACGGTTTAATACTCTCCTATCAAAGTTTTCATATGAAATTCACCCTTCACAGCATGCTCAATGGTTTGTTGGAGGGTTGATAACCCCATTTAGAAGAGCTTTATCTCATAATACTTTCATAGACCCACATGAGGCATTGGAAGCTGCCTTGCACATTGAAAGTCCGTAGGAACATTAACACTTTGGTGTTAACCCGTTCTTGGAAGCTCAAATCGTTGTTATGGCTAAGTAGCTAGAAAAGTTATCTATGAACTCAGCTCATGAGACTCGTAGTGGAATGTGGTGTACAAATTGTGAGGTAGAGGGGCATACCAAGGATAGTTTCCCCGAAAGATAGTACGTGCCGTAGCAAAGAGATTGTGATATTTTTCATGGGGACCATGATGCAGTAGATGTCCCTTGTTATAGCATGTAATTCGGAAGAATGTATCTTTCTACTATAATATCTACACCTCTACGACCCATGATACCAAGGATTGTCAGCTTATTGACCAAATCCATGAGGCCATTGATCATGGTGTGCGCCAGACTAGCATTGCCAGTAATTCTAAGTGATGATCGCCATTATGAGGAGTGCGTAGATGGAGGTACACACCTCGGGGATTTCGTGGAGGATTTTGTGGTCACAGTAGCCATGGAGGAGGAAGAAGTGAGTTCCCACATGGAACCTGTTTTAATTGTGGGTCTATAGACCACTACAAGCACAAGTGCCCAGATTTGTTGCAGTGCTCATGGTGTGGGAAGAAGCACAAGTATGAGGAGTTCCCTGAGTTGTTTGAGCATATGAATTAGCATCACCTGGAAAGACAAGGGCACTGCAATGGTAAGCATTAAGAAGGCTGACACACAATGGATGCCACGGGTGACCCATGATGTAGGATTGGAACCTGTTATGGTAACAACAAGAGCAGAGGCCACACGCGTAAAGGAAATGCCAAGGCAAAAGAACTTGGTTTCAAGGGAAGAATTGGTACATGGGAAGTACCCAAACCCTATGCATCAAAAGGAGGTATATTAAGAAACCATGGATGTCATTCGGAGTTTACAAGGAGAAATCCAATATCTAAAGGAGCAGTCTAGGAGGGAGGAGCAAAGAAGGAAGGTTGAGGTGCTAAAGGATGACCTGGATGAGGTCAAGGAAGTATGTAAAATGCTAAGGCAATAGAATATTATTCCCTTGTTAGGGGCATGGTTGAGAGAGAAGGTACCACATGCTAGAGAAGAGCACGAGAGGAAGGTCTTGCATGAAAACCTTCCCCCTCACAACCTTGACTATGATAGGAGATCATGTTAAATGTAGTCATGGATGGATGGCTCCTTAGTAATATCCTCATTGACATAGACGCGATGAGGTCAATGTTATCACCTTGGATGCATGGCATCGATGGGAAGACTGCATTACAGCCATCTTTGAATGTGTTGTATATGGCGAATAAAACGAAGGCAATGCCCATTTATGTCTTAAAGGATACAACTATCACCATTCAAGGGGCTAGGTTTACTTAGGGACTCTAAAGTCTTGGCGCTCGGCCGAGGTAGATAATTTCCCAAAGATTACTTGGGTGCCCATGGTGCTATAAGAACAATTCGGATCTTCGGTTCAACAAAGGATACATAAGCTTTGAAAATGAGGAGGAAAGGGTCATCAAACCCCCGGCTAATGGAAAATCAACACCCTATATTGAACCTTTGGGAGAAGAGGTCTTCGATAGAATATATGTACGCTCAAACAAGGATCTAGAGGTAATCCATCCCATAGGAGGAGTTATCCAGTTTGAGAATGCTCAATCCTTAAGTGGTACCACCAATATAGCATGTGATAATTGGGTGTATGGGACCTATGAGTTAATCGAGATGGAATTTGAGAGGATCAAAGTGACAAAGGTGACAAAGGCGTGTACGGCCTGGCACCACCTGGGGGAAAGGAGCTACCTAAGTACTCAGGAGGAGCCTTCCCTAAGGTATTTTTGTAGGAGATGGAAGCTCAGTGGAAGAAGGAGAATGAACGAAGAAGGATGTTAAGTTATTTCCTACTGAACTCAGCTGTTGTGTGCTAGTGGACGACACATCAAGATAACCTCTTGGAATGGTGCAAGGTGAGAATTGTCTTCTTTGTAAGGTTTTGCAGGAGTAATGTGCCCACAGCTATAAAATACTACCATGGTAAAGAGACCACTTCCTTCCATATCCAAGCATGTGAGACATCCTAGATGGGAAGTAGAAGCATTTCCACCTTCATTATGGGTTCACAAGTTGTATTCCAACCTAGAAGGTCAGGTGCGCACTGGTATATTCATGCTAAGACGCACCACTAGACATAAGTAAGTAATTGACAAGGGTTAGCGGTTGATCTCATTCAAGCATTTGAGTATTAGAGTACAAAACCCTTGGTGGATAAGGCATTGTAGGTTTTCAAGCACCTTACCATTGGGGATAGTGCCATGGCAGAAGATAGGCTATTGGAGTTGCTAGGTGAACCTAGCTTGGAGGCACACTTTGAGGAAGAAGAAACATAAGAGATACAGACTTGAGCATGCGTGTTTGGAAAAATAAAAAGGAAAGATGGTGTATGTTATTGATGGAGAAGAAGCGAAAAACTTAGATGTTGACCATTCTGTGGGGACACGTAAGGTGTTAGACAGTTCTGATGAACAGAGCATGCACCTATCATGAACCTTTAAGGACAAATAAGGTTAACATCGGCTTAGGAGAGGAGCCTAAAGAGGCTATCATTGGAGACTATTGGTCAGAGAAAGAAGTCTCTAAAATCATTGATCTTTTACGAGAGTTTGAGGATTTATTCCCGCGTGGGTATCATGAACTAAAAGGCGTTCACCATTCCTTGGGGGAAATGAGAATTAAGTTAAAGGAGGGTGTGTGCCCGGTCTGGAAAATACCATACCAAATGAATCCTAACTTGCGTGTGAAGGTCAAGGAAGAAATAGATAAAATGATAGCATCAGGTATCATTGAAGTTGTTGAAGAGTCAGAATGGATAAGTCCAATGGTAATTAGCATCAAAAAGGATGGAAGGATAAGGATTTGTGTTGATTACAGGGACTGAATGCAGTGTGTATCATTGATCCTTTCCCAACCCCATTTACTGAAGAAATTTTAGAGGAGTAGCGGGACGTGAGGTCTACTCTTTCACAGATGGATTTTCGAGCTATCACTAGGTAAGGATCATGAAGGACCAAAGGAAGACAAATTTTGCCCGAGTGGGGAAGTTTTTCCTATACACTCATGTCAGTTGGGTTGAAGAATGTGTCTCAGTTATGTTCTCGCGCATTGTGGTGCAAGCTTTCTAGGACTTCATCCATAAATTTCTTCAACTCTACCTAGATGATTGGACAGTATATGGGTTAGTGAAGGACCATTGTGACAACTTAAGGTTAATGTTTGAAAGGTGTTGGCAGTTGAGGATATCCCTCAATATTAGGAAATGTGTCTTTTCTACCCCATTTGGAACATTATTGGGACACATCATATGTAAGGAAGGCCTACTAGTAGATCCCGCTAAAGTTGCGTGAATTGTGGGATTGAGGAGCCTACTAGTCAAAGCGTAGTGCAGATTTCTTGGGCATACAGGTACTACAGGAAGTTCATCAAAGGATATGCCAAGATCACCGCACCTTTAGAAGAGTTTCTTAGACATAAAAGTTCCTTTCATTGGGGAGAGGTGCAATGAAGGCATTTGACACTTTAAAGGATAGGCTTATCACCGCGCCCATCCTATGTTTCCCTTCTTGGGATAATCCTTTCCATGTTCATGTGGATGCCTCAGAACCACCATTGGAGTAAGTACTTGCATATCCTAGTGAGGGGATTGTTGATCATCCTTTGTGCTTTGAAAGTATTTCTCAAAATGGGTGTGGTGCTAGTCGGAATGAAGGCCTTGGAGAAGAAGAAGTTGGCCATACGCGTCACGCCCTACATGCTAATTAGTGGAGATCTATACAAAATGGGTCGTGATGAGGTTCTCGCATCATTGTGTGCTAGAACATGAGCTCATTGCAATTATGGAAGAGGCACATGGTGGGATTGCGGGAGGAAATGTCATCACCAATCCGGCACTATGATAATTCTTTACCGGGAACTCCTCGTGCTATGATTATTTACTAATGCACAACCTTTAGTTTGGTGGATGTAATTTGGAAACACAACAACAAACATAACACAAGAATACCATAGACTTTGATAAGAAGGAATGATGATAAATCTGAAATATCAGAGTAAATTATAATATTAACATGAAATTGTTACAATCTCACCCATGAGGTACTTCAAGTGTTATTGACTTCACTTGCCTTTCACCAAGACTATGGGAGAAACTTTACAATTACACCTCTCAATGGCTTCTTCAACACACCTTTAAACTGATGGCTTCCTTTACACACTTCACACAATATTTCTCACTACTTCCTTCTATGCTAAATGAGGGGGTGGCCTCTTTATTTATAGAACTTTCAGCTTATCCATCTTATCTCTAAGATAGGATAAGAAATCCACTCGATGAACCATATTCCATACCTTAACTCTTATCTCGTACATGTAAGCTTATATTTTAAGATAAGATAAACCTTATCGTTTCACATGGGTTCTAAATTTTTAAACTTTTACAAATAAAATACATAAAATATTTATGACCTCACTCCTTGTCCTTATTACCAATATAATATTTCTAATTCCTAATCATGTAGACCCTACTTCTCTACTTACCCAAACTTTGACATTTTAACATTACTGACCACTTACGACAAATATTTACTTTTTACCACAACATTCCTATTGTACTTTGACTATTACCGTACTATACATTATTGGCGGCGTCGTACCGGTAGCGCCGTTATCTTCTATCGGACGCTACTACTAATTATACTTAACAACATCCTATTCCTAATACATACATTAATGAAATAGAAATTACGGAGGAAAATTTTAGTGTCGACATCTTCCCCCTTCCTAGCTTCTACTCCGTCCCTGAGTAGACTATTCTGGTGCTTGGAAAATCTTCAACTTGTCGTGGTTGACCCATTTCGTAATGGGAGTTCCATCCAATTCCTCCAGTCGATACGTACCATTTTCATGCATAGCTGCTATTTTGTAGGGCCCCATCCATTTTGGAAGAAATTTTCTGTCTTCTTTTTTTGTATCTAGAATCATATACTAGAACCAAGTCATTCACATGAAATGGAGACCACCGGATCTTTTGATCAAAGTATTCCTTCGCTTCATTTTCTTCTTATAGCTTGTATCCTTAGCTATTTCCCTCATTTCCTCTAGCAAATGAAGATGTACTAACCTTTCTTTTATCAATCACTTTCATCCATTCTTTCATTTTCCATTACCCCGACTGTGGGAATATCAAACTCAATAGGAAGAACTGGATCAATACCATAGGCCAACCGAAATGCGGAGTATCCTGTTGTTGACTTTGATGTTGCCCTATATGCCCACAATGCTGCATAAATCCTCTTATCCCATTTATGTACCTGCAAGGCTACATCTTTTGCTAGAATTTGACACAACACAAAATTTGTTCGTTCCACCTATCCATTTGTGCTTGGTTTGTATGTTGTTGCCTTCCTGTGCTTAATAGAAAACTTATTGACTAGGGCTTCTACCACCTCATTAATGAAGTGGCTTCCTTGATCTGTTACAATTTCTAATGGACAACCAAATCTGGTGACAATGCGTTCATATATGAACCTTGCCACTTCATCCATGGAAGTTGTTTTCAATGGCCTAGCTTCAACCCACTTGGTTAAATAATCTATGGCAACTACAATATACTTATTTTGGCATGAGGTAGTTGGAAGTGGACCTACAATGTCTATTCCCCACTTTTCAAAGGGACCAAGTGGAAGAATAGGGCATAATGGAGCTGATGAAGTCTTACGGTTACCATGTGTTTGACAAATATCACATGTCTTACAATAATTATAACAATCTTTAAAAAGAGTGGGCCAGTGATAACCTGCATCCAAGATCCTTCTTACTGTAAGTTGTCAGAGAAGTGCCCTCCACATGTACCATTGTGGAATTCTTCTAGCAGTTCCTTCCCTTGATCACGTCCAACTGCCCTCTTGTACTGTCCATCAGGTCCTATTCGAAATAATACTCCATGCAGAATAGAATATGGACGATTGGCTTGAGTAATCTTTCTCTTAGTCTTTGCATTGGCACCATCAGGAAACTTGAATTCATTCAGATAATTCCAAATATATATGTATTCACTAGGGATTGTGTCAAGGGATAACAATGTTGCATCGGGGAAATCATCATCATCACAAGATGATCCTAAACCATCATAGGCTCGAGAGAGTGCATCTGCATTGACATGCTTCTTTCCTAGCCTATCTATAATATCAAATTCAAATTCTTGTAGCAAAATTATCCATCTTGCTATCCTCCCTGATGGGTTAGGCTTATTGACAATATATTTTAGAGCCTGATGATCTGTTACAACTATAAATTTCTGCCATAACAAGTAATTTCTAAACTTCTTTACAACAAAAATGATAGCTAGAGCCTCTTTTTTAGTTACAGTATAATTTACCTCAGCACTGCTCATTTGTCTACTCCCAAAGTAAATTGGATGTTCATTCCCATTTTCATCCTTTTGGCTCAAAGTACTTCCTAGTGCTGCATCTCGAGGCATTAGTGTACACAATGAATCGC
Source organism: Taxus wallichiana var. yunnanensis (assembly GCA_018340775.1). Classification (NCBI taxonomy): domain Eukaryota; kingdom Viridiplantae; phylum Streptophyta; class Pinopsida; order Cupressales; family Taxaceae; genus Taxus; species Taxus wallichiana. Next base: position 275,884,949 of record CM031234.1, read on the forward strand.
GTGCTCCAATCTGGATTCTTTAAAACAGTGAAGATACCAGGGATTCCTTCGCTTGTCAAAAGCTTCATGTGCCTTATTTCTGGTTCATAAGTAACATCCTTCTTCAAGAACTGGATTAGTGGATGGCAATCTTTGAGAAATTCTTGATGAACCTTCTATAGTAACCCACATGGCCTAAAAATGATCTCAACTTACTTCTATTCATAGGAAATGGTAAATCTTTGATTTTTGAAACTTTATCAGGATTAGTACCAATACCATCTCTGGATACAACATGCCCTAACAAAACACCTTTAGAACATCCAAAGACACACTTTGTAGGGTTTAGTGAGGCTTGTGCTTCATCTAACCTTTGAAATGTTGTCTCCATCTGGTGCAGGTGGTCCAACTTGCTCCCATAGATGTAAAAATCATCCAGTAAAATACTCTGATGAAGGTCCCAATGTATGGTTCGAACACCCTATTCATCAAACGTTGGAATGTTCTTTGGAGCATTACACAACCCAAAAGGCATAACTCTATAAGCAAACTTTCCCAAGGAGTGGTGAACGTGGTCTTCAACTGATCTTTCTCTACTATAAGAACTGGTTGTAGCCGCTATATCCATCTCAGCAAAACTATAGCACTCGGCCGCCTACTTCGCCCAAGATCTAATCCGAAAATGGAAGAGGGTAATGATCCTTCTTTTGTTGCCTTATTGAGCTTCCCGTAATCAACACAAATGCTTAGCTTCCCATTCTTTTTTATTGAGATCACAATGGGAGAAACCCATTCGAATTCTCCACAACAAATATGAATCCCGCATCAAATAACTTATCTATTTCTTCTTTTACGCCTTGGAAAAATTAGGATTCATTCTATATGGCATTTACTTTATGGGCTTAGCACCATCTACCAGCTCAATAGAATGTTCTACCCAACTTACTTGACGGAGTTCCTTGTAATCAAAATTGAAATGTGTATGTACCTTCAAAGAGCCGGAGGTAGGATTCCTTCTCACTCTCCATCACAAAGATCACCAATCTTTATTTGTTGAGACGATCATCAACTTCTTCTTCGAGATAATTTTATGGGGTCATGAGTTGGTGTGACTGGAAGGATATCCATGATCTGAAACATCAACCTCACTTTCTTCATCTTCAAAGTGTCCACTTCATCGGTACTAGAGTAATCAGAGGATGTCCAATCATCAGTTTCATCACTTGAATCCACAGGTTCTGCTTTATGATGTCGAGGGATCATGTTTATCTTCACCCTCTCTCTACCATGTCCAAGTGTCATGAAACCTTCATTCCAGTAGTTTCTTGCATGAACTCTCCTTAGCCATGGTCTTCCTAGCAACATTGGGTACGCAGCAGTACCATTTTTCATCACCTGAAAGTCTACCACACATACAACACCCATAACAGATATTGCCACATTTGAAACTACACCTTCGGTTTAGTTTTTCCTTATTTAATGACCTTAACATAAGTGTTCAAGGGAGATCAATTTTTAAACCCAACATATTCATTACAGACTCTGGTCATTACATTAATCGCAACACCTCCATCAACTAAGACATCATGAATTGAAATACCATTACATAATACCTTAGCTTGTGGGAGCATAGGGATCCACCTCTCGCCTCCAAAACAGGGACCTCAACCTCCTTCCTTCATCGAGCATTGAGTCCACTTCGCAACTCCCACCTCTTCTCGAAGACATAGCCAAGAGTTGACCATATGTAATATTTGTAGAGGCCTTTTTGGACAGATCTTCCAAGATGGAGTATGGTCCTTGCCCCGTGAAATCAAAAATCCCGCACACCCAACTTTCTTCTCTTATGTTTCTTACTAGTTTCTCCTTTCATCTTCTTAGATCATTTCCATCTTGATTATCTTTTTCTTTCTTTCTTTTTGTTACAAACACATCTCGCTTCATTATTTATGCTCTTATCTACTACATCAAAAGAATTCATAGGTGCTTTTCCTTTATCATTATCTCCTTTACCAGATGTAGAAGCTCTATCTGGACAATTATACTTATAATGACCCTTTTTATAACAACCATAACATACAACTTCAGAAATATTTCTTTTTGGACCTCTATCTCCTCCCTGAGAACTAAATTCTTTTCCTTGAAGAAGATTAATAGTTAACTAGACCCATCTTTTGAGCAGATCTTCATACTCAATAGATGTACTAAGAGAAATATTTGTGCTTACCGGGAGTGGTTTGGATTCTGGACCAAAGGTGCTGGTGTAGGCTCTACTTTAGCAACAATTTCTTTGGGCTCCTCTTCCATGCTTTCTTCTTGCCTTCTTGCAATCTCCTTTGCTTGTTCAATGGTAGCTGGGCGGTCATACTTCACTCGTTGTCTGATCTCTGGCTTCATCCCAAGAATGAAGTGCTTACATAGGAGATTATCCATGCCATTCATCAACCCATCCATTAATCCTTCCTTCCGGATCTGGGCATCGAGCTTCCTCCTTAGCTCTAAAACACGAGCATGATAATCCCTTATCTTCTCCTTCTCTCCTTGGGTTAGCTTTGTGATCTCGATCATGAGATCTGCATATTTCTGTTGTTCACCAAATTCTTCAAGAAAATTTTAGTTAATAAATCCCATGAATTTTTCACATTTTCACCTAGTGTTTCAAACCACCTAAGTGTTGAACCATCCAAAAAGGTAGGAAAAATTCAGTTCATTGTTCCTTCTTATAAGGCCATTACAAATACAAGATCGTTTAAACTCTTGAATGAAAGATGAAGCATCTTCATTAGATTGGGCTGAAAAACAGGAATCTTCCCCATTTTCAAAAGTAATCACCGTAAAATACCAACCCACAAGTACAATCAACAAGACTTATGTGCACAAATAATTAGAATCACGTAATAGAAAGTGACTTTACACCTTTCTGATAAAATAGAAATGACCATGGTAAAAACTATGGTAAAACTTGACTTACTGCGGTAAATACTATTCACGTAAAAAGTGACTTTACTTGTGATAAATACTATTCACACAAAAATGACTTTACCATGGTAACTACTATAACTACTATGCACAAAAAATAAGGTTACCCTCCAATTGATTTTTGATTAAGTGGGAATATCTCTCCGCATAATCCATCAACGAGGAATGGTCCCGGTAACGGAACCGAAATGTCATCACCAATCCAACACTATGATAATTCTTCACCGGGAACTCCTCGTGCTATGATTATTTACTAATGCACAGCCTTTAGTTTGGTGGATGTAATCTAGAAACACAACAACAAACATAACACAAGAATACCATAGACTTTGATAAGAAGGAATGATGATAAATCTGAAATATCAGAGTAAATTATAATATTAACATGAAATTGTTACAATCTCACCCATGAGGTACTTCAAGTGTTATTGACTTCACTTTCCTTTCACCAAGACTATGGGAGAAACTTTACAATTACACCTCTCAATGGCTTCTTCAACACACCTTTAAACTAATGGCTTCCTTTACACACTTCATACAATATTTCTCACTACTTCCTTCTATGCTAAATGAGGGGGGTGGCCTCTTTATTTATAGAACTTTCAGGCTTATCCATCTTATCTCTAAGATAGGATAAGAAATCCACTCGACGAATCATATTCCATACCTTAACTCTTATCCGTACATGTAAGCTTATCTTTTAAGATAAGATAAACCTTATCATTTCACATGGGTTCCACATTTTTAGACTTTTTACAAATAAAATACACAAAATATTTATGACCTCACTCCTTGTCCTTATTACCAATATAATATTTATAATTCCTAATCATGTAGACCCTACTTCTCTACTTACCCAAACTTTGACATTTTAACATTACCGACCACTTACGACAAATATTTACTTTTTACCACAACATTCCTATTGTACTTTTGACTATTACCGTACTATACATTATTGGCAATCAGAGCTGGCAGCGCCGTTATCTTCTATCGGACGCTACTACTAATTATACTTAACAACATCCTATTCCTAATACATACATTAATGAAATAGAAATTACGGAGGAAAATTTTAGTGTCGACAGAAACTATGCGGAAATGCAACCGCACATAATATTCTACTTGTAGGGCTCTAGTGGGTGACCATTTATCAAGATTACATTGAGTTTTACAAGGCATGTGACAATTGCCCAAACACCTTGGCAAACTTGGAAAAAGGGATGAAATGCCCTTGCGACCAATAGCCACCATGGATCCATTTTAGAAATAGGCTATCGTCTTTGTCGTGACCAATCCCACCAAGGCACAAAGGACCTGCCCGCAGATATCCTAACTTACACTAATTATTTGACAATGTGGGCGAGAGGTCATGGGTGCCTACAAAGGATTGTACAACGACTACGTATGTTAGATTTTTTATGGGAAAACATAATCGTAAAGTATGGATGCCCATTGAGTTTAACACGTGATAGAGGTATGCACTTCGTCAATGAAACGGCCAAGATTCACGTTATCGAGAATTCATGGTGGCCCATCACAAAACTACTCCCTATCACCCTTAAGAAAATGGAATTTTGAGGCATTTAAAAAAATATTAGTCGGACATTGACTAAGAGCTATGATGTTGGTAGGCGGGATTGGAATGACAAAGTATCGGCCATTCTTTTGGGCATATAAGACAACCTACAAGATCCAGAGAGTGCATAATGGCCAGTAGACACCTATAATTACGCCCAAGCAATTTAAATACTTAAATTGTGCTAATTATCCCCTTCTCGCAAATCAACGACATATCGTCAAAAGCACTCATATTCCTCTTGTTGTCATTAATTAATTAAAATACTAATTAATTAATTAAGTTGCATATCCAAAAAATACCTAATTAACGGCCTTCCATTAATAAATCACCTCTTCTACCTAGAGTAATTAATTATTATTAATTAATTAGCTTTCCCTTTCATTTAACCAATAAGTCAATATTTAATTGATTTAATCCCCTTCTAATAGCCTAAATCGTACTAATATTCCTCTAATTGGATTCTATAATCTCACATCTACCTAGTAGTTAATCACATTTGATTAATTAAAGCACCCCAGCCTCCCATGACTTGCTAAGCATATATTAAACTCCCTTCTAAAGTAAGGTTACATTTAATAAAGCAACCTTATCCATTCCTAATCATGTTTTACCTTTATCCCCACATTCATGAGGATGTGTTGAATCCTTTATCCTTTAGGCTATATAAAGAGCCCTCCACCTACCTTTTTACTTACACCTAAACTCTTTAAGAGAGCAAATGCAAAGCATATAGCAAAGAGACTAAGAGCTTGCACCTTGTTTTCTTGAGATTTCATCATCTTGAAGAGTTAAGCCTCTTTCTTAAAGTTCTTAGGTCATATGGGAGGTATTAAAAGGGTCTTGTAGCCCAACTTTGATTAGCCCCCATTCCTAGGTTCTCGGAACATTAAGGAAAATTGTTTTTGATAGCCATGGAACATACCTAGGTTCCTTCTTTTATATGTTGTTAGAGAATAGAGATTATTTAGGTGCTTAACATAGTTGATTTCATAGTTTTGTATTGATAAATGTTAGCATCTAACCCTTGATTAATTCTTATCACGATGGTGTTTAGAATGTTTGTTTAATTCTTGCTAATCAAGACTATTTAGGTGTTAGTCTTCCATTCATATTTAGCATTAGTTAGAAACAAACACTTGCACACATTTGGCATGCCCGGTGGGACCCTTAGTCCCATGGCATTTTAGTTTAAATTTCATTATTTTGGCTAACTTTTGATATGCACATGTAGTAATTAATTTCCATTTTTTGGAGTTTTTTCTCATTTAATATGTGTTACTTCATGTTTATAGCCTTAATTTTAATGGGTCATTGCCATTTTTGAACTAACTTGTCAAAATTTAGAGTATTGTGAAGTTTTTTGCGTTCTTTTCCGTACTATGGTTGCAGGTCTGGCACAAGCACAATTTTAGGAGCATGAGACGCAATTTTCGGTAGACACAATTTTGCACACACATCTCGTGTAGTGGCACAAGCGTGTTGTCAAACTCTGTCATTATGTCTCGCAACCCCGGTGCATGCACACTAACCCTGGCGCATCCACCCTAACCCGCACGTAGGTGTATTAACCAGGCACACACGTTGTTTAAATCTGCACCTTCACTACATTCAAACCAATCAAAATGGTGCACATGCTCCTAACCAGGCACACATGAGGTGTTAGTGGTGTATGTCTATTTTTGATGGGTAATACGATTATTCTTGGTCTGCATTTTCCGTCTATTTTCTCATAGTAGCACATATGTTGTTTTCGTGGTGCACACACCTCTCGGGTGGCGCAAGCATTTAATTGATCTAAAAATCCACAGAGTGGCGCAGGTGCTATTTTAGGGGCACACACATCTCTCGTGGCGTAGGTACACTATGTTCCGACAAAACTTTTGGTGGTGCATATGCCCTAACCCGCGTGTAGACACAGAAAAAGGGGCACATGCATCCTTTTACATTTTTGGATTTAAAGGGTTGATGTGCTAACTTTTTTGCAAGTTTATCTAATCACATATCTATCTTTGCAGGCTATTTTTACATGTTGGTATTTGATTAGATAGTATTTTGCATTATTTACTAACGGGATTGAGATCGCATATGCTCTTCCCTCGTGTCCCTTGGGGTGACCTTGGGAATCAGAAATGATTCTTAAGACCTTTTGCCACTTTAAGATTGTTAAGGGTATTTTAGTTAGAATTGGTCAATTTGGCATTTGTTGAAATTAAAGTATTGTTCCATTTGGTTATCTTTTGAGATTTGTGATGACATCACGTATGCTCTTCTCTTGCATCCTTGGATGATCTAGAGAATTAGAAATGGTGCCTTCTCTTTTGATGGACAATTACTAATCATCATCATTCAGGACCAATAATGCTTGTCAAAGAACGAAGGAAACGAAACAAAAGTTAAAAAAACTTCTAATACACGTGTTCTTGCAGGTTGCCAAACGTTGTTCAAGCAAACCACATCTAAATTAAGAAAGATAAAAAGAACAACATATTCAAAACACTATATTGCAGGTTTTGGAAAAGGGTACGTCCCTCTCCACTTAACTAGAACATAACCCCTTTAGCATAACGCCTTAAGCTACAACAATGGGGGTGGTTCCAAGAACCCCAAAGTAGTCCACGCAAGAGGGAACCTTGTGGACAAAACGAGAAGTGCTCGCACTACTTACTTGACTAGTGATTCCTTTGTGAGATAGTGTTACAGTTGTCTGTTGTGGTGACCCTAGTGATAGTACACGTAGATGCACTAGTTGCCTAATGTTATTGAAGAGGGTAAAGTAAAGTACTCCCAAACTAGTCGGTGTGACTTTTTGGGTAAATAGCGCCGCTCGTGGAAAATTTGTAATGTAGCAGTAGGCGAGAGAACCACCTAGAGAATATAATTTGGCCAGAGCCCACTTTGACCATTTTAAAATAGTGTTGAGTTGTGAACCATACTTTCATTGAGAAATGTGTGACACATTACTTTCACCTAGTTTTTACTTGCCTTAGGGAGGAGAAACTCTGCCAAAGTGAGGCTAGCTTTTTTTTCGTCATTTTTTCTTGATTTATTTCTTTCATATTCTTTTGAAACTTTGTTGATAAAAGGAGCTATGATTACCTTTGTGTTTCCATTCGATTGTTTCTCTCACTTTTATGTCATTTACACCCATCCATGTTTGCATGAGTGGGTTAGTTAAACGTGTAAAGTGAGTGGAGGTGTTTTCATGTCATTTGGTAGCCATTGTGATCTTGATACCACATTAAGATCGTCATCGTAGTTAGGCGTAGTTCATCACCGAGACTTCCTTAGAAGATTTAGCTTGTTTGTCTCGTATCATTACAATTTTGATATTTATGTCTTGTTTCTTGTAAACTTGACATAAATACCTATATTGATTCATGATTACGTTGTTATACATTCTTAACTATTCCTAGCTATACTTTGAGCTTTTGGTTCAGTTCTATTATTACCTCGATTTCAAAAGGTTCTCGGCATTACCATTTTTGTGTGTTATATCAATAACACCTTGATATCAATACTTCACTTTCTTGCAAAGTGGGTTAACATATCTTGGTGATATTGTTGTGCCATTCGCAAATCATAATTGGCACTTTTTGAAATATAGGTCTTAATCATATTTGAGCTTGCTCGTCATATATCTTAATTGGGAGATCGCATTTAACTTCATGTATTTACTTACATCTTGTTCATTCCCTTGAACTTGGCATAAGTGGAGACATCTTGTTAAGCATCTGGCGTCGCAAGTTACTTTGAAACATAGTCTAGGAAATACTTCATTTGATCAAGTTTCAATACCAAACGATTGCTTCATTGGTGATTTTATCACTCTATCACATTGGTATTCTCACACTGTTAATTTACTCTTAACATGTACATCTTGCATTTCACTTAGGGGTAGTCATTAAACTTTGAACAAATCTACAAACTCACCCTAGTGAAACCTTCACGAAAACATGGCTCCCAAGACGCGTCTAGGGCTAAAAAAACAAACATATGAGGAACAACAGGCACAAGCTTGGGAAACCTCTCACAGAAAAGGGTCAAACCCATTCATCAGACATGATCTAGGACCATTATTTTCTATAGAAAAGGAAATAGAAGAAATGGTCGACCATAGTGGAAATGAATTAGAGTCCCCATGCGCGGACTTTGATTTTGACCCTACTCTACTAGATGAATTTCTTCTTAGAAACAAAGACAGAGTGTTGGCTCGGGTTGTCGAATTAGGGGCCAAATTTCCCATCGAGAATGAACCAATACTACAAACAAATGACACCACTGAGGAAGAATGCCCCCTTATCAATATGGAAGATATTTTAACAGGCGGGCATGCTTCCACTTCTTATGCAGAAAATGATAAAGTGGTAGGGCATAGAATACCCCTCGTCAAAGTGCCACAAAGAAACAAACTAGAACTTGAGACAAAGGAAGAACCTCCATAGTACGAAGAGGAGGAACCTTTAGAAGAAGAGGCTATAAACCAAGCCACAATCCAACAACAAATCAGTAGCCTAAGCCGACAACTTGCTTTGCTTACTTCCCATGTACAGAAAGATGCAAACAAGAACATTCAAAAGGTGAGGCCTAAGGTTAAGATCAATGAACTCCATCGGGAAAAACAAGGAGAAGAAGACATAGGGTACCATCATGTTTACATCCCGCTTCTCCAACTAAGGAACAATTGCTCGGACAGAAGCGTAATATATGAAAGTGACACTTGTGAGCTTACAAGAGAGAAATATAGGGAGCATTAGGAAATATCAATATGAAGAGTTGTGCCCCTATCCTTTTGACAAGACAATGACCCTTCAACCCTTTCCAAAGAAATTTGATATGCCAAAGTTCGAAAAATACAAAGGAAAGGGAGACCCAAGGGATCATGTTAAAGATTTTTACATGGCATGTCAAGAGGTGTCTTATAGTGATAATTACCTTATCAGACTTTTTCCCAAGAGTCTTGGAGGTCAAGCATTGGAATGGTTTACACACTTACCATGGGGATCAATTTCCACCTGGCCAGAATTGGCAGAAATATTCGTGCGTCACTTCTCATATAACATAGAGAGTGACGTCACCATGGTAGACTTATGCGGCACCAAACAATGCCCAAATGAGACCTTCGCTAGCTTCCTCCAATGATGGAGAGGGATAGCCAGTTGCTTCCCTTGTGCTTTCCCTGAAAAGTAGCTGGTCAGTATCTTTGTTCCCAATCTCAACCCAGATATTACCTTCCACCTCTAAATGCATTGTGTCCGTACTTTTGAGGAGGTTATCGAGAAAGGGATTCAGATAGAAAAGGCTCTCATTGCCAAAGGCACCCTTAAAAACCAATCTAAAGACAACCAAAGTGTCAAACCCGCGGAAAAGCCCAAGATCTTCAACAAAAACAAAAACGTGGTGGGAGACAGAATCACTGATTCCAAACACGTCCAAATAGTCCAAATTGGTCAACCTTTTAAACTAACCAAGGGCCCAATTCAACCACCACCAAAATGATGAACATTCACCTCTCTCAATGAACCGTTGTTGGTCATACTAAAACAGTTGGATGTGGCCCACATGATGACCTACCCAACAACACAACCATTTGACGACAACACTCCTAAACCTTCATGGTATAAAGAGCATGAATATTGTGAAATGCATCACGTTAAAGGTCATAAAACAAAAAAATGTTTTCAACTTCACCACTATATTCAAGACCTCATTGACAACGGGGAGATAGAGGTGGATAACCCTGGCCACACACAAACACCTAACGAGAAAATGGGAATTTATAAGGAACCATTCCCAAAGCATGATAAGTCGGAAAAGGCAAAGCCGGATCGGGGAGAGTCATCCCAAACTTATAAAGCCACGAATTACTTGTATACCAAGAGAGATAACAATCATTACGATTCACTTATCAGATGTATTCACTCCCCTACTGACCATGTCAACACTATCCAGATTAAGGGAAAAGACTACGCTATGCGGTAACAAGGCGCGCCCGCCTTGTAATTCCAGAACCCTCTCTGTCGACCCCACATACTGGTAAGTATAACCTTTTAGAACAGCTTGAGAAGACGTCTATCTAAGATTTCAATCTTAGACCTTCTCAAGATTTCCAATGTGCATAAGGACATCCTGTATCAAACTCTTTAGGGGTCGGGAGTGCCTTTAGAAGTCGATCCTGCACACCTTCAAGCTGCGGTGGCAAACATTGCACCAAGTGAGCATCTCACTTTCAACCATAGGGAGATCCCTGCCAAGAATCCTACACATAATCTTCCCTTGTACATCGAGGTAGTTGTCACCCATAGGAAAATCAAACGGGTGCTTGTAGACAACGGATCAGGATTGAACATCTGCATGCTTAAGTTGGTCAAACAATTGGGACATATGGAGGAAGATCTTAAGTCCCATATTATCACTATCACTACATACGACAACGTGGAAAGAGAGTCAGCAGGCACCATCATGCTACCCATGGAGGTGGGCCCCACTTGTCATCAAACAAAGTTTCACGTCCTAGACTTGTAACTTCCATATAATATGCTTCTAGGCCGACCATGGATTCATGCCATGTAGGTCGTGTCATCAACGTTTCATCAATGCATCAAGTTGAAGCATGAGGGACATACGATAACAATACCAGGAGATTAAGAGCCCTTTGCTCATTCTAGAGCTCTCAATAGCTTTACACGGAAGGGTACATATGCATGTGCCTCCATACATATAGCTATTCCTCTTCAGTCTGAGGCTATGGAATCCCACATGGATTCTTATTCACTTAGTTCTTGTGCTCATGGGGCGTATACTTCAACATATCCATTTGATTCATGAGAGATGAAAATCCTAGAATATGGTCATGGGGAGTATAATGTACAATGAGTCCTCTTAGTGTCGATATCTCTTTGTCACCTAAGACTAGAGGACGACCCAACTACCGCTTCATGAGACCTAGAGAAGAACACACTATCGGACGTTCCTGCCCTGGAGTTTGGTTTTACGAGGATAAATTGCTTGATCCACCTACTACTTGGGTCCCTGAGGACACCCAATCATCCTGTTATCAAACCCTGGAATATGAAAAATCTAGCAGAATGATGTACTCCATGGGCTACAAAGGCCTAGGATGTGGGAGGAATGAACAAGGACAATGAGAACTAGTTCCTCTTCCACATTTCAAAATAGAAAGATACAACATCGGGATTCGTCCTTATGGAGCACACCCCAACGATCAAGACATGACTTGTTCCGGTGTGAGAATAGTTTCGATTACCTAGATAGCGATACGGATTCTGTTGTAGCCAATATGAGGATCTGGCCTCCATGAACCTTTTCATGAATAACGTTGTCTTGACCATCACCCCCACTAAACCAACCCTTGACATTGTATACCCTTCACTTGTTGAATGGGACCAACAACATCACGTGCCACTAGATTTATTCGAGAATGATGAGGCTATTACGAGTTTATGGGCATAAGGGATACAATCCCCATTGGAGTGATAATAATGGTATAGCTCTGATACCAAATGATAGAATAGAATAAGATTGCAATGACCAAAGAGGGACGAAAGCCTCACAAATATTATTGATCATGAAATCGATTACATAACAATGCAAGAACTGTAATATTTATAGATATTAGAAACGACCTCATATGGATAGACATGACACCCTATCAGGCACCAACTACGAGATGATAAGACCCATCTCACATGCACATGTAATTACTACTAATACCAATATTGAATGTTATCCAACATAACAATATTGAATGTAAGTCACTAGACTAGAGTGCACATGTTGCACATTATTAAATAAAAGACAATGCAATAAAATGCAATAAATATGCCTATGCTAAATTATGCTAACATTCCCCCCCTTAATTTTTCATAGTTTCCAATGAAGTGGAGAGGAACTCTCTGAACAGTGTGAATTTGTCATGTGTAAGTGACTTAGTGAAAACATCTGCCTTCTGTTCAGCTGTAGGACAGAATTGGAGTTGTATGTTGTGCTTCAAGACATGCTCGCGTATGAAATGAACTTGTACTTCAATATGCTTGGTTCTCTCATGAAATACTGGATTGCGAACAAGCTTCAGAACTCCTTCATTATCAACATATATTGGAGTAGATTTCTGTTGTGGTAGACCAATTTCCCAAAGATTCGGGCGTAGCCATATTGCTTCACAAACAACTTCACCTGCAGCTCGATACTCTACTTTTGTAGAAGAGCGAGAAACAAAGTTTTGTTTCTTGCTTCCCCATGATATCGGTCTAGATCCCATAAAGAAGACGAAGCCTGATGTTGACTTCCTATCATCCATGTTTCCTGCATGATCTGAATCTGAATATCCTGTCAAGAAGAAGTTGTCGTTCTTCTTGTACTCTAGACCAAGGTCAATTGTACCCTTTAGATATCTCAGTATTCTCTTTGCTACTTTCCAATGACATATTTTTGGTTCTTGCATGAAGCGTGATAAATAGCTGACTGTAAAGCTGATATCTGGTCTAGTATATGTCAGGTAAATGAGACTCCCGATCAACTGCCGATAGAGAGTTACATTCACCGGTGGTGATGGATCGGAACGAGATAACTGAAGTCTCGCTTCTATAGGTGTAGCAATAGGAGTGTAGTCCATCATCCTAAATTTCTCGAGCATTGTCTTGGTGTATTTCAATTGTGACACAAAGATATGATTCTCTTTTTGCCATACTTCCAACCCAAGACAATAGTGCATGAGCCGAGATCTGTCATGTCAAACGATCAATTAAAATCCTTCTTTGTTGCATCGATCATCTTCAGCATAATTGCATGTAATGACTAGATCATCAACATAAACAACCACAATGACAATCTCCCCCTTTTTTTTGAGGTAGAGATTGGGGTCATAAGGATTCCTTTCAAATCCATGACTTATGAGATGCTCATCAATTTTGATGTACCATGCCCGGGTGCTGTTTTAGGCCATATAGAGATTTTATGAGTCTACATACCATCATCTCTTTTCCGGTATTACATAACCCTCTACTGAGTCATATAGACTTCTTCTTGCAAATCTCCATTAAGAAAGACACTTTTCACATCCATTTGGTGGACTTTCCAACCAAATTGTGCAGTGCTGAGAGCAAAGATCATCCTAATTGTCTTGATCTTGGTGTGGGAGAAAATGTCTCCTCATAATCAATGCCTTCTTGTTGTGCATACCTAAAAATTCTTCTAAGTGTCACGTTTTTGGACACTTTCCTATCTTTTCTCAAGCTTATCTAGGGTGCTTACGCACCTGCTTGGGCATGTGCACCACATTTATGGTGCTCGCACTTGCGTGCGGGTGTCTTAAGTGCGTGTGCCCTCTTTCAGTGCCTACACACCCTTTTTGGCATGTGCGCCACCTAATTGGTGCTTGTGCATGCATATGTGTGCTTCTCCTTGTGTGCGCTTAACTACTATGCATGCGCCACGCTTTTCACATGTGCACCCCTTTCTTGGTGAGTGTGCATGCATGCATACATGCTCATGTGTGCACGTGTGCATGTGTGTGCAAGTGATTTTTCACGTGCATGTGTGCGCATAGCCACGGCGCCTACACCCTTAAACGGGACGCCGCACCCCCAAAGTGGCACATGTGTGCCCTAACCCACACTGCGCCTCGTGTGCAGCACACCTACGTGTTTTCTATGCCTAATTACCCTACTTAGTGCATTAATGACAAAATTTTAAGGGAAAGGTTGTGATACTCACAAATGGCCCTCGTCCGCAATGCCTCTGGTACCCCAAAGGCTGCGCACAAGACACCTCAAATGGTCTCGTGCGATCACCATCTCTCCTGAGTGTCAGAGCCTCACGGTAAGTTTTCTAAACTGAGCGGTTAAAATGAACTGATTGTGATGTTTTTACCCCCCGAGGGAGTATATTAACCCATTTTTCACCCTTCGGATGGCCGAGACACCTGCTTCGCTCACCGTTTTCTCCTCTGTCATTGTGGAATAATTTATTTTATTAAATAATTATTTTTCTCTTCTTTTTCACCGTATTGGGTCATTTTTTTGTCCAATACCCCTTTCTTCTCCCTCGGACAATTTTATTGCTCCCTGGCGATTTTTATTCTTCTTCACACTCTCGTAAATAATTATTTTTCAAATAATTATTTTTTCTTAATTTTTCCACTAAACAAAGACATTATTTGTCATTTGTTTCTCCTTTCTTCCACCTAAGGCACTTTCTATTGCCCCTAGGCCCTTCATTTTCTTCTTCTCCTTTCTTCTATTGTTTACCACGGTTGTACAAGCCAAAACAATACAAACACTTAATATATCAAAAAATCCAAAAGCAACGCAAACTTTTTGAAAATTCCTAAAAAGTAAAAACCCTACAAAATGGTAACTTCCTTATTACGGCTGAAACTTGTGTCTTGCACATGGTATTTTCTCCATATCTTGTTGGTTTGTCTCGCATCTTCCCGATTAATACGACTCGCGGATCACCGGATTCACAACCATTCACAAAGATGGCTGCTTGCTTCATCGTACTGGGCACTTTCGTTGCACGGTGCTGTTTCAAGTTGCACACAAACGCTTTTCATGGACCCCGTGTCCATTTTCATTTCTCCTTGAATATATCCTTGCTTGGGGCATCATTTTTAACCCTTGTTGTCAATCACAAATTTGTGGATCTCTTCAAAGACCGATAACAAAACATTTGTACAACTATCTTGACCGTTGTTGGGTTGGATATGTGTGTTCGTACTTGTTTTTCCCGTTATATGAGCTTGTTTCCTTCTCGTATTGCATTGCATTATTGTATGTTGCATGGATTTGGTACTTTCAAAGAATGGACAATTTTTGTAGTATGGCTTTTCATGTCATTCAACCTTTGTCGTATGCTTATATTTTTCATAAGGACCGATGATGTAGCTCCTATGGCAATATGATGACATCAAATTTGTTCCAAACAAATAAGCGGCTAGAGGCTAATCTCTTCTCTCCCCTCATCCATATTTCTTCCACTTCACTTCCCTTTCACTCTTAATTTTCTCTCTCACCGGGGCATCCCGCCTTCTCCCATTCTTCTATCTATATCTCACTTTTTTCGATCGTCGATCGACTTCTTTCATTACCCCATCGACACTCGAGGGGGCATTTCTCCCTCCTACTAATTTTTCTTCTATCCCTTCAAATTTTTCTTCCGTCTACTATCTTTGAAGTGATGTCACTTATGCCACCCCAAAGAGGGGCAAATGTAGACACCTATAATTACGCCTAAGTAATTTAAATACTTAAATTGCGCTAATTATCCCCTTCCTCGCAAATTGACGACATATTGTCAAAAGTACTCATATTCCCTCTTGTTGTCATTAATTAATTACAATACGCTAATTAATTAAGTTGCATATCCAACAAATACCCTAATTAACGACTTTCGTCAATAAATCACCCCTTCTACCTAGAGTAATTAATTATTATTAATTAATTAGCTTTCCTTTCATTTAACCAATAAGTCAATATTTAATTGATTTAATCCCCTTCTAATAGCCTAAATCGTACTAATATTCCTCTAATTAGTTTTTATAAGCTCACATCTACCTATTAGTTAATCACATTTGATTAATTAAAGCACCCCCAACTCCCATGACTTGCTAAGCATATATTAAACCCTTCTAAAGTAAGGTTACCTTTAATAAAGCAACCTTATCCATTCATAATCATGTTTTACCTTTATTCCACATTCATGAGGATGTGTTGAATCCTTTATCCTTTAGGCTATATAAAGAGCCCTCCACCTACCTTTTTACTTACACCTAAACTCTTTAAAAGAGCAAATGCAAAGCATATAGCAAAGAGACTAAGAGCTTGCACCTTGTTTTCTTGAGAGTTCATCATCTTGAAGAGTTAAGCCTCTTTCTTAAAGTGCTTGGGTCATATGGGAGGTATCAAAAGGGTATTGTAGCCCAATTTTGATTAGCCCCCATTCCTAGGTCCTTGGAACATTAAGGAAAACTATTTTTGATAGCCATGGAACCTACCTAGGTTCCCTGCATTTATATGTTGTTAGAGAATACAGGATATTTAGGTGCTTAACATAGTTGATTTCATAGCTTTGTATTGATAAATGTTAGCATCTAACCCTTGATTAATTCTTATCATGATGGTGTTTAGAATGTTTGTTTAATTCTTGCTAATCAAGACTATTTAGGTGTTAGTCTTCCATTCATATTTAGCATTAATTAGAAACAAACACTTGCACACACCAGTTGTAAGCACTTTGGATGGGGTGGGATTGTGAGGACACTTGATGGGAGTAGTGAAGCCCTAATATAAATAAGTCTTCTTGGTGTTTGTAAATAAGGCGTATTTCCAGTTAGTTTAAGATTTCCCTTAATGCATTGTCTTTTCTTGTGTTTCCCTTTCTCATTGTTGTGTTTGTGTTGCGCCTTGGGCATCAGTAACCTCTTTATTGTGAATGCGTAGAGGACCATGCATCATTTTAGTGTGGGGTAGAATAATGTGGAGGGAAGTGCAAAGTGTGAAGAACTAGGAAGGATTGCGTTGAAAAGCCCAGTTGAATAGCCTTGGGAAAGTAAGTGCATGGAAGGAAAGGTGAAAAAGGATGGTTGGTGTCAGGGTAAGGCTACATTATGGATCCACGTACAAAAGAGGAAGAAGTGCAAAAGCAACACGAGGTAGGTGAGAGAAAAAATCATGATGGAATTACTTTCATCGCGGGGTGGCGCACATGCAAGAATCTCCTATCAAGATGTATTGGTTGTGTGCCAAAAGGTTGGGGATTGTCTCGTGCAGGATTGGGCGCATGAGTTAAAGTGCTAAAGTCAGGTTTTGTTGAAAAAGTTGCATTAAGTGTTGAAGTATGGTGGTAGGTAAGGTAGAATTTAATGTTAAAAAGTGGGAAAAACTATAAATAGAAGGTTGGACACTTCATTATTTTACTTTGCAAATACAAGAAGGAAGAGCTTTTGCAAACTAGGGTTTCTAGAGTTGATCGTGTGAAGAAAAATTGGAGAAATTTAATCGTGAGTGACTAGTTTGGATCTGCAAACCAAGGGGAATAGTTCATGGGTGTGGAGAGAGTTGTGGAGAAGCACCGTCTTGTGAAGGGGATATTCTAGTGAGGGTTTGGTAGCTAGGGCACGGGTTGGAAAGGAGTTTCTTCACAAGTTCGAGATCTAAACTTGGAAAGGGTAGAGAAGCAGAGCAAGAGAAGTTGAAGTGCAAAGATAACCTACACAATGGCACCCAAGAAACTAGCTATAACACCTAAAAGGGCAAGGGAAAGGGCAAGGGAAAACTACAAGAAACCACCGCAAGTACCAATGAAGAATGGTATGCAGAAATGCAAGATCCAAATGGGGTTTTTCTTGGAAATGAGTGGGATTCCCATTTAAGAGACATGATAGTCGTGACTATAACCATCACAAAAACATGATGAGAAAGAAATGGTCGGAGTTAGTGCACCCAAAAACAAGAGGACACCAAAAGGGTTACCCATTTATAGTGACGAAGTAAAAGTGAAGTTAGAGAAGGCGGGATTGTTGCAACTCTATGAGTTTCCCTACTTTGGGAATCCTGAGTGCCTCTATCAGTGGTTGATGTCACACGTACACGAAGATCACTTTCACTTGGGGTGAAAGATGCGCATAACTCCTTAGCTAATTTCAAAATTCACAGGTCTCATCTATGAAGGAGAAGATATAAAGGACGACCTATGTAAAAAGAAGCCATCAAATAAATTATCGCCGCATATGCATACAAGAAGGGGTCAAGGTACTTTGATATTGTGGATATCTAAGACTTGGTGATGAGAATGGTCATGTGCATGGTAACCAAACTTCACGACCAAGAGAGATGGACCAAGTGAACAAATCATGGCTCAATG
Source organism: Taxus wallichiana var. yunnanensis (assembly GCA_018340775.1). NCBI lineage: Eukaryota > Viridiplantae > Streptophyta > Pinopsida > Cupressales > Taxaceae > Taxus > Taxus wallichiana. The sequence goes on from CM031234.1 coordinate 275,903,370, forward strand.
TTTGCAGAAGAATATCGGAGGGCACCATCTACAACTTGTCTGCATACATCATGGATGAGATCATCAGTAGCGTGCATGAGGGTGACAAGATACTTTTGACAATGTTCTCTTACTATTCTATTTTCGAGAGATCGGAGTGCCAAATGCGGAAGATAAGTTCGTGTGGGAGTACCCAGAGGAAGACCTCTCGCCCACAAAGAGATTCAAAAATTATACTTGTAATAGCATGGCGGCCATTCATAAGGCGCGTCTTGAGAAATGGTATACGCGCTTGAGGAATGCGTTTGGGGCAGAGTGGAGGATCCCGAACAAGCGCCAAATCTCACAGAAGGAGAAGTTTAATTTGCGGTATGCCAACACTTCTACATTGGCAGATTTAGATTGGTTGATGAAAACATGAGCCCATGGTGTAAACTTCCATTTTCTTTCACCACTCAGAACTTCCAGGCGGGGGTAAATAGATTCAAGGAATCCAAGAATCTGAATTTTGACCTTAGAAGTATGGATTGGGACCACAAGGAGATGCGTAGGACGTTGGTCTACCCCAACAAGCATGTGTACATGAAGTTTGGATCATAGATGATGTTTTCCCACTCAACTCACATAAAAGAGAGACTCGACACCCACGCGTGCCTTAGGTGAGTGCCCAAGACCTCGCCTTGGGTGATAGGACGACACACATGGGATTCCCTTATTCTTTGGTTCATGTGAAAATGACTACACCCTCGAACTCGATGGATGACTCTCTATCTCGGACTCATTTTTTCCAACTCCTCTTCAAATGCCGCATTACCGTCGGGCACATCGACATTGATTTAACTTTCCCAAATCCAACTTTGGAGTCTCAATGAGCACCCTTTTAGATTTTAAAATCAACCACCCCAAACATGAACTCACCGACCAATAATTCTCCAAATCGTTCGAACCCCAAAACCCAAAGTCCATATTTTGGACTTCAGATTTAAGTACGAGCTTATATTTTATCAACTCATCCATCCAAGATTCTAAAATGTCAAAACCTCTCGAAATTCAAAGCCTATCTCCAAATGAACTCCAAAAGATGCACTTACCAAGTCCCTCATGAGTTGAACTTGATCTCAGATTCTTCATTGTAATCTCCATGCTCGCTCGATCTCACAAGCCTAAAACTCAAAACTTCATGGCCCTTACTTTGCATGGCAGACTTATCTATCTCGATACCAAGCAATGTGTTGACAATTTGAGTGGCTCGGCCTTTCCCATAGCTCTTAATAATCTCCTCTCGTGAGAATGTTAAAGACCCTTGACTTGGCTTATTATTTTTCGGCCATTGAGCTTCATCAACTTTGCATCAACGACTCAACTACAACCCGACCATTGAGTTGTTTGTTGGCTCGACTCTACCAGTCCCTCGCCAAGTTCTTTGTCAATACCTTGACAACTTCGATACTCGAGCTGAATTCCTCGAACTCGGCCTCCAATTTCCCATATGGTTCAATTCTCACGAGCTCCACCGTGTTGTTTTTTCATCCGGCCTCCTTTACTTATTCGTTTCTCTACAAATTTGGCTTGATCCTTGACTTATGAATCACCGATTCGGCTCTCACCAGTATAATTTCTCGACCCTACAATACTTCTCGCATTAACTCTTTGAATTTCTGGATTTTCCGATGGTTTTGATTTCTTAGGCTCGTGTTCCAAAACATTCCTCTAAACACTTGACTTAGGTTCAACATCTCACTTCATGAGTATCTCATACTCCATCGTGAAAAACTCAATCTATGTGACTCCAATGTCATTTCACCTAGAAACATTTCGGTGCTTCACCACGAGCTTGCCATAACTAAGCTCAAATTGAGCTATTTGCTGAGACATTTTACTTCAAGCCTTACGCATCTCCTTCAAGCTCAATGATGTATCCCTCCAAAACACTCTCGGCACTCTATGTTTTTTTGACTCAATGACCACCGATCTATCCATCAAACTTTCGAGTTATTCTCGCCAAAGTGCCTATGTTTGAGCTCCTTACAATTCAATCTTCTTTGATCTATCTTCCATTGAAATACATGAATTCCACTTCCGAGTAATGAGTCGAGATCATACTTCATCACTCATTGATTACCCAACTCGACGCCCCACGGAGCAACTATGTCAAGCCTTTGATTCCCTCAAACCTTACATGAGTAGTTTGTCAACACTACTATTGCTAATCACTTGATCTCGGCCTCCTTTCACAAGTGACCTATGGACTTCCTCAATGATCTCCACTTGATACCACAGTCGAGTCAATTTTTCATGATGAGTCGTTGAATCATCTATTCCACGAAGCCACTAATCATCAGCTTGCCCTTAAGCTTGCACACCTAATTAGCAACTTAAATCACTCATTTAACTCAATCAAGCTATAGTGGAACTTGGTACTCATTAAACATGCATTTCCAACATAGAACCCGAGCTGCTAGCTATCAACTCAATCATCAAAAAGAGATCAATGCATCGAGTTGTTTATTGGCTTGAGCCTCACACTTTTCAACTTACATGAGCTACAATGGAGCTTGATTTATTTCACATTGAGTTGGCTCACCGAGCATCTCGGCAAGTAGTTCTAGTTCAATACTCCCTTATTCTTTAATGTATGACCATTACTTCTTATCTTAAGAAATGCTTCTTCAATTGTCACAAGTGGTAAAGGTAAAGTCTGAAAATGATTCTCAATGGGAAGGTTATGCACATAACCTTACTTTCTACTTGAAACTGAAAAGTACTTTGAATCCACAAACTCAAGCTCAATATCATAAATTTTACCACCATTGTCCATTTTTTCCCAAGCGAGTAAAAAATGGATAACATTTTTGGTGACCTCTCAAGGATGCTTCCTTGTTAATCATGATTCCAAGCCTTCAACATTCATTGGGCATGGAGTCACTTTAATTCCCAAAACCGATCACAAACCATGATATTCTTATCTCGATTCACCTAAATGTTGTTGCATCCTAGAATCAAAATAGACCGCCGCTCATGAATTGTAATTATCCGAGAATCGAGCACATTGATTGATGAATTCTTGAAATCTACGACACATTGTAGAATTTAAGTAAACATTTACTGAGTTGGGTGCATCATGGAACTCTATTAAATCCAGATTTCCCTCCTAAAATTTTCACTTCCGAAATGTTGTGCAAAAGAAATGACAAAACACAACACACACAACAATTGAAAATCATACATGCTTCAAATGAAACATGTAGAGTGTGCCAAGAACTTATTCTATTGAAAGCAAACCTATTCCTACTCTATGCTAACTAGAGGCACAAGTGAGCTAAATGAACCCTGCAACTAGTTGTGTAAAATAGCTTCCCTTCCTCATAATGGGCAGCCATGCAGATGATGTGACAATGGACATGGCTGAAACTCGGAAGTGAAAAACTGAAACAAGCCCAATTCTCGGTTTTGTTTACCAAGGCATCAACTACAAAGAGAAAGTATGCCTCTTTTAGTTTCTCTAAATTTGTTTTGTAGAGGCATTGCAACTGATCCTTGGAATTGTGAAACTCATCCTCACATTCTGAAGTGAATTTGACTAGTTATGGCTTCTCTTTTAGCTCCAACAAATCCAAATACCTTATGGGACATGGTTTAAACTATTGAATATGCATGTTACTTTGAGATTCAAATTTAAAAAGGAATTTTCCTTAAAGACATCCTTGTATGAAAGGTGATGTAGTGATGTCCTTTCCTTCTTGTTTCCCATTTACAAACAATTGATCCTCCATCTGGATGAATGGTGTTAAAGTGATGTCCTCTTCGTTCCTTTTTTATTTTTTGATAGTAAGGATTTCCTTCACCATGTGCAGCTCTTTTGGATTGTTTGCAGCCCCTAATGGAATCATTGGAAAATCATTGCAAGTGTTTGGAATGTGTTGCTCATCTAGGAGTTTTCTTTCTTCCGATTGGTCTGCAAAATAAAACTCCTTCATTTGCTACATTTGAGAAATATTAGGAGCAACAAGATCTTCTTATCCTTCTTCCACCATTACTAGTTCATTTACCAAATTAGGTTCCTCAACTAAAAATAGGAAGCTCTCTCGTGATATAATCTCTATTAAATTCTTTTAATATGTCCTAACTTCTCCCATGTCTTCCTTTAAAGCAGTAGGAATTGTGTGTTCAAAAAGAGGTAATGGAACAACAAAATTATGAAGTTCCATAGGCTCTTATCCATCCAAATACTCCTCCAAATCAGATATATAATCTACTTCTTCATTCTCCGGCTATGTCAAGGATTCTTCTTCAATCATAGTGTCCTCCGAACTAGTAACTTGTTCACACTGACATTTTTCATTCTCGAGCATGAAATTAGAAGGATCAAATTCATCTAAGAAATCAAAATTTTGACTGAGAGAAGAAGGAGAAGGATTTGAAACCTCTCATGTTTCATGTTTTGTATTCAAAACCCTTAAATCCACCTTTTTCTTCCTTTTTGGAAAAAGGCTCCTTATAGCTGATTGTGATACTTGATAATGCTTTTGGTGGACTCACACAACCTTATAAAAGAACAGCAAGCTCTTGAAAAGCTAGGAAATTAGGATCATTGCACTCATTAGAATCACTGGTACACTTGAGAGTATTCCTTCTTCAACTTGCACATGCTCTTCTCCTGGCATATTTGGAGCTAACTCTTGCACTTCTACAACTGGTTTTTCACTTGTGGTGATCCAACCTCCTCTGATGATATGGAACCAATATGGATGTTACATTCTGAATAGGTAGACTATTGGTCATCATTTACTTGTGCTTTCTCTTGTGTACATTCAGTCTTCGCCACCTATTTTTGAGCTTCAACCTTGGATGGAGGCTGAATTAGGAGGGGAACTTGCTTGACGTTCAATCTTGCAGCCCACTCCTTCAGATTCTTTGCAAGCTCATCCTTACTAAGTTCCTTAACACTCTCCTCTTCCTCTTCACTATAATCATATTCTTGGTCTTCCCAAAATGGGTTCGGGATTATAAGAGGGGTGAGTTGGGATTCAACAACTTCCCTCACTACTTGAGGAGGTAGAAGAGGTGTAACTTCTTGTCTTGATGGCCTTTGTAGAAAAGAAGGAATTTTAGAAGGATGAGGAACAAATGATTCATGGTGGGATGGGAAGATAGGAGATGAAGAAATGGAATTCTCAACATGGGAAGTAGGTGAAAAGCTTGGGATTTGAGGTTTAGACTAAAATGATATTGGTTGGGAAATAGAAAGAGGACTCTGAGGTGGTGGCATAGGACTTACCCATTGACAAGGATGTCTTGCATCAAACTCATAGGCCTCTATCTCTTCGATCCAAGCTTCAAGTTGAGGCAACATTTCAGTCATAAAAGCAATCTTTTCCTGCAGGTTGTAGTGACTTGGCATAGGGCCAACCCATGGAAAAGGTACCCTAAAGCCACTTCTGAATGCCTTCATTTGAGTTGTGGCTCTAGAATGCACCATACCTTGCTCCACTTTTTGCACCTTAAACAACAACTCAACATCTTCATATGTGGAAAAGCCTCCATCATCTGCATATTCCTACTCTTGAAAAGATGCATAGTTAGGTGAATAACCAAATTGGCCATGACTCTGTTCATAGGGATATGCATGTTGGTTCTCATCATAGTATTGAACTGGAGGTGAACTATAATAATCTGAAGATGGATTTTGCAAGCTTGAAGGAATGTTGAACTAGTATTGTTATTGCAAGTGGGAATTCCACTGTAGGAATGAATCCATGATTGCAAAATTCATGAATGGGAGAAAAAATGGAAAGATGTGGAAGGAAAATGAATGGAAATGGGTGAAAAATATAGTCTGCAACTCAAAGAGTGGGTTACTTAGACCAATGGAGTCGTTAGTTGTGCTTGGGTATACCTCCTAAGGCTGTAATTTCACTAAGAGCACAACAACTTAATAAAAATAAAGTGAACACAAATACAAAAACTTGTGAAATATGTGACTCTTGTGGTCCCACCAGGTGTGAAAAAAACTATTAGTGTTGGTAGCACAGTGGCTAAGATACTACAATGGTCTACCGTGAAATGTAAAGCTTTCACTTATTATCCCCCTTGGGCGTGCGAATTTTTTTATCACCAAATCACTGCACTCCCGAATGACCAAATGATGAATATGGCATTCGGTGTGATTGGGTAACATGGGATCACCTCTCAAGTTGTGGGACTTGCGGGATTGAGGTGAACCTCCAGAGAAGGCCGACTTCCTCTTCCTAAACTAAGCACTACACTACTCCTAATGCAATAAGAACAACTACCTAGACCTATACTAACATTTCAAGGAATTAGGAGAGAGATTTGCAAGAAATAAAACCTAAATTAGAAGTGGTGATGCACCAAGAAAGGGGTTTTCTAGAAAAATCCCGACTTTCCAATGAAGAGAGATGATCATGAGGAGGATGAAGATACATCACATACTCAATTTACATATAGTACTTCATTCCTTGATAAGCACAATGACCTCCAAAACTTGCAAAAGGCACCAAGGTTGCACAAGTACACCTACAGACACACGAAGAGAGGCAAAATGGAAGTAGAAAAAATAATGTAAGGACATATAATTGATCACAAAACATAATTTTCATTATTTCAAGCACATGCACAATGCATCTTTACAACAAGAAGAGGCGTGATTTGTCATTAAATTTTTGGGAGAAAGGCTTGAGAGCTGCAAATTCACAACTCATCTTGTGAAGAGAGGGGAAGCTTGGAAAAAATGTCTAAATTTTTCTAGAATAAGAACCCCTTTTACAATTATAGCACTTGCAGATGGTTTGAGGAGACAAATAAGGAAAATTCCTAAAAACTAGGCAATATTGTAGAACAGAACAGGTCAACCATATTTGCCTCATTAGTTACAACTCCACCTTCCCAAAACTATTCACGAGTGAGTAAAACCTATAATTTTGGAATGCAAAAATTTTAAAAATCCGTCTTCTAATGATTACATTGTGTAGGTCTTTCTCTCCCAATTCCAACAACTACAATTTTGTGGAAAACGAATAATCATAGAAGAAGTTATGGCTTGTTGACAAAAAGTTACTTTTGGGTAACCCATGCATTATACTCCATCAACTCGTTGAGTCACAAAATGGTTCGACGAGTTACCTTCTTACCAAACAAATTTCATATTTATTTCGCCATACCACCAATTTTGTATTGCATTGTTCACTTCATATTTTACTTGGTGGTCCGATCCACATTTCATTGGTTTTAACATCCCCGAAATTCTCATAACAACTCCTGATGCTTCTTAACTTTTCTGCCACATTATTAGGGGAGCTCCACATTTGCATTGGTAGTTTATGGTTGGGCTTACCTTTATTGTCCCCACTTTACACTCCCACCAAGATCTTGAAGATGATTCGATAGGCGAGCTCAAGACTTGTATCTCCACGTGGATCTTTAAAGACTAGCCATTCACATTAACCGCCTAAGCACGTGGGCATACTGATGCCAAATTTCTTGGCTTTCATATGACACTTGGTTGACATGTCACTGAGAACCTTGTATCTTGCATTGAGTTGGATCTTGGTCAGGCTTCTCACAAACCACTCTATCTCCACGTGCCAACTCAGGATCTCTTCGCATCACCTCCTCATTTGCCTACAAAGTCGTCGACTTAGTCAAGCCTCGGAATAGATGGATGACTCTCCATCTCATATTCACATTTTTCCAACTCCTCTTCGAATGCGGCACATCGGGAGTGATTTAACTTTTCCAACCCAGACTTCGGAGTCCAACTGAGTACCCTTTTCAGATTTCAAAATCTAAACCACCTCAAACATGAACTCGCTGACCAATAATTATCTGAATTACTCAAACCCCAAAACCTGAAGTCCAAATTTCAGACTTCATATTTTAGAGTTCGAGCTTAAATTTTATCAATTCACCCGTCCAACGTTTCAAAATGTCAAAACCTCCGAAAGCATGAAACAACTATCTCCGAAACGAACTCTGAAAGTTGCACTTACTGAGCCCCTCACGAGTTGAACTTTGATATCAGATTCTTCATTGTAATCTATCACCTGAAAATGTTACTGTTAACATAATCCCTTTAATCATGACTTGTGGATGTATTCTGATCCTAATTGTTATATCATATTCTATCCTTGAAAGACTTTCTCTCCCCATTGCATTGCTCCAAAATTTAGATAAATGATCATATAAAACACAAGTAATTCATTACTCCTGATCATCATGAATAAAGCTCCACAACACCTTTCTTCACCTTTGAACTAAAATTTTAAATAGGATCAAATCATCCAATGGTTCAGTCTTGTGCAAAATGGTCTCATCATGGGCGACCCAACAGTTATTTTCCCAATTGGTATATTTTTAATGGGTAGACATGTCCACTATAGGTTGATTTACATAAAATCAATTTTGAGGAAAAAGGGTTAATTTATTTTACTTAATGTAATTTAATATTAGGGTTAGAAAAAATATGTATACTTATTTTATTAATTAAGCACAAATACTAGAATATACATATATAATTTTTTTAAAGATAAATCAATTGGATCGTGTGTTAAATATAGTAAAGCATGAGTGAACATATAATTTAGATGATCTAGAAGCTAATATGGGTGTGAGATAATGATAAATAGATTAGAAATGTTATGGATATGATCTCTTTGTTTCTAGGAATGTAATGTATGCGAGAGACCAAATCGTCAAACATAGACCGAACTAGTTAACTCTATTTGGCACTTCCATCCTTAATTGGTGGTTTCATCCAAGGAGATTATAATTCTCTCTAAATTTATGTTCCTTGGGATTGAATGATATGTGCATCATTATAAGAAATTAGGTCTTGTGAATGTGTAAAACCCTCTAAAATTAAATGAAAATATGCAAAACCCTATCCATGGGTGAAACCCCTACAAAAGGTTAGTGTTTTAGTTGAAATTGAATTTGTACACCATGTACATTGACACTACTCCGAAGAGGTCTCAAACTAAATGTAGTTCTCCACCTACATATGTGATATCTATATGGATGTAATTGTATTTGACAATTGAGTCATTGATAATGTTCTGCAATGGCCTACTTACTTAGTGCCTAACTTGGCTTTGATGGTCTTTGGGTTAATACGATTGATTCTAGAACTTGGTTTTTATTCCTTTAGTCTTGTGTATGGGTTGATCCCAATGTGTGTTGCTACTTTAGGGAAATTTGGGAGATAATTTTTTGAGTGCTTGAAAATGTTAGGTGAGTAAATGAGTGTGTTTGACTTTCTTATATAGAGTTCTATACGTATAATTTTGCATTAATTCCAACCCATGAAGAGATTAATGACCTATAAAAGATATTAAATTGGGATGAAACCTCGATTTTAGACCAAACTATTTGGTATTTTGATCCTTATTTGGAAAGTTTCTTCAGAAAGCTCCGCAATCTTTGAAAAACTTCTTTACATGTAATGGATTGGGATGAATAGAAATATTTGGATTAATGTAAGCTATTTTATGAGTGCCTTTATGGTGAAATAATGAGAGAATGCCTTACAATACAACTAAAGATTTAAAATTCCACATTTCTTATAGTTGTTCGAACTCGAGATCAGAATTTGGTATTGTATCGGTAGATATCTTGGTATAAGTGATAAGTTTTAAGGTGTCGAATCATAGTTTAATTTTTACTTGTTTTATTACCATTTTGTTTTAGGTGACATATTTTAGTTAAAATCATTTATATATGGATGGTTTAGGATAATTTTAATTATTGTTGTTGAGTCTATTTATTTGCGTCTAGAATTATTTTTATCATTGAGAAAAGTATTAACTTTTCGGTAGTGATTATATGTATGTATGTTTTAGTTGTTATTTGTAGTTATAGGATTTATAAAAGTGTTAAATATTAGAGTCATAGATGTCACTCTATTGTCCATAGTTATTTTTATATTGTATTTATTAATATATCAAATTTTATATGTAGTTTTGTATGTTAAAATAAGTCGAGAATCAAATATTCATTTATTTTTAATGGACATATTTTGAAGTAAATTTGACATCCAAGTATCATAATACTATGTGGATAGTTTTTCCATGAATAATGACATAAAATTGAGCTTCATGATCCATCCAACTATTTGAGCTAATTAAATTGGAATAAAGATCATGATGGAGGAAGGAGGTCGAACAATGACCTCTTTTAACTACTAGATATAGGGTCGCACAAAGATTTAGTGGCTTTTGTTTCTAGTATAATCTTGTTTTTAGTTTGCTTTCTGTTGTGCTCTGTTTCATATTTCAAAGTTCCTATTGTTCATGTGATGAATAAATCTATGGTGTGAAATTTGAGAAAGAAGCATATTCAAAAGAATTTGGATCTTGGGAGGTAGGAGAAGATATTGAGGTAGCTCAATATGGATTGTTGTCCACCTAGTGAGAAAGCTCTAGAAATTCCAAGAATATGTAGAATTCAAAATTCAAGAGTTTGTGAAAAGAGGTTTGAGAATATTCCCAATGAATTTTTCTCACTGCTATCCATTTCTAAGGGTAGAGAAACAACTTGATGGAGCATTCCTGGTCTAAGAAACATGTTTTTAGGGAGCAACATTTGTAAGATATGTTTTCTCTTCTCCCATATTTGCATTAAGGGGGAATGTTAGGTAATTATAATAATTAGTGCTCTATATTAAATCATGTAAGAATGAGTTATTATTTATTAAGCGATATTAGATATTTTGGGATTGTATTGTTACATGAGTAACACACTAGTAATAGAGATTTGTTGGGAGTCAAAATAGTGTGTTAGTAAAGTAATTTCTTTGTTTATAAGATAGACAACACCTATAAATTTACGATGTATTGTGTTGATTAAATAATGAAGTATTTTATTAAATTTTAAATTGGGCTATTTTTAACCAAAGTGACAACAAATATAGTTGTATCCATGTAATATTACTTTCCATCTCTTGGTGGATAACTAATTGTGTTTTGTGGACTCTTTAGAGTAATACTAACATAGGTAGTGTACAAATTTAACTTCAACCTAATCACTAATATTTTTATAGGGTGTCTTACCTAAGGTTAGGGTTTTGGGTCAAAGAAGTTTATTTCATAGGGTTTCACAATGTACATATGGATTTTCTACACTATATATATAAGAGTTAGTTACTAGTGGATAATCATCATATTGAGCACTAAAGTCTTATTGTATGGTTTGGAGGTTTCCCCCTCGAGTGGCTAAGTCAATATACTTGCATATTGTGATCATTTCTCTATATTTTGGTGTTTTTGGTTTCCATTGCTATTAACATTCAGATATATCTAGGAAATTTCATTACACATATTATCAAGCTCTACAATTTATAAACAACCAATGCGAGTTAATGTAGAAATAAAATCACGCACTTACTACTATTTACTATATCTTGCCAAGTATGTTATTTATATATGGATCTTGTGTAATAAAAGTATCGGTGATGACCATTCCATAGTCCATCCACTTGTCTTGTTAGTCTTTATTTTTTATCTTTACACTTGTCACTCATACACATAGTTTGGTCAAGTCACAGGATCCATGTCTGTAAATTCCACTCATTTTTGTCACTCACTCATCTCTCTGGACACTAGCGTCGGGAGTGCTCATGTTCATCTTGGGCACCCATGTCCTCTTTATGTTTGATCTTAGTTTTGACATTTGAGGTCGGTCTTTACGATTTTCCCTCTCATCTCCTGAGGTACTAGTCGGCATGTCGGGTCATTAGTGTTGAAATTTGAACAAGAGATCCCTATATAAACACAACATACATACCATTATTATAAGGGTGGAAAATTATTATCAAGGGATAACTATCTACATAGATCAAGGGACTACATTTGGGTGCATTACTCTACATATACACACTACATAGGAAGGGGAGTTCATTCTATTCCATCCACACATTTACATTTTTATCTAGCTATTTCCGTTATCTTGGCATCATTGGCGTGAGGGCAACCTAGGAGCACTATTACACACACAAGCACACAAAACTACATTGGGTCTAAGATGTAGTGCAACACTTAGTTGTAAGTCCATCATTGTGGTAGCTGAGGATAGTCTGACCCCTCAGTTTGCATATTTCTTTTTAGGATTTGATTTCTATTTGAGGGTTTTGCATGTCTATACTTCATTAGGGTTTAAGTACTTGGCAGATTCAAGTGTGATATACAAGTGACCAAAGGCGAACAAGTGTGAATCCTTAATGACCATATCGAAACCATGTTCCAAAGTTTCTACAGAACCCTAGTGCACCCAAAAATAGGTTTAGAGCACTTTGGCACCTCAGTCCCTCCAGCGCCCCATCAGCCATTCCCCCTTTGGTGCATTTTTCTATGGTTCATTGTGATGATCGTGATTTTATTCCATCACATTTTCTAGTCCAAAATCACTACGGGATAAGTGAAATTCAGATAAGTACCTTACCCCTCTCATTTCCTTTCATAGTTATAATTAAATAAATTGCTATTATTTATATTTCATTATACACCATTTACGATAGATATTCAATTAGATTTTAATAAAATATCCATATTTTATTGAATCATTTTGGTGAACCCGTAGCATATAACTTCTTCCCTATGATCCACTAAAACCCTAATGGCTAAGGATACTCTTCTCCTTCTCGGCTATTCATGCCTCATGTGAGTGTCAATCCTATCTATGATGAAACAACCATAGATGAGTTTTTCATTCTATACCATAATTTAGGTCTTCAAATGATATCAAAGACAACTCTTAGCTAATAAATGGAATTTTCCTACTAGATTTTATTATTCTAACATTGGCATTGTTTACGATCGGTAATATTTACTCTTTGTACACCTTGTTATATAGTTAGCCACACCCATCATTATGTTATTTCTAATGAGAACTTAGATGATGTTTTCTTAGTTTCATGCTTAATCTTGATGATAATGCTTTAGCTAATAACTAAAAAGACAATAAACATGTGCATGACTCTGCTTCTCATACTAGTTCAGATAATTCTATAGTTACATCTCATAATCCTTCCATTTCTGAAAATATTTATCATTTGTGTCTTTTGCATATTAGTTCTCATCCCCCTTCATTATATGTTGATGATACACTTAATGACATCCTTGCATTTGAATCTTTGTTTGATTTTTATGAGACACTTGATAGTCATGATTCTACTTCATCTCATACTATTGAGTGTGAATTCCCCGCCCACTTTCATCTTCTTCTAAGATTGTCTCTAATAGTATGCATGATTCATCTCCTTCTATTACATCATCTCCTAATGATGTTTTGATGTTATTCCTACTACTTCTATTGATGTTCCATGTTATTCATCACTTATTACTTCTTTGGCACCCATATCTAGTGTTCCCTTAGCATCGACATCTTCTATGTCTCCTCTTGACATTCTTATGATCACTCATAATGGAAAATTACAACCACTCAATACACTATTGCCATCCTCTACTATTCCTTCATAGGACATCTTATCACTCATGCATGTTGTTGGTCACTTACAATCTTAATTCCAATCTCTCACACTAGAAAGCAAGGCCTATTATGCTTCTATCGATAATAATTCTTTACATGGCAATCCTATTCTGAAAAAGATTCACAATTCAACATTCCTAAGGATTTCATTATGCCTACATTTACATGTTTTGATGGTACTAGTGATCCTCATCTACATCTCAAACATTACCATCTAGTTATGGCTTCATACTCTAATGATCAATTATTTCTTAAAGCCTTTTTCCATAGTCTTATAGATGATGCTCTTCAATGGTACACACATCTACCCTTGGATATATTAATACCTATTATGAGATGGAAGAATCTTTTATTCATCACTTCATACTCAAAATGGACCTAGAGTCACATATGATCATCTACCTAGCTTACATCAGGGAAAAATAAACCTATTAGTGATTACATTTTATGATTCAATGCTTGCATGCATCAATTAGTCTTCCAACCTACTGACTTAGAAATGTAATTCATCTTATGTCATGGTTTGATTCCCACTTTAAAGGAATGATAGCAATATGACACATGTGATTAAACTAAAATGTAATATTGTAGCCTAATCTAACTATATAAAAGAAATAATAAATAAATAAATGCAATACTAAAAATACCCAAACAACTAAGTAAATGAAATATGAAACCCTAATGTGCAAAGAGGGTTAGAAAGACCTTAGTTGATTCATAGATGTCACGGGATTGTGTTACAGAGGAGACCGAATGAACAAGAGGAGGAAACCACACACAAAATCCTTAGAAAATTTATATCCAAGCTATTTAGCTAGCATGTGGTGCCTAAAAGGGGGATTAGGGTGCCTAGGGCACCTAGTCTTTATGTGCTCTGGGCACCTTGGTTTGTGAAAAATCTTTGTAAACCTCCTCCAGGTGTGTCACTAAATGTTCTTGTGTTCGACTTCATATCGTGAATTTCACTGTGTGATCACCAAAGCATTGATAAACCTACAATAGAAGAATCATCTACAAAACCCCAAACAAAGCATCAAACCCTAAAAATGAAATATGAAAATGAAGGGTTCAATTGTCCTAGTTCATGCCACAATGGTGGACTTATCACTAAGCATTGCACTACATCTCAGACCCAATGTAGTTATGTGTGTGCATGTGTGAAATGTGCCCTAGGTGCTCTTGTGTGTGTCACACTTTTTGAATAGAGAGCAATAACTAGATGTAAAATGTAAATAAATGTGCATGGAATAGAATAAACTCCCCTCCTATGAAGTGTGATACAAATGAACCAGCCTTTGTCCCTTGTGATGGAGCTAGATGGATGCAAATGGAGCTCTAGATGCCTTTGATGGATGTAACCTTAGGTGGTGATAGTAAGTGCTTAGTGTTTGGTCCCTCATTATGGTCTCATAACTTTATATTTATATGGTTCTCTTGCTTTAATTTTGTAATTAACCTCAAAAAGGTTGACCACCAAAAATATAAGAAGCTCAAATGGATAGAAAGTGCCCAAAAAGTGAGAGGAAAGTGTAAAGAGGATCGGGGGCACCAGAGGGGACCGGGTGCCTGATGTGTCCTAGTCTTGGTTGGACACCCTAGTCGGAAATAGGAAAAACATAGTACAAAAGTATGGATTGGGAAAGCACGGTGTGCAGATCAAAATTAGTAGCAACAAAAAAATGCAAGATGGCAAAGACATGGGTTAATTAGTATTATTTTTCACTTAAGAACCATATGAATAGTAGTATGAAACTGGGACTAAATAATTACCCAAAGTGCGTGATTTTGTGTCTACATTTTCCCCCACTTTATGTTGGTGAGAAGAATGCTCGGTAACATAAAGTAGATAGAGATGCATACTTGATATCCATGTAGAGTGATGTAGAAAAAATGTGTCGAGGGACTAGACAAAGCATGGAGTGAAAAAGGTGGAGCGTGGAGACTAAATATGCAAAAGTGTAAAAAGTGATGAGAGTGAACCTAGGGTGAAAGCGTGTGTATAGATGCAATGTGTGTGATGTACATGTATGTTAGTATGTGTGATGTCGAGTGATGTTATTATTGATGTTGATTGTTTTCTTCCCATACGAGATGGACCTACAAAAGAGAAGATGATCAAGTAGTCAAATACACATGTATATGTGTAAAAACGCATGTATATATGTAAAAAGTATGTAATGAAAGTACGAAAAATGAAAAAGGAACATGTGCACTTGATCTGTGATGAGAAAAATGGTGTAGAAAGGATCATGTCGATGAAGTGCGATTTTTAGGTGATCTCACGCCACTAGTCGAAGAAGTGTAGGGAGGAAAGTCTGATTTATCCTCCAACCTGTAACTACTTCCCAAAAGTGAAGAGATATTTGTATTATCTGGTTTTTTTGGTGATCCGACGCCACTGGCCGAAGTAGTGTAGAGAGGAAGGTCTGGTTTATCATATAACCTGTAACTACTCCCCAGAATGTCTAAGGACAATCTACCTGTAAAATCCACTGTGTATGGAGTTTTTCTATAGTCGTTCTGAACCCACTCATTGTGTAACCCACTATGTCATGGATGAAAACTAAATGTACTAGTACTTGTGTTGTGTAGTGTGTGTAAACCTAAATGATGCCCCCTCTTTGGGGGTGCATGCAATGTCACGTGGATAGGAGAATGCGGCCCAAAAGAGGACCGGTCTACTGAAATGGAATCTTTTCCCTATGGGAGGATGTGCTTGGTAGAAACAAACACACATACAAACAAGTGGCTAGGAGACAAGTGTTAGTATGAACAAGCATGCATGTAGAGAACAAGTGTAAGCTATAAAGACAATGTGTAAGATAGGATGCAAGTAAACATACAAGAAGCCAACATAGACCACGAAAAGTAGGTTGCAAACATGGGACACCACTCATGATGTCGCAAGACACTCAAGTCATAGTTTACACAAACAAACAAGAAAGTGTGCACACAAAACAAATGGTAAATCCCATATAATGAAAATGGTGTAAGAAAAAAAAACAAACAGATAACCATGGTATCAAGTAATCTTGCAAATAAATGCTACACATGAAGCACCCATTAGCACGTTTAAAAGATAAAATGTGTCAAAGCATGTATAATCGATAATATAAAGTGATAAGTATAAAAATGAAACAATAGCTTTGTAGTGTACGAAAGTGGATGCCCCAGAGCCATTATGGGATTGGTAGTATGTTAAGCATCCATGTTGTGTGTAATAAACTTTGTATAATTTTCGATCACAACTAGAAAGAAAGTGAACGCGCATGTTTGTATGATAAAGATAATGACATACAATAAATTTATCTAGCATGTGTAATAAAGTGAACATGTACAAGTAGATGTAAGCAAGAGTAAGATGCAACCAAGATATGCAAAATGATGTGGATGGATGAAATGGAATACAATGTGAATGATAGGAGCTGCGTGCCCCGAGTGAATGGAATTGTATGTAGTGAGGTTCATTTGTTTATGCCCCTTAAGTAATCAAGAATGAACCATAAATGAGAGTGCATCATGGGAAATGGTCGAGCTATGTGTTGTGTGTAGTGTGTTGTGGTGAATGTGTAGTGATGAAATGTGACATAGAGATGAAGTGTGTGTGACATTGTAGCCTAAGCATATATCATGACAAGATGATAAAGGAGTGATGATTTAGCTGAAATCGTATATCATTAAATGATGATTAGAAGAGGGGATAATGATGTTAGACTAAGTGATGATGGAACCTGGCGTATATCACTACAAGATGATGGGATAGGTGATGATTTATCCTATAGTGTATGTCACTAACCTAGGAATGTCGCATGAGGAAAAGAGTTTGAATGGTTGAGTGTGTGAGTGTGATGTGGTCCATTTGTGATGTATACCCTCAATAGTTCAATATGGAGTGTGAGATGAGAAGAGTGCATCATAGGGTAATGAGTGCAATGCGTAAAAGTGAATGAGTAAAATGTGTAGGATGTAATAGATGTAATGATGAGAAGATGTACCACATGTAATGTGTGATGATGTGTAATATGTAGTGTCTACCATGTAGTGTGTGAGGTTCATGTGTATAATATGTCCTCAGTCAAGTGTGAACCGAAGCACAAGAGTGTGTCATCAGGTAATGATGATACAAATGTATCAAGAGGTGTGTAATAATTC
This sequence comes from Taxus wallichiana var. yunnanensis, assembly GCA_018340775.1. Classification (NCBI taxonomy): domain Eukaryota; kingdom Viridiplantae; phylum Streptophyta; class Pinopsida; order Cupressales; family Taxaceae; genus Taxus; species Taxus wallichiana. The sequence continues at coordinate 275,921,001 of CM031234.1, forward strand.
TTAGATAATATTAGTCTTTAAGAACGAAGCGTCAAGTGCATGAGATGATATCGATATTTGACATAAATGCAAGGAGGAAAGAGTTATGATGCCCCCCCAAGTACATAAGCGATAGAGGTCTAGTCAAAAGAAACTAAGTGGATCAATGTAAGGAGTAGTTTCCTTAAAAATGTGATGGAACGTTGAGGTGGTAAAGATGTGTGATTAGAATTAGAGTCAACCACATTGCTAGTATTGAAATAAAATGGTTCATTGTCATCATAAGCTTCATCCGGGTCTAGTCATCAACATAGGCATTATTGGATCATAAAGGAGGAATTATAAGATTAATTATAGGAGGTGGTTGTGGAGCTTGAGTGGGAAATGTCACAAATACCTTTAATGGGGAGGAGTTAGACCAACCTTAAGAGGAGGTTTCTTAGTTTGATTAGGTAATGTTGTAGATGACTTAGTAGGAGGAGGTGATGGAAGACAAACCTTGAGAGGTGATTGCTTAGTTGGAATGGATTGAATAGGTGACACTTGATTGACCGAAGAAGGCATATTAGAAGTGGTGGCCAAATGCTCATTGGACATAGAAGGAGCAGATTTAGGAGCCCATTGAGATGTAACAATTAGAGAGGGATGTAACATGACATTTGTGCAATGAATGAGATAAAACCTTGATGCTCAAGATGTTTGATTCTACATTGTAAATCATAGCAATCATTATTCATTATGTCCATTGATTGATGATAATTGCAATATGGATGCCCTTGATATTTTGTTAGCTAATAAGGAGGATAATAATGAGTAGGCGGTAAAGTAATCAATTTATGACTAAAGATCTTAGTAAGAAGGTCATGTTGCTTAGTATTGCGATCAAAGATGAGAGGATCAGTAATGGAAGACTTGAGGCTCATTGATATGAGCACATGTAGAAGACATAGAATGAAGATGAGATGGAGAAGGAGAACAAACATGAGCCTGAGAAGTGTCCTTAAGATGTTGGATTTCAGATTTGAGAGATGTAATCATGGATTCCATAGCCTTAAATTTGTCTTGAAATAAATAATGCAAAGCTTGAATTGACTCCAACATGGGTTGATTAGATGGAGGATCACGAAGACTAGGGTTGTCAAATAGACGATCAAAAATAAGCACTCACTTGATGCGATGGTGTATCGCTAGGGAGATACATTATGTTTAGGGCTTTCTTAAGAACAACTTGGCAATTAGGATGCATCTTAAGAAAATCAGACAAAAGAAATTTGAGGAATTTTGGGAGCCATGATAGAGGAAAATGAGGATCCTAAGCGTGAAGATCAAGTTCGGGTTCACCAAAATGATTAAACTAAAATGTAATATTATAGCCTAATTTGATGTTATAAAAGCAATAAATAAATAAATAAATGCAATACTAAAAATACCCAAACAACTAAGTAAATGAAATATGAAACCCTAATGTGAAAAGAGGGTTAGAAAGGCATTAGCTGATTTACAAATTTGGGAGGCATTATGTTGCAGAGGAGACCAGATTAAACAGGAGGGAGAAATTTTCACACAAAGAGCCTTGGAAAATGTAGATCGAGCTATCTAGTTTGGGGTGCCTATGGAAAAGGGATTAGGGCACTTGGGGCACCCTGTTCTCCGACACACTCTGGGTGCCTTGGTCTATGAAAAGATCTATAAACCTCCTCGAGGTGTCCCTGAAAATGTTCACATGTGTTCACTTCTGTCGCGTGAATGTCACCTTGTGTGATCATTGAAGCAACGATAAACCTACTGATAGAAGAATCACCTACAAAACCCAAACAAATCATCAAACCCTAAAAAATAAATATGCAAATGAAGGGGTCAGATTGTCCTCAGTTGCCACAATGGTGGACTTATCATTGAGCGTTGCACTACATCTCAAACCCAATGTAGTTTGTGTGTGTGCGAGAATTGTGCCCTAGGTGCTCTTGTGTGTGTGTCACACTTTGTGAATAGTGAGCAATAGCTAGATGTAAAATGTAGTAAATGTGTGCATGGAATAGAATAAACTCCCTTCTATGAAGTGTGATGTAGATGAACTAACCTTTGTCCCTTGTGATGGAGCTAGATGGATGTAAATAGAGCTCTAGATTCCTTTTATGGATGCAACCTTAGGTGGTGATAGTAAGTGCTTAGTTCTTGGTCCCTCATTATGGTCTCATAACTTTATATTTATATGGTTCTCTTGCTTTAATTTTATAATTAACCCCAAAAGGCCGACCACCAAAAATATAAGAAGCTCAAATGGCTAGAAAGTGCCCAAAAAGTGAGAGGAAAGTGCAAAGAGATCAGGGTGCCCAGAGGGGACCAGGAGCCTAAGGTGTCCCACTCGAAATAGGGAAAATGTAATATAAAAGTATGAAACTAGGAAAGTATGAGTGTAAGATCGAAATTAGCAACATAAAACAATGTAAGATGGCTAAAGACATGGGTTAATTAGTACTCTTTTTCACTTAAGAACCATATGAATAGTAGTATGAAACTGGGACTAAATAATTAATCAAAGTGCATGATTTTGTGTCTACAACATGTGAATCATTCATAATCTTGTGTTATAAGTTCATTGATCTAGAACATGATCTCATTGTTGCATATGTTATAGATCCTTCTCCTATCATTACTATTGTTGCCTCATCTAGTTCTTATCCACCGATGGGGGCATCTGCGAGGGCATGTAAAGGTCAAATTTTGGTTTTTTAGGTTCTTAGAATGTCAATGAGTCATTCTTGGTTTCCTTTAGGATTTAGAAGCTTAAAAATTTTTGAAAAGAGGGTTTCCCTCCATTTTTGACAATTTGAAAATTTGAATTCCTAGAGCCAATTTTGGCTTTCTCATTAGGTGTAGGGGGTCTAGTTAGCAATTCTAGCATGTATTTAGGTCATTTTGGTCTTTTTGTGTCTTTTTGTAGGCTCTCTTTATTATACAAGATTGGTCATGTAATTAAAAATGACATCTAAGCCTTTTTTGTATGTAAACTCCATGAGGTCTTGGTCATGTGACCTAGAAACTCGTTATGGGAAAAACAATTCGAGTTGAAGAGGTATAAGTCTTCAATTTGTAACTCGATTCAAGCATTGGTCAATCTATGGTTCGATTTTGGATCTCCAAAAAGATAAATTGAAGGATTTTGTTGTATTTTGTATGCATATAACTATGTAATCAATTCTATGAATAATTGTGAGGAAACAAAAGAACAAAGTACATAATGATCCTGAAATGTTAGATGCGGGTAATGAACACTTATTGAGGTTTTGTTTTTTCATATATGCAATAAGAGTCTAGTGTTATTTTGTGAAGTTCAAAAGTGAAGCTTGAGGAAGGATGTGACTACATTAAACCAACATAATTGGAAATATCGATAACTTGAATGAGTTTTAGACATATAAGAAAGGAATTTAACATGCTTTAAGATGTATGACTAGTTTATAGAATTTATAGGTCATAAATAAGGATTGTAGAAATTTTTGAGTTGAATACCACTTGGAGAAACCATAACAGATAAAGCCAACACAGTCTTTCCACAATAGGGAAGGTATTTATGAATCTAATCACATGTTTCAAGAACATTCAAAACTCT